>CM066042.1:10785588-11263088 GCA_033557465.1 Ichthyophis bannanicus
GTGGTTGGAGACTCTCTTCTGAGGGGTACTGAGGCGTCCATCTGCCGACCAGACTTGATGTCCAGAGAGGTATGCTGTCTGCCTGGTGCCAAAACCAAGATGTTACGGAGAGTTTGCCGAGACTCATCAAGCCCACTGACTATTACCCAATGTTGCTAATCCATGTTGGAACAAATGATAATGCCAGGTATACCTCAGAACGTATCAAAAGTGACTTCATGGCTCTGGGACAAAGGGTGAAGCAGTTAGGTGCACAGGTGGTGTTCTCTTCAATCCTCCCTGTTGAGGGTAAAGGCCAAGGCAGAGAGGCTCGCATCCTGGAGATGAATGCATGGCTGCATGGATGGTGTCATCGAGAGCGTTTTGGTTTCCTAGACCATGGGATGCTGTTCCAAGGGTTGCAGAGCAGAGATGGCATCCATCTGTCCAAGAAAGGTCAACGCATCTTCGGTAGTAGACTGGCTAATCTACTGAAGAGGGCTTTAAACTAGATTCGTTGGGGATAGGTGAAGAAAGCCCCCAGGTAAGTGAAAGCCCCCAGGTAGGTGATACATTAAATACCTTTATGGAAATGGGTAACAGGGGTAACATATGGAAAGCAGTGTGTATAAATGCCCGTAGCATGGGAAATAAGATCCCTGATGTTGAAGCTTTGGTGGGAGTGGCTGACTTGGATTTAGTGGCAGTTACAGAAACATGGTTCACAGAAAACCATGACTGGGATGTAACTATACCTGGCTATACTTTATTCAGAAAGGACAGGGTAGGTAGAAGGGGAGGAGGAGTGGCACTATATGTAAAAACTACTATTAAAGCTTTGGAATTACAGAGCTTAAAAGGGAGAGAGGAGGCATTGTGGGTTAAACAAGAAAGAGGGAAAGAGAAATCTATTTGCATTGGTGTGATATACAGACCTCCCTCACAAGAGGAAGAGGTGGACAGAGAGTTAATTGAAGACATACGCAGCATTGCTAGGAAAGGGGAAGTGCTACTGATAGGAGATTTCAATATGCCAGATGTTGATTGGCATTTTCCTGCTGCAGTATCATCTAGAAGTAAGGAGATCCTGGATTCTCTACAGGGAGAACTATTCAGGCAATTGGTAACAGACCCCACACGTGAAGGGACCATACTGGACTTGGTGCTTACCAATGGTGAAAGTGTTTCTGATGTTGTAGTGGGAGATCATTTTGCATCCAGTGATCACCAGATGGTGTGATTCAGTATTAGGACTAGGGCTGTTAGAATCCATTCCAAGGTGAGGATCTTAGATTTTAGGAAGACTAACTTTGCAAAGATGGGCCAATACCTCAGGGAGTCATTAGTGGGATGGGAACAGCTGGGGGATGTAGAAAAACAGTGGGCAAAACTGAAAGGGGATATTTTAAGGGCAACCAACCTTTTTGTTAAAATGGTAAATAAAGGCAAAAGGAAAAGGAGACCGCTATGGTTTTCTAAGGAAGTAGCTGAAAAAGTGAAGAAAAAGAGGGAAGCCTTCATGAAATACAAGAGATCACAGAGAGAGGAAGACAGGCATCTGTATTTGGAAAAACTTAGAGAAGCTAGCAAAGTAGTCAAGAAGGCAAAGATTCAAAAGGAGGAGGAATTAGCCAATGCAATAAAATGGGGGGATAAGACATTTTTCAGATATATTAGTGAGAAGAGGAAGGGCAAAAGTGGTATTGTCAGACTCAAGGGTGCAGGGGGGGAATATGTAGAAGCTGATAAGGATAAAGCGGAATTGCTTAACAAATATTTTTGTTCTGTGTTCACAGATGAAGAACCAGGAGCAGGACCTCAGAAAACACCCACAAATAGGAACAGAAGTGAGGGACATCTTGAACAATTTTCAGAAGACTGTGTTCGTGAGAAACTAGCTCAACTTAAAGTAGACAAAGCAATGGGACCGGATGGGATACACCCTAGAATACTGAGGGAACTTGGGGTCGTTCTAGCAACTCCACTGACTAACCTTTTCAATGCCTCGTTGGAGTCGGTAGTGGTGCCAAAGGACTGGAGAGAGGCTCATGTGGTACCTTTACACAAAAGCGGAAGTAAGGATGTGGTTGAAAACTACAGGCCGGTTAGTTTAACTTCGGTGGTGAGTAAATTATTGGAAACGCTGCTGAAAAAGAAAATAGTGAGGTTTCTGGAGTCCAGCGGATTACAGGATCCGAGGCAGCATGGATTCACCAGAGGCAGGTCTTGTCAGACAAATCTGATTGATTTCTTTGACTGGGTGACCAGGGAGTTGGACTGAGGGAGAGCTCTAGATGTGGTGTATTTAGATTTCAGTAAAGCCTCTGACACTGTTCCTCACAGGCGACTTATAAACAAACTGAGCACCCTAGGGATGGACCCTAAAGTTACTGCTTGGGTTAGAAATTGGTTGGGTGGGAGGCGACAAAGAGTACAAGTAAATGGAGCTCACTCTGAGGAGAAGGATGTTACCAGTGGTGTGCCCCAGGGATCTGTCCTTAGTCCGATTCTTTTTGACATCTTTGTTAGTGATATAGCGGAAGGGCTGTCGGGTAAGGCTTATTTATTTATTTTAACATTTCTTATATACCGCGCTATTTGTCATCAGAGCGGTTTACATTGTAACAATAAAACACATAGGCCAAATAACTGGCTTTCGTTTACAGATAACAAGGAATTAAAATGGAGGTAAACCAGGGGAACTATATACAATCTTTTGCCTCTTTGCAGATGATACCAAAATCTGCAATAGAGTAGACACCCAGGAAGGTGTAGATAACATGAGGAGGGATCTAGCTAATCTTGAAGAATGGTCTAGAATTTGGCAGCTGGGATTTAATGTTAAAAAATGTAAGGTCATGCATTTGGGCTGCAGCAATCCAAGGGAGCAATACAGTATAGGAGGTGAAGTACTTTTGTCCACTAAAGAAGAGCGGGACCTAGGCGTGGTTGTGTCTGATGATCTTAAAGTAGCTAAACAGGTAGAAAAGGCGACGGCAAAAGCTAGAAGGATGCTTGGGTGCATACGGAGAGGAATGGCTAGCATAAAAAAGGAGGTGATAATGCCTCTGTATAAGTCTTTGGTGCGACCTCATTTGGAGTATAGTGTGCAATTCTGGAGACCGCACCTTCAAAAGGATGTGAACAGGATGGAGTCGGTGCAGAGGGTGGCTACTAAAATGATTAGTGGTCTTCATTATAAAGCATATGAGGACAGACTGAAGGATCTTAATATGTACACCTTAGAGGAAAGGCGGGATAGAGGTGATATGATTGAGATGTTTAAATACCTCCGTGGCATAAATGTTCAGGGACAGCGCCTCTTTCAATTGAAAGCAAGTTCTGCTATGAGGGGACATGGGATGAGGGTGAAGAGAGATAGATTCAGGAGTGATATGCGAAAATATTTCTTTATGGAAAGAGTAGTGGATCCGTGGAATAGTCTCCCAGTGGAGGTGGTGGAGATGAGGACAGTAACTGAATTCAAAAAAGCATGGGACCAATACAGAGGATCTCTAAAGGTAAAAAGGGGATTGTTGTAGTTGTTGATATGGAAGGACAGACTAGATAGGCCATGTGGTCTTTTTCTGTCATCATGTTTCTATGTTTCTATGTTTCAGAGGTGGGCCCAGAGGGGATAACAGGGGTGGATGGAGGCCCCACCCTCCAAGCACCCCAGGTTTGGCAGTGCGGTGCAGCGCTCCACCAGTAGGCACCTGCCGAGGTCCAGAGAAGGAGTTGCCCCCCCCCCCCTGTTGTGGCTCGCAGCCCACAGCCATGCCTGCCTGTCCCTACCAGGGGGCCCTATGCCCACAGCATGGCTTGGCATTGATCGTGCTTGACGTGCAGCAGAGCTGTTGTGCACATTCTGCAGCCATGGGCCCCCACAGCCACCCCCGCACCCATGGTCATGTCATGGTGGTGCCGCATCAGGCCCCTCTGCACCACCACCCACTCGGCCATCTGGTTACTGGGCTCTGACTGCCCTGGTAGTGGAGGTGCGGCTCCTCAGGGAGGATGTGCGGGCAGCAGTACAGACAATCAGCGTGCATGGATGCCCTCACTGCACCAATGACACATGTCACGCTCCCCTGCTACTGGCCAAATGCTTTATAGTAGGGGTGACCGCTGTTTTGCTTCTGAGTGTCCTTTATACTATCCAGCAGCAAGGGTTGCTGGGATATGTAGTTTTTGGTTTCACTCTCACAAAAATGTGTTGTGGCACAAGGGTCTTTTGGAACAGATAAATTTATTAATATTGTTGGGTTTTTCCCCTCACAGAGGTTCTCAGGCAAATAAGCAAAGCAATATAATTCTTTTCCAGAATAAACAGAAAAACAGGAGCAAATGAAAAGCATCAAATAAAAGTGGAAAAACTGTTTCTTCACAGCAGCACAAAACTTCCAAACAACTTTGTAATTCTTCTTACCAAAGCTTGTTTATCTTAGGAGCAGTCTTTCTACATTATACATGGAACAGTCTCTCTTATAGTAATCAGGTGAGTCAGGAATATCAGCTACGTCATTAAACATCTCCTTGCTTGCATTCTCACGGCTCTGTTTAGGAGAGCTTCTTGGCTGCAATCCTGGGATAGCTATTTGCAGCTGTTCTAAGAAGACTCCACTCTCACTGACCGTGACTTCTTCTAGTTCAGGAAATGGGTTAGAACGTAAGCTCTTCCTTGTGGTTGTCACATTAGCTTTAAACCATTTGTCAACAGAGTATCTGCTAGGTGCTTTCACAGCCGTGCTAACCTGGCGCCTATTAGCACATGCTCTTAACTGTTTCACAACGTCTTCCACAAAACTCTGGCTTGGCAGTAACCCTGACGTACCTTTTCTGCTGACCTTGCTTTGTCTGTGCTCGGAGCTCTCTTCCTCTCTACAGGGAAATGGCTTTGCCCTGTCTTCAGGAAGCTCCCACAACGGCTTAGGTTTAGCTTCAAGGTAACCAGTAATGGACCCACCAGAATCCTTCTTGCCTGGGGCTGGGTTCTAAGACTCCCTCAGTTGCTGCCTTCCTTGCTGAAGTGGAATAGACACTTGTAAAAGCTTTTCCCTGCCTTCTTGTACATCCTGATTCTCAGTGCTGCTCTGCAAGACTAGCCCTGAAGCTGGTTTAAAACGGCTTCCTTGTTCAGGCACGCCCTTCTGATTATCCAGGTGCACCTCGTTAGGGCTGCTTCCAGCTCTTACGTCATGAATCTGACTGAGCTGCATTCTCTCTGAAAGCTTCCTGCTGTCATGGAAACCTGGCTTGCTCTGGCTTTTAAAGGTGCAGTGCTCACCCTTTTCCCCTTCTGTCTGCTCAGGAATGCTTTCGGTACCACATATTCCCCCCCTTAAGATATTACAGGCTGGGTAAACAATGTCATCACAGCATGTAATCCTGCATAGGCTCTTGATGTCTCCCTTGTTCTCCTGGTATCCCTGGGAAGATGTGGCTAGCTGGGAGAGTGCTACTCTTTCATGCCATGGGCTCAACAAATTCACGTGGTAAACCTGCCTACGGCCTCTCCTATTCAGAATTGCATAGGACACTGGGCCTACCTGTTCTACCACACGAAAGGGTCCTTTCCATTGTCTTTCGAACTTAGGGACCAGTCCGGGCACCCTAACAATGACTTTCTCGCCTATTGCCAATTGGCGAGGCTTGGCGTTACGGTCGTAATATTCATTTTGTTTCAACTGACTGGCTTTTAGATTATTCTCAGCGACTTGGGAGGTTCGTGCTAGACGACCTCTTAAGTCCCTTAAAAACTGGGGTACAGCAATTTCCTCAGCTCCCGGTTCTATCCACTGTTCCCGGAGGATATCGAGGATACCTCTCGGCGAGCATCCATAGATCAGTTCGTATGGAGAGGTTCCTAGGGATGATTGCTTCCTCTCCCTGCATGCATACAGTACAAAGGGAAGGAGAGTGTCCCACTCGTTCATTTGACCCCTGTGATAAGGAAGCTTATCATAGCTTAGGTAGGAGCTATAGAAAAGATGATGTGACTCTGAACAAGCAACCTGTCAGTTTTGGTAGAAGTAAGAAAACAGAGTTTTCACATAAAAGACTACCAGTCCCAGAATGCACCAGGTTTCCAGCAGCCATGAGAGGGGCTGAAGTGAGAAAATGTGTGTGCAATCAAGAGAGCTATGAGGTAATCCCTAAGCACTCATCTCAAAGGGCAGGGCCTGATTCAACACAGCTGCGCTGTGTTAGGGAGGAGCACACATTAGGACAGAATAAGAATAGAGCTTATTCTTCAGATAACAGCTACAGAAAGAGCTTCAAAGACAGAGACAGCAACGCCTACAAGCTCCAGTCCAGCTACAGGTTTAAGCATCACCTGGAGAAGCAGAAGCCAAGCCAAGCGGATAGAGAAAGAAGGAAACTCTCTGGAAGGAAGAGAAGAAAGGCCATTGGAGGGTCTGGGAGAATCCAAGGCAGTACCCATACTGGGAGGTATTCCAAGTGCCAGCAGAGTCCATTGGACTGGAGTCAGCCAGAGGAATGGAATGGCAGAGATAGGAATCACCAGTGGCTACCTGGAAGAGAGAAGACTGCACGTGGAAAGGACTTTCAGACCTATGCCAAAAGGTATGTGAGGGAAGATCCAGTGTCCAGGGATCAAGATTGGAAGGCTGGACATCAGAACTGGATTACATACTGGCCAGGATATACAGAGAGGAATTATGATAGCAGGAGAGGCTCAGATATGAACACTGAACCAGACCCTATCTATAATAGTGAATGGCAGCAAGGGAATAAGCATTCTCATGATAGTGCCTTATGGAAAGACTCGTCTGTGCCAATGTATGATAGTGACCCTATGCTGATTGATGAAGGGGGAGATACAGCAGATGAAACTATTCATTACATGGACTGTTCTCTATCTAAATGCTATTGCTAGCTTTCTGTGAGCAAACACCTCAGCCATCACAAAGAAACCTAACTTTGTTCTTTATTTCCACTGCAAACAGCTCTTAAAGCAGGATTTGGGTTCACACAGTAGCAGCCAGCCAGCTAAAGGGTTTCAGCTGGTCAATTGATAGTAATTATAGCTGCACCTGATTGTGTGTGTGAGCAAGGGAGAATCACTGCTGGGATCTGCGTGGAAAATAAGCAGAAGTTAACCTAACAAGCAAAGTTTATTCATTTCTTTGTGCCTTTTTTATTTGGTAATTATTTGCTAAGAAAACATTAGCTAATTGCCTGACAAGCTGAAGGTTGTTTTCTGATTTGCTTTGTGACTTTATGTTATCCATTTAAACACTGCAAGCAAGTAACCTCATTTATATTGCTACCAAGCATATTTGTGCTGGGTGAATTAAACCCCATCAATAAAAGAAGTATTTTATTGGCCTTACCACTGGTTTCACAACTCAGTTATTGTCTTCAGCTGTGTTTGGGAGTGAATGAACTACATTACCCACAATACCTTGCAAGAATCATATGAATATATGCATCGTCAAGATTGTGTAAGTTCTCACCCTAGGCAGCCGTCTGACACCCCCCAACCCCCTTCTCAGCATACTCTTCAACGTTTGGTTGAAACGCTCAACCAACCCGTTGGTTTGTGGGTGGTAGGCTGCAGTCTTAACATGTCGGATGCCAAAGGCGTCCCACACCCTGGCTAGGTAACGCAACATGAAGTTACTGCTGCAATCGGTCAAAACTTCTTTCGGGAACCCCACCTCACAGAACAATTTTACTAGTTCTGCCGCCACTGTATGGGCTGAAATGCTGCGTAAGGGAACCACCCAGGGGAATCGCGTTGCGTGATCTACCATGACCAATATGTATTGGTAGCCACGCGGCGTCTTAATCATGGGACCCACTATGTCTACCGCTATCCTATGTATGGGCACCGTTATTACTGGTAGCGGAATCAACGGTACCTCCTTTGGTTTCACTGGGGAAACCCTCTGGCAGGATGGACAGGCCTCACAGAATTTAGTTGTTTCCTTAAATACGCCTGGCCAATAGAATCTGGCTAACACCTGATCTAAGGTTCCTTGGGTACCTTTGTGTGCTCCTATGGGATGATCGTGGGCCAATCTTAGTACCAGGGTTCTAAAGGTAGTTGGTATGACCAGCTGCTTACGGATGTTACCCGAAGCTGGGTCTAAACTTTCCCTGAATAAAATTCCCTCATCCAGGAGAAACCTTGGCAAGGTATCCCTACCTTCTTGGGCATATTTAAATGCTTGAGCAAGGGCTGGATCGGCCTGTTGCTCTTTGGGAAATGAGGGGAACCTGTCCATTAGCTCCACGGGGACCCAAGGTAACTCCAACCCTTCTCGGATTTCTGCTCTACCCTGAGATCGCGTCTGGCGTTCCCTACGTTTTTCTCCCTTACTTTTCTTGTTCTCTTTCCTTGGGGCATTGATAAGGTCCTCATGAGAAGGTAAATCAACTTGCCCTGCGGTGGAAGATTCTCCGTCATCTTCTGCGGCCTTGGTCTGGTTCCTTGTAGAAACCATTCCCTCTTTTACCTGTACCTGTTGTTGCAAGCCTTTTTTAAAGTATGGCCAGTCCTGACCTAATACTACTTCATGGGGCAGGTGTGGAACTATGGCTAGTGAGATCTCCTTAGCTATTCCGCATCCTTTTACTAGGAGTTTGTGAATAGGATAGGAAGATGTCGCGCCATGGACACAGCGGATTTTTACAGTATCACTGGGTAGATCAGGTATGGTTCTACCGTGGGCTCTTATCCTTTCCCAGAGGCCATGCGAAAGCATACTTTGATCAGAACCAGAGTCTAGTAGGGCCTTGGCACTTACCCCTTGGACAGTCACAGCTATGAAGAATCCCTCCTTAACCTGTCCTGGGCTAGTGGTCACCAGTGCTACCTTCGCTCTGCAGCTACGCTGTAAATGGTCACTACTGCCACATTTAAAGCATACTCTTTTAGCATACCTGGCTTTACATTCAGGTAAACACAATGCAGTTACTTTCATGGTATTTTCCTTCTTTTCTGAGCTTGCCTCGGTTGGTCTCCCAGAAGTCATGCTTTTACCCTGAGCATTCCCCTCTGCTTCCAGGAACCGCTCAGCGAGCATGATCACTTCCTGTGAGTCTTTACATCCTTGCAAGGTTAGAAAATTTCGGACATTTTCAGGGACAGCGTTCATATACTGTTCTAACAATATGGTATCCAATATTGTTTCAATACCTTTGCCTTCAGGCTCCAACCACTTGTTAAGCAAAGCTTTTAAGCGATAGTGTAGGGCTCTAGGCATCTTCCCAATCATAAGCTTAGCGTCTCTAAACAAATGATGGTATGCAGAAGACGTAAGACCAACTCTATCCTTAATCGCTTTTTTAACTTCATCGTAGTTATTTGACAAATTAGGTGGTACAGTTTGATAAGCAGTTAATGCTTCTCCTGTGAGACACATTGCCAGCCTGACTGCCCATTGGTCTTTTGGCCAATGCATCAGGTAAGCAATTCGCTCAAAAGTCTCTAAATAATCGTCCAGATTATCAGACTGAGACAACTTCCCAAAGTTCCATGCCTCTTTAGACCAGAGTCCCGAAGCATGAGCTTGGCTTAAGTGTTCAAAACCTGTTGAAGATGAAACAGGCTCGGGCTCCTTCTTCGTGGATTGGATCCATGCCTCCAGCATCTGTATGAGCGGCCGCTGCTGCTCTTCCATGCGTGCTGTAGCATCTCTTAGAGCCTCCATGGCCAGCTCGCGTTGGCGCTCAAACTGGGCTGACATCCACGTCAAGACTTCTTTGACTTCCATTGTCATGCTGAAAAGACAAAACACAAGACACAACCACCAAGTGCGGTATCACCAGATAGGAGGTACTTCTACCTTTCACCCACTTGCTGCGCTGATACCAAACCAAGTATCCCCAGGTAACTCTGCTATGTACAAATTACCTGATACTTGTGGTGCATCAAGCCTTTCTGTATGCGGTGGTCTCTCCAGTATCAGACACGTCTTCTTCTTTTGTAGAAGCAGTCTTGCTTGAAGATTCTTTTTTTCCAAAATAAATTTTTTCAAAACTTTATTTTTCAAAACTTTTTCTTGCCCTTTAATTCTTCTGCGCATGCGCAGAAGACCTTGATCCGTAGCAACTACGCCAATCTGTCACGCTCCCCTGCTACTGGCCAAAGGCTTTATAGTAGGGGTGACCGCTGTTTTGCTTCTGAGTGTCCTTTATACTATCTAACATCAAGGGTTGCTGGGATATGTAGTTTTTGGTTTCACTCTCACAAAAATGTGTTGTGGCACAAGGGTCTTTTGGAACAGATAAATTTATTATTATTGTTGGGTTTTTCCCCTCACAGAGGTTCTCAGGCAAATAAGCAAAGCAATATAATTCTTTCCAGAATAAACAGAAAAACAGGAGCAAATGAAAAGCATCAAATAAAAGTGGAAAAACTGTTTCTTCACAGCAGCACAAAACTTCCAAACAACTTTGTAATTCTTCTTACCAAAGCTTGTTTATCTTAGGAGCAGTCTTTCTACATTATACATGGAACAGTCTCTCTTATAGTAATCAGGTGAGTCAGGAATATCAGCTACGTCATTAAACATCTCCTTGCTTGCATTCTCACGGCTCTGTTTAGGAGAGCTTCTTGGCTGCAATCCTGGGATAGCTATTTGCAGCTGTTCTAAGAAGACTCCACTCTCACTGACCGTGACTTCTTCTAGTTCAGGAAATGGGTTAGAACGTAAGCTCTTCCTTAAGGTTGTCACATTAGCTTTAAACCCATTTGTCAAAAGAGTATCTGCTAGGTGCTTTCACAGCCGTGCTAACCTGGCACCTATTAGCACTTGCTCTTAACTGTTTCACAACGTCTTCCACAAAACTCTGGCTTGGCAGTAACCCTGACGTACCTTTTCTGCTGACCTTGCTTTGTCTGTGCTCGGAGCTCTCTTCCTCTCTACAGGGAAATGGCTTTGCCCTGTCTTCAGGAAGCTCCCACAACGGCTTAGGTTTAGCTTCAAGGTAACCAGTAATGGACCCACCAGAATCCTTGCCTGGGGCTGTATTCCAAGACTCCCTCAGTTGCTGCCTTCCTTGCTGAAGTGGAATAGACACTTGTAAAGGCTTTTCCCTGCCTTCTTGTACGTCCTGATTCTCAGTGCTGCTCTGCAAGACTAGCCCTGAAGCTGGTTTAAAACGGCTTCCTTGTTCAGGCACGCCCTTCTGACTATCCAGGTGCACCTCGTTAGGGCTGCTTCCAGCTCTTACGTCATGAATCTGACTGAGCTGCATTCTCTCTGAAAGCTTCCTGCTGTCATGGAAACCTGGCTTGCTCTGGCTTTTAAAGGTGCAGTGCTCGCCCTTTTCCCTTTCTGTCTGCTCAGGAATACTTTTGGTACCACACACAGCATAGGCAGGGCCCCCCTGTACCATAAGCCATCCCCATGTCAGGGATTGCCCTGTGATGGACTGCAATAGGGCAGACTGCGTGGCCATGGATATGAGTGCACAATATCTCCATTGATGTGTGTATCTCTGTTTTTTGTTACTGCCGTTTGTTCAATAGTGCTGATGCTGCCAGTGTTGTAACTCCTACAGCATTTTTCAAAGTTGCCCTGCCCTGTTGAGGCTTTCCTAACAGGGGCTCTACAGGATAACCAACAGTAAGGATTTGAGGGTTTATTTTTATTAAATTGCTAGCTCTCTGACTGGGAGCTCTTAAAAGGGTTTTTGTATATTTTTAAAGCAAGGCTACTTTCTTTTTGATGCTTTAGTGGAAATTTCCTTGAGCAGAGTAGATTGTTGAACTCTAGTAACCTCCTCAGCTTTGGGAACTGCTAACACCTAACCAGGTGTTAGTTCCCTCCCTACCCACCCCGACTACCACCCACCCCTAGTGAGCAGTCTTGCTTTATAGGGCACCTCCCCATTTAACAAAGCACAGAGACTTGGACCAGCACATTTTGAATATAATTAAAGAGATTTAACTGCTTTTCTCTGAAAGGACAACTGGGAAACTGGCAGGTACTTGGTAGATCTCTCTCTTTTGCTTTAACAGATACCTAAGCTCCACGAACAGAACAATGGCTGGGAAAAATCGTATTGCTAAAGCTGTTGCCCCTGTTACAGCTTCTGCCTCAGTCCAGACAGAGGTCCTAATGCCAGTTGAAGGACCGGTTGCATGTGCAGGTTGCCTGCGTGCTGAAGCTCTGAGGAAACAAGTGGAGGAACTCAGAGAGGAGGTGGTGAGGCTTAAGAGCATTCAAGACAGTGAGAAGTACATTAATGAGATGCTTCTTGCAGCAACCAAGCTCTCCAGCAGAGGAGAAAATGGGTGCCAACAGAATGTAAATGGTTGGACACAAGTCACCAGGGCCTGCAAAATCACGAATCCAACTTCTCCAGCCCTTGAATTGAAGAACCATTATGCAGCCCTGGAAGTGGAGGAGGTGAAAGCATCCCTGGAAAGGGAAGAACCAGAACTCAAGTACCCCAAAGTTGCAAAATCAGTGACCCACAAGGAAATGAAGGGTAGTGGTGGTTGGAGACTCTCTTCTGAGGGGTACTGAGGCATCCATCTGCCGACCAGACTTGATGTCCAGAGAGGTATGCTGTCTGCCTGGTGCCAAAATCCAAGATGTTACAGAGAGTTTGCCGAGACTCATCAAGCCCACTGGAGCAGCTGGTTCATGAACCGACCAGAGGGGAAGCCATATTAGACCTAGTCCTTAGTGGAACTCCAGATCTAGTGCAAGAGATAAGGTTGTTGGGGCCACTTGGGAATAGTGATCATAGCATGATCGCCTTTGATTTAATTAGTGGAGGAGGGATAGTAAGGAAATCCACAGTACTACCTTTTTTTTTTTAAATACTTTATTTATATCCACCAATAAATATCAACAACAAAGTACAGTGAACAAACCTTCCACGAGGGGTGTACTCTTATCCCCTCCGGGAGGCAACAACAAAAATATAACAGGTGGCTTTTTATCATATTGTCCCCTCCCCCCCCCCCGCCCTCCCTCCCTCCCTCCCGCCCCCCCCCCACACTCCATCAACAGCCAAGTAGGAGCAAGGACAAAAAATGGGATCGCCAACTACTCACCCTACCGCCCCCTACCCCATTCAGCTCCCCATCTGGAGGATTTCATTACAGCAGCGAGCCCCTAGTTGCTGAATATAAGGTTCCCATATTGACATAAACACTGTCCAGCGCTTGACACTGCCCCTCGCGAGCCAGCGCTCCATCAACATCAGGTGGTGAAAACTCTTCCGCCATTCGCTAAAGGTGGGCGGCTGGTGCTCTCCATAACCGGAGAATCGGCCCTTTACCCACCAGACAGGCCTTACGCAGGAGCATTCGTTCCCCTGCCTTCGCAGGCCAGGGGGGGGCGCCAACTGGTCCAAGACCACAAAGAATCCAGTCCATCGAACCTGCTGCTGCAACAACTGACTGAGAAATTCCCGTATCCTTGCCCAATAAGGTCGCACTCTACGACAACCCCACCACATGTGCAGCAAAGTCGCCAAGGGTTCCGAACAGCGAGGACACCTGCCATTCGTCTCCAACCGACTACGATAAGCCCGCCGTTGGGAGAAATGAGCTCTAGTCACACACTTGAATTGAAGCTCCCTCCAACGGGCCCCCTGTGCCACAAACAATTCGTTTCAAAGCCGTACCGACCAACCCCGGAGCTACCTCCCCGCCCAGTTCATCAGCCCAAGCCAGCTCAACCCCCCGATAGTCGGGACGTATCCGGTAACACTCCAACCGTCTTTTCAACTGGGAGATGGACGGGGGCCCATCCTCCCCTATCCCAAAAAATTCCAAAATCGTGGCCGAACGGTCGGTATGCAACGCCTCCCTTGATAGTGAGGCCACGTAATGAGAAACTTGCATGTAAGCAAAACAGTGCCTGGTCGGCAGATCATACTCCCAGCTCAGGGCCAAAAAAGATTTACAGCAGCCCGAGGGTTCTACAAGGTGTCCCACCGTCCGTATCCCACGCGCCCACCAGTCTCTAAACACCGTCGAGTCAGACCCCGGGAGGAACTGAGCATTCCCTCGAAGGGGTAACCAACTGGAAACATCCCAGGGTGCCATCCAGTATTTATTAAGCTGTTGCCAAGTCCGTTGAACCGAGTCCACCAAGGCGCTCCTCCGGACCGCCTCTGGCAAATCGCTATATCTCCCATGCAGAACCCCCAACAAGGTCCACGGAGCCACTAAACACTCCTCCACAGCCCGAGCCGTATAATCATCCGTCCCACCTAACCAGTCTCCCAGATGTCGCGCTTGGCACGCCAAAGCATACATCTTCAAGTCAGGCAATCCCATACCCCCGTCCTTCCATTTCCCCAATAACCGACCCCACAGAATCCGAGCCCGCTTCCCTCTCCAAAGAAACCCCTTGAGCAAGGCTTCCACCCGATGCAGGTCCCGACATAATAACCAAACGGGCAAAGTCTGTAACCAGTACAAAACACGGGGTAGTATAACCATCTGTATCGCCGCAATTCTCCCAGACAGAGACAATGGAAGGGACTCCCAAACCTGCAACTGTGTCGTCAAAGACCGCAAAATAGATCCAAATTGCGCTTATAGAGCATGTGGGGTTGACGAGCCAACACTATACCCAAATAAACAAATTCCTCTACCGCCCACCGGAGGGGAAAGGGCCCCCCAAGACCCACGAAGAAGCCCCAAGGTATCCAACGCCTCAGATTTATCATAATTAATGCGGAAGCCTGCCAACGCCCCATATCGCCCAAATTCCTCCAACAGATTCTGAAGAGAAGCATCCGGAGAAGTCACATGGACTAACAAATCGTCCGCGAACGCCGAGATGACAAATTCCTGCGAGCCCATCACCACCCCCTTAATCGCACCCGAGTTCACAACTGTGCGAATCAGAGGGTCCAGTGAAAGAACAAATAATAATGGAGATAGGGGGCAGCCCTGTCGCGTCCCCCTCTCCAGTGTAAAGCTTTCCAATAACACGCCGTTACACAGTATCCCCGCCGTCGGTGTTGCGTATAAACTCCGCACCATTCTACAGAAGGCATCCCCGAGTCCATAGCATGGCAACAGCCCCCATAGATATTGCCAATTCACCCTATCAAATGCCTTCTCGGCATCAAAGCTGACAAGTAGCGAAGGTATCTGTCGAGCATGTACCCATTCTAAGGAGGCCAGGATTTTGCGGAGATTCCGAACTGCGTACCTCCCCTTGACAAAGCCCACTTGTGCCCCGTGGACTAGGGTCCCCAATACTTCAGCCAGTCGTAGAGCCAAAACTTTCGCAAGAACCTTTAAATCAAAATTGAGGAGGGAAATAGGTCGATAAGAGGCTGCTAACATTGGGTCTTTACCCGGTTTGGGAATCATAGTAATATGAGCCTGATTCTGCCCCCATCTAAAGGTCCCCCGGTCCCCCCTCACACTGAACACCTCCCTTAACACAGGACTAACACTATCACCCAGTATCTTATAAAATTCCGCACCCAAGCCATCCGGTCCCGGGGCCTTACAACAACTGGACGCAGAAATAACCGACTGTATCTCCTGGGCAGTGAGGGGCTGGTCCAGCACCTCCCTCTGCGCATCTGTAAGCCGCGGCAAATTCAGATCCTGTAAATAGTCAGGCAGGGTCATATCGGATCCAGACTCAGCTTCGTACAGTGTCTGGAAGAAACACCGAAACACCCTGGCAATATCCCCACTCTCCTTATACACAGTTCCCTTAGCATCCCGAAGGCCCGCCACCAGAGTGGAGCCTCTCCTGCCCTTCAAGCAACGAGCCAACAATTTCCCAGGCTTATCGCCATGACAATGTAGCCGGTATCGGTAGTAAAGAACTGATTTCTTGGCCTTCTGATGCAGAAGCTCGTTGAGATCTACTTGAGCCTCCCAAAGTCGCTTCTTATTCTCGGCTGACGGAAGTTGGGCACACCTACGCCGATATTTAGTGACCTGATGCTCTAATGCAATGATACGTTCCGTGAGCATCCGACGCTTCCGTGCGGCATATCTTATGATATCCCCCCAAAGGACCACTTTTGCCGTTTCCCATATCAATTCAGGGTCGTCTTCGTGGACCTGGTGGTCACTAGCGAACTCATTCCATCGTTGACGTAGGAACTGACGAAATTGCACATCATAATACAACCCCAAGGGGAACCGCCAAAGACGCATCCGAGCAAAATCAGCCCCCCAATTCAAATCCAGCCAGACCAAGGCATGATCTGATACCTCCAAGGGACCAATCTGAGCCTCCTCTGTGCGAGCAAACAGCTCCCTCGATACAAACAAATAATCTATGCGGGCGCTGGTGCCATGCGCCCTGGATTGATGTGTAAAGTCTTTCTCAGAGGAGTACAACAGTCGCCACGGATCAATTACATCCAGCCTCTTGCAAAAGCGTTGTAACAACCGAGAGGACATCCCCCTCTCCCTCGTCCCCCCCCCTCGTGAGGTATCCAATTCTACATCCATGACCCCGTTAAAGTCCCCCCCCCAGGATCAAGGGGCACTCAGGAAGCTGCTCCAATCTAGAGGCCGAGTTGCTATAAAAACCCGGGTCAGATACATTAGGTCCATAGAAAGCCCCGAAGGTCACCAGCTTCCCTTCTAATTGACCATGGACTAGAAGTGACCAACCCGCAGCATCCGCAATAACAGTCTCCGCCACGAATCGAATTTTCTTGTGAACTAAAAGAACAAACCCCCCCCCTTGTTCCCTACAGCCGGGGATCCCCAGACTTGCCCCACCCAGGACCTACAGAGTTTACGATGCTCCTCAGCCGTCTGGTGGGTTTCTTGTAGCAGGGCTATTTCACAGCTATGTCTGGCTAGTGCTTGGAGTACCTTATATCTTTTAATGGGGCTACCCAGGCCGCAGACATTCCAGGTAATAACCCTCAGAGCGATGGGGCAGTGTCAAGGCTCCACCAAAAAGAAAAATCTGAGCATCTCAGAGGGGCTCCCCCAGCCTGAAGCCCCCCGTTCTCAACTACCAAGCAAAATTGTGGGACAGTGCCAAGGTTCCACAAAAGATATATCTGCATGTTTACAAGGAGGACTCCCCCAGTTTGAGGCCCCCCTCCAATCAGGAAAAAGATACAATACCATCTGCAATAACACAATGGAGTGTGTGCTATCCCTACCCCACTCCTCCCACCCCCATCCGCCCTCCCACCCTCCTTCCCCTCCCCCCCATCCATCCCTTACCCACCCCCACCCTCCTCCTTCTCCCCCCCTCTCTAACCCACTGACTAACCCCCCCCTCTTGCATACTCTCCACCTCATGCCCATGGGAGACACTTAGGATGTGAGTAGGACCCCCCCCTTCCACATATTAATTACCCCAAGCCCAACCACCCCAAGCAGGCAATAATCCCTCCCAGCTCCCCCACCAGAACAACATGATGCCCCAATGGGGTTCAATCACCCAAATACGGCCTCCGCTCCCCCCCCCACCCCCTCCCCCCAACCCCAACCAACCTCCAACCTGGGCCCCCGGCCGGTGAGGGGAGAAGAAGAAGGGAGAACAGCAAAAAGATAGGGCCTCCAGTATCCCCCGACAAAGCCTACCCCCGAGGAATTACCCGCACCAACACAAACACAAACCAGGCGGGGAGCACTCCACGAAGGCGCAGGCCCAACAAACAGGGGAGAGCGAACGGCTCCCGTGCCCTACAAACGCCAGGGCACCTCTTATAGGCCTCTCCCAACAGGCCGCCGACCCTGCCAGCAGAGGGGGGGCCCAGGCCTCGGCAAAACAGGAGGGACATCATGGAGTGCGCCTCGCCCACAGAAAAAAGAAAAACCACACCACTCAGTCTCTCAATAGCACGTCTTGGTCCAAGGCTGCTGTCATCGCACACGCATGGCCCCAATGCTGGCCCGAAGAGCATACGCCCCACGGGGGTCAGGCCGTCAGCAGCGCGGGCTACAGTCTCCAAAAGGTGAGGCCTTCCCCAAAAACAGTTCCAAGGGAGTGAGGAGTAGAAAATCCGTACCCAGCCGCACAGTCACCTCGCTCATTCTTTCACTCTGCCTCCGGCATTGTAAGTTGCTCCACATACGGAGTCGCATCTCCCGCTGAGTCGAAGATCCGGCGAGTACCCTGGTGCCATATCACCAAGCGTGCTGGGTATTTTATGCTAAATCGGACATTTGCCGCAATCAATTTCTGGCAAACCGAGGCATAGCCTTTTCGGCGCTGGCTCAATGCGACAGAGTAGTCTTGGGCGACACGAATGCGCATATTATCCCGCTCCACAAAGCCTTGCTGCCGCGCAGCCTTAAGCAGCTCCTCCTTTTGAGGGTAACAGAGGAACCGTGCCAAGACCACACGTGGCCGGCGATCAGTCGCAGATTGTTTGGGCCCTATCCGGTGGGCGCGCTCCACAATGACTGGGCTGCTAACTCCCGTTACCGCGCACAGGGAGACCGCCAATGCCTCCACAAATTGTTTAAGGTCTTTGTCTGGAATTGTATCAGCAATACCCAGGAAACGTAAGTTGTTCCGTCGGGACCTGTTTTCTAGGTCGTCCAATTTGAGCGCATGGTCCTGAGAAAGTTTTTGTGCTGCACGGAGCTCCCACCAGAGTGTCTCCAAATCATCCTCGGCCTTGGAAATACGCTCCTCAGCTTGTTGTACGCGGGTCCCCAATGCGCCAAGGGAGTTCTGAATAGCATCCATTTTAATGTGCAAGGCATCAAACTGCCCCGATAGTGCATTTGTGACCGCTGCCGAGACTTCCGCAGACATAGTGGGTGAAGCAGTTATCCCACTTTGCTTCGGAGGGGAATCCGCCATTTTTGATGTCCCAACCCCTCGCTCCCTTTCCCTTCTCCCCGCCTTCGCCGCGGAGGCCATTCCGGGGCACAGATAAAGAAGCCCGTACTTTGCTAGGCTGTCGGTCCGATTTGGGGCTGGAATGGGTATTCCGGTCCGGCTCTAATCCACAGTTTAAGGGGAAGGGGCCCGGAGCTCAAGCTGCATGCGTCTGCTCAAGCTCACCACATCACGTGGTCTCTCACAGTACTACCTTTTAACTTTCGAAAGGGAGACTATGATAAAATGAGGAAAACAGTTAAGAAAAAACTAAAAGGAGCAGTTGCAAAGGTTAAAGACGTACATCAAGCTTGGGTGTTGTTGAAAAATACTATCTTGGAAGCCCAGACCAGCTGTATTCCACGCTTTAAGAAAAGTGGAAGGAAGTCCAAAAAACTGCCAGCATGGTTTAAAGGTGAGGTCAGAGAGGCTGTTGTTGCCAAAAAAGCATCTTTCAGGAAATGGAAAAAAGAGCCAAACGACGAAACCTGGAAACAGCACAAGCACTGGCAAGTCAAATGCAAGGCATTGATAAGGCAGGCAAAGAGAGAATTTGAGAAGAAGCTTGCTGCGGAAGCAAAAACGCGAAATAAAGACCTTTTCAAGTACATTCGTAGCAAAAAACCTGTGAGAGAGTCAGTTGGTCCATTAGATGATAAAGCGGTTAAAGGAGCACTAAGAGGCGACAAGGCGATAGCGGAGAGACTGAATGAATTCTTTGCTTCGGTCTTTACTGAGGAAGATGTAGGGATGTTACCCATGACTGAAGTGGTATTTAAAGGTGCGGAAGAATTGAAGGAAATATCGATACATCGGGAAGATGTCTTACAACTATTAGATAAACTGAAGAGTAGCAAATCACCTGGGCCGGATGGTATACATCCAAGGGTGTTGAAAGAACTGAAATATGAGATTGCAGAACTGCTATCAGTAATCTGTGAACTATCATTAAAATCATCTCTAATACCTGAAGATTGGAGGATCGCCAATGTAACACCAATTTTTAAAAAGGGTTCCAGGGGTGATCCGGGAAACTACAGACCGGTGAGCCTGACATCAGTACCGGGAAAAATGGTAGAAACCATCATAAAGAATAAAATTACTCAGCATGTAGATAGTCACAACCTAATGGGAGACAGCCAACATGGCTTTAGACAAGGAAGATCTTGTCTTACTAATCTGTTATGTTTTTTTGAAGAAGTGAATAAACAGGTGGACAAAGGTGAGACTTTCAGAAAGCCTTTGACAAGGTCCCTCATCAGAGACTTTTGGCTAAACTAAAGGGTCATGGGATAGGAGGCAGTGTAGCATTGTGGATCAGGAACTGGTTAAAAGATAGAAAGCAGAGGGTAGGGCTAAATGGCCAATTTTCCCAATGGAGGAAGGTGAATAGTGGTGTACCCCAGGGATCTGTGCTGGGTCCGCTGCTTTTTGACATATTCATAAATGACCTGGAAAGTGGAATAACGAGTGAGGTTATCAAATTTGCAGATGACACGAAACTATTTAAAGTTGTTAAAACCCAAGAGGATTGTGAAAAATTGCAAGAGGATCTTGATAAATTGGAAGACTGGGCATCAAAATGGCAGATGAAATTTAATGTGGACAAGTGCAAGGTTATGCACCTAGGGAAGAACAACCCAAACTATGGTTACACGATGCAAGATTCCACATTAGGAACCACCACCCAGGAAAAAGATTTAGGCGTCTTTGTGGATACCATGTTAAAACCCTCGGCCCAGTGTGCAGCGGCGGCCAAGAGAGCAAATAGAATGCTAGGTATGATAAGGAAAGGAATGGAAAATAAATCAAAAGATATTATAATGCCTCTATATCGTTCCATGGTGAGACCGCACCTTGAATACTGTGTGCAATTCTGGTCGCCGTATCTTAAAAAGGATATAGCGATTTTAGAAAAGGTACAGAGAAGAGCCACCAAAATGGTAAAGGGGATGGAAGGATACTCCTATGAAGAAAGGCTAAAAAGGTTAGGGCTCTTTAACCTGGAAAAGAGACGGCTGAGGGGAGATATGATAGAAGTCTATAAATTAATGAACGGAGTGGAACAGGTAAACGTAGATCGATTGTTTACCTTATCAGAATATAGAAAGACTAGGGGACATGCAATGAAGCTACAGGGTAAACTATTTAAGACTAATAAAAGAAAATATTTTTTCACTCAATGTGTAATCAAACTCTGGAATTTGTTACCGGAGGATGTAGTAAAGGCTGTTAGTGTAGCTGGGTTTTAAAAAGGTTTGGACAAGTTCCTGGAGGAAAGGTCCATAAACCATTATTAAGAAGTGACCGAAGATATCAATGCTTGACCCAGTACAAGCATTGTGGAACTTGTGTCTCTTGGGGAAACTGCTGGGTACATATGACCTAGATTGGCCACTGTTGGAAACAGAATACTGGGCTTGATGGACCTTGGTCTGACCCAGTATGGCATATCTTATGTTCTTATGACCTAAATATGTACACTCTGGAGGAGAGGAGGGACAGGAGAGATATGATTCAGACCTTTAAATACTTAGAATATTAATGAACAAACAAACCTCTCCCAAAGATGGGGAAACTGTAAAACTAGAGGGCATAACATGAAGCTGCAAGGGGGTAAACTGAAAGGCAATATCAGGAAATACTTTTTCACTGAAAGGGTGGTAGATGCTTGTCCCCTCCCTATGGAAGTGGTGGGGGCAAATACAGTGATATAATTCAAAATAGCATGGGACAGACACAGTGGATCCCTTTATAGCAACAGGATAAAATCAAAATAAACATAACTATCTCTTATTTCTCAACAAATAGGGGTGACCTATACGGAGCAGTGGGTACACCCGTTAACAAAGGCATGGGGAGGGGTGACCTGCACAGAGCGGCAGGTGCATTATTTACTCTTTTCACCTTGCTGGGCAGAATAGATGGACCATACTGGTCTTTATCTGGCATCATATACTATGTTACTATGTTACTTTGTGACTATGTTACTATGTGTTACTATGTTACTCTGTTAGTATGTAGGCCTCTGTCACACACAGTAACTGCAACTGATGGGCCAGAATAAGAGAATTAATCAAGGTCTTAAGCCTCATAGACCATACATTCCGGTTTGACTCAGTGGCCTCTTTAACACAGCAGCAGTCACTCTTCCACTGATTTAATCTACCCTACCATTGCAATATAATACCGACAGAAGATTCCCGATGCTCAAATCACATCGGTTATAACTGAAACCCTTTATTGTGCAGCAAGGAGTCAACATCATTCTGACCTGCAAAATTGTTGTGGAGTGATTTGCCAGCTCCTCTTTTCCCTCCACGTGGTCTCCTCGTTGCACTGTTTACATCCCCCCTTGTTTCTCCACTTCCAGGTCTAGTAACGTAGTCACGGCACAGAGCCAGCAGAGAGCTGGAGTTCACAGTCTGCTCTGATAAGGGGAATCTGCGCCTGAGACTACAAATCCCAAGTGGTTTTCCATCTCTCCTTGCTCCTCTGGATTTCACTCCAGAAAGCAAAAAGCTGTTCTCCCACCGCTGGTGCTGTTTTGAGCCCTCAGAGGTCTGCCACTACCTGTTTGCGGCCTCACACTTCCTTCATCTCTGCTGGCAGTTTCAAGTCCTGTCACATTCAGTCTTTCTGAGCTGCGTCCAAAATTGAAGTGCACGGTGATAAAGAGTGTAATGAGCAGTAAAGACAGCTGCACCGAGAACCCTCGGCAGATAAAATAAGTTATTTGTAATATGTTTGCTAGATGCTCCATTGGTGCAACTCTGAAAGTAGGATTGGTATTTAAGATAAGAGTGCATGGGCATACAAACCAATGCTGCTCTGCCTTCACCATATGTCTCTGATGTCTGAAGAACGGGACCATGGTGACAATTTGTACCCCAAACACAGCTAGCGTGTCAGATTAGCAGAATCCCAACCCAGCTCTGTTAGCAGTTCAATCAGTAGCAATGGAATCCACCTAAAAAGTCACTAAAAAATTATTTTCTCACACTGCGAATATGCCAATAAGAACCTATTTTTCCAAACCCAGAAAAGCACCTGTCTCAAAAATAAACCCCTAAAATCCCGAACAATAAACACTTGGAACTGAGAGTTCTAATATAATCTGTACCCGAGTATCACAGTGTCCAATAGTTATCAGTCTTCCACCAGGTCTCTGAGATACTGAATATATCTAACCTCTTCATTCAGTGCTATATAGTCTAACTCGCCCAACTTATTTTTTAGACTTCAAGAATTTGCATTTAAGCATTTCAAAGTTTGTGTTTTGTTCATATTAAGAGTCTGACTATCGGATGACAGGGATAATTTGGAATCTTTCAACTCTGTCTGATTTTTACTTAAGAGCACCTGGGTCATTTTTACCTTTATTGGAAACTCTCTGTTGGGATGCCCTAACTTCCTTCAAGGAAACATCCTTCTGAACCATGTGCTCTTGGGCGACTGTCGGCTTTCCCCCATTATCTGGTTTAAAAGCTGCTCTATCTCCTTTATAAAGGTTAATGCCAGCAGCCTGCTTCCACCCTGGTTAATGTTGAATCCATCCTTCCAGAATGGGCCTTCTCTTCCCCAGAATGCTGCCCAGTTCCTAACAAATCCACAAACCTCTCTAGTCTTCAAGAAGGACATAAACTGAAAACTCAAGGAGCCGTAAACTAACAGTTTAAGGAAGAGCACAGAGACGGATTGCCAAACAACCACACTGCCACCTAGGGGTTCTCTGGCTTATCTACGTTTTTTAGACAGAACCATTGCCGTCATCCCAGATGGAGAAGCTTTTAGCAAAATGGTTTGCACCCTCTCACACTTCTAAGATATTCTGGTCCTGCTGCAAGGAGCCTACAAAGGTCGCAAAGGCTTTCTTGCATACACATTGGTATTCCAAGGGGCAAAGGTTAGGCAAAACTTGGGCAAAGTAGCAAGATACACGCATATATGGTAAAATACATGTGCACCCGTGTAAGATTTGTGCAGGATTCTATAAACATATATGTTACCAGAATAATATAGGCGTAGCAAACGCACACCCAGCTGTTTTCCTGAATACACTTCCACATTGATGGAAATGATTTATTACCTATTAATTTCTAATCTACTCAAACTGCACCTACAGTAATGAATATATTTCAAAGAATACTTCCAGAACTAAGGGGTAATTATCAAACTGTCTGCATTAGAAACACTGAAAAATGATATTGGAGGCTTATCCAGTCTGCCCATCTATATCTACTACTAAGCCCCACAATCCTGTCCTCTTCCTCAGGGTCCTCTGTACTTGTCCCATGCTTTCTGGAATTTAAATATCATCCTCGTCTTCACCTCCATTTGGAGGCTGTCTCACATATATACCACTACTTCCATAAAGAAATAGACTCAGGAGTAATCTAAGGAAATATCAGCTTTCACCCTCATCCTATGATCAGTCATTCCAAAGCTTCCTTTCAGTTGAAAGAGGTCCACCTTCCACGCATTCCTACCTTGGAAGAATTTAAATGTCTCTCTCATGTCTTCCCATCCCATCTTTCTTTTAAAGTAAACATGGATCTTTAAGTCTTTTCCCAAATGCTTTCTGACAAAGATTTTAGTAGCCACCACCCCTGGATCAACACTCTGTAGTTTACATCCCTTCAAAGATGCGGGCTCCAGAATTCCATACAGAAGTCCAAAAGAAGTCTCACCGGTGGCACTATCACCTCCTTTTGCCTACTGGCCATTTCTCTCCCTCTATATCCCAGCATTTTTCTGGCTTTTGCCATCACCCTATCAGCCTTTATTGCCACCTTAAGCTCAGTCAAAGTTAAACAATACATTTTGACGGCCAGGGATGGTGTAAAGCTTAAGGTCTGCCTACGGGCACCAACATCTTTAACCAACTCTGGGGCTGGCCCTGCATAGAAACATGACAGTAGATAAAGACCATATGGCCTATCTAGTCTGCCCTTCCATATCAATTACTAAGCTCTGCAGTCCCTTTGTTTCCTTTAGAGATCCTCTGTGCTTGTCCCATGCTTTCTTGAATTCAGATACTGTCCTCTTCTCTACCATCTCCACTGGGAGACTATTCCATGGATCCACCACCCTTTCCACAAAGAAATATTTCTGCATATTACTCCTGAATCTATCTCCTTTCACCCTCACCCTACACAAATTCATCCCTATATTGTACCACTCCCTTGGGTTTTTTCAACTCAAATGCATGACCCTGGATCATTTATTTTATATTTATGGGAATTTTAATGAAGAAAGAAAAGCAATTATCATACAAAAAATAGAATAATTAAAGAAAAGCATACGAAAAACCAATAAGGCCAAAACCGCTCTAAAGTTCTGGATAAGTTGGGAAAAGAGCTACAGAATTCCAGGAAGCTTCTTATCTTAGGTAATGTAATGACGAGTTTGCAAAACCAGAAAACAACCTGCAGCTGATTAACCTTCCCTCTGAAATCCATCAGGAGGACACTGGTCAAGCCAACTGATGACTAAGTAAAAAAAATGGACGTTGTGGTTCAAAAATTATTGAACACTTAACTCCCCTGAATTTAATAATAATGTGGGAAATTCAACCAATGCTGTGCACTTATTTGTAAAACTTTAGGTTGCATCAAAATAAACTTTCCTCTTCTGCTGCTATCAGGAAACACACTAACCTAGAGGTATGTTTACTAAAGGCTAACGCATGTTAAATGCTATAATGGCCCATAGAAATGAATGGGCAGTGGAAGCACTTAACGTGCGTTAACTTTACTTAACACATGTTAACATTTAGTAAACATGCCCTTTCGTGTCTCTGAGAGCCCAGTCTGTCCAGTTCTAACAGAAAATTCATGATTAAAGTAGCCACCTGGGCTTCCGTCTCTCTCCAAGACTCCAGGGCCTCCATTAGGCTCTGGGACCTTTCCAGGTTTTTTCGTATAATCAGGGAAATAGTCAACCTTTGAAATGGGTGAGCATGTTGCTTCTGGAATTTTAAAAGTTTCTACAAAATATTTCTTTAGAAGGTCCAGAAGAGGTGTCAAAGGTTTTAAGGAAAACTCATAAATCTCAAAGTCTGCTTCCTTTGTACATTTTCCAGTCTTCAACTTAAAGCGCAGGTTTAATGATCCACTTTAATAAAGACTTTTCTTCTTGGATCTTTTGCATCTGACTCATGAAATAATCCTGTTCTTCCAGGGATTTAACACTACCACCTATTCCCAATAGATGCTGGCATATTTGAACATTTTGAACACAAGCTTTCTTTTTCCAGTATAGCTAACACTTGCCAAATACCCGTAAGATTACCATATGTCCCCAGTTTTTAGGGATTGTCTCCAGTTTTAGAGCTGACAGCGCCTTTTAGTAAAAGACCCCCAATGAGTATCATTGGGAGAAGCAGAATTCGAACCCTGGCTTCCCCAGCTCTCAGCCACCTCCTTAATCCATCCGCCTCGAACGTATGCAACTGCTCTTTATCTTTATTAAAAGCTTATATACCACACAGTATCAACTAGTGTGAAGTCAGAGTGCTTTACAGTTAAAACGTTCATAATATGACATTTCACAAAGACCAAACAAGGCTACATTTAAAAAAATAAATCTATAATAAATCACTTTTTGCTACCCATCACACCCACTGAGTCCTTGCTGCCGGCACCCTTACTCTTTCTGAAAAATCACCCTCTAAACTAAAAGGCAATTTCTTCTATTATGGGGGGGGGGGGGGATCATTGAAAACATCCGACTTCTCAGTACCACTTCTTTCAGCTGTTTCCATAATGATATCAAGAATAAACCCAGACTAGTTTAATTTATGTGCTTATTATTCACACAGTTATACTGTTCTTTACTGAAGGCTCCAGGGCAGTGAACAACAAAATTAACATTCAATTTCATAATACAAATACACAATAATAGTAACATTTTACATAAAAATTTCACATTAAAAGCAAGAGTAAAAACCCCTGCTTTGCAATGTTTCCTAAAAGCAATAAGTTCAGCAATCAAATGAAACTGACTCCAGAGCACAGGGAAAACTCTTCTTTAGAGTGGGCCCGAGATGAATGTTCCCAGACGCACATAATGGTGCCTGACGTTTGGTATTTTAAGCTTATTGGTGAATCCATGAGCACAGGTAGGTAGGGACCCATCCATGTAAGATCTTAAAAATTAGAAAAAGAATTTTAAATTCTATCCCTTCATTGACAGGAAACCAATGGAAATCTGCCGACACTATCTTCAGATTGTTTACAGGATGCGCTGCTGCGTTCTGGACTAATTGAAGTCCACACAGCTATGACTTTGGCAAACCTAAATAAAGAGACTGCGGTTGTTCCACCTCTTTGCTATTAAGACATGGACTACAAGCATCAAGTAGTAAGTTCCAAGTAAGGTGCAAATATGGGATATTCCATAAGTGATAAATACAGGATTTAATTTAATTTAAAAACATTTATGTACTGCTGTTATGATATGCCATGCAAAGTGGTTCACAACAATAAAAACAATCTCATCACAACAAAATAAAAATCATACCTGCCACACCGTTAATAATGAGTCAGGTCAGAGCCTGAGTGTTAGAACTTGATGCAAAGGGCACATTGGCGATCATGCAGTAGACCCTAAGGGCATAAAAATGACGTTGTAGAATGACAAATCCATAAAAATTCAGGGCCGATATTCATCGCTGATGGCGCCTGCTCCCACAGCGGCTAGCAGTCGGTACTGAACTGTAAACCCAGATATTCAATACCAGGGCCATATCTGGGCTCCAGCATTGAATACCCAGGTTGCCTGGATTGCCTGAAAGCTAACCAGCAGTAGCGATATTCGGCCGTTGCTTGGTTACCTTCTGCAGTGAAAGTTAGGTCAGTGTTTTCTGCATCATACTTTTGCCGTGTGTCACTAATGGGCAGCGGCTCAATATCACTGCTGTCCGGTTAGTGAGAAGTGTCGCCCCGGAACTGGTTAGCAGCGAGACATGTAGTACAGGCATCCATGGATATTCAACCATTGTTCCTGTCATTGAATATCTGCAAACCATGTTAATGTATTTGAATATCCCCCCTCAGTTTTTGATGGATTCATTTTGAGGTTATGCCATGTCAGCCAGTGATCAATTTCCATCAAACAGTGATTCAGTTTATCAACAGTACTACTACTACTAATAATAATCATTTGTATAGCATTACAAGGCATGTACGAGACAGTCCCTGCTCATCAGAGCTTATAGTCTAGTCAAGATAAAAAGCACAACAGCTGGGGCATAATATTTACCATAATGGGTCAGGCCAAAGGTCCATCAAGCCCAATATTCTGTTTCCAGCAGTGGCAGAACCTAGCTGGAACCCCAAAGGTCGACAAATTCCATGCTGCTTATTCCAGAGATAAGCAATGAATTTGCCCCAGTCTAGTTTAATAATGATATATGGACCTTTCCTCCAGAAACGTATCCAAACTTTTTTTAAACCCAGCTACATTAACAGCTTTTACCACATCCTTATTGTTTATTGTTTATTACGCATTTAATATACCGCCTCCCATAACATCGAGGCGGTTTACAAATAAAATCAATAGTTAAAAAGAGAGGAAGTTACAATAATTGATAGCAGAGAGGAAAGTAAAAGCAGAGGAAATCCAGTACACAGACAGAAAACAGAAAAAGAAGGCTTCAGGGGGGAAAAGCTAGAGAGAAAAGATGAGTTTTAAGAAGGGAACAGAATTTGGGATAGGATTCTTCTGTACGGAGGTTGATAGGGAGGGAGTTCCAGAGAGAGGGTCCTAGATAGTAAAATGCCGATTTTCTGGTGGATTGCAAATGAGCTTTGGATGGTGCTGGAAGGTGAAGACGGTTAATGTGAATGGAACGAAGACTACGGGACGGGTTATGGAAAGTCAATAAATCTGAGAGGTAAGCAGGTGTTGAGTGATAAATGGCTTTGTGAGTTAAAGTGAGAACTTTAAATGATATCCGGTAGTCAAGTGGCAGCCAGTGGAGGTGATAAAGCAGAGGGGTGACATGGTCACGTGGGGAAGCGTGGAGAATCATGCGAGCAGCTGTGTTTTGGATCAATTGAAGACGGTGTTTTTGAGATTGAGGGAGACCGGCGAAAATAGTATTACAAAAGTCTAATCTAGTGATAACCAAGGAGAGGAGAAGAGTAGTGAGGGCCTGGGTGGACAGAAAGGGGCGAACAGCACGAATTCGCCAGAGACATAGAAAAGAGCACCGAGAAACATGAGAGATATGATCATGAAAACTGAGAGCACTATCAAGAAACACCCCAAGGTAGCGAAGCTTAGGGACTACGGTGATGGTGGAGCCTGCAAGGGATGGCGCAAGAGAAGGGGTAGGAGAAGTGTGTGGAAACCAGATTGCAGCAGTCTTACTAACATTGAGCACCAGACAATTAGAGGAAAGCCAAGAAGAAATAGTAGACAAACAATCTTCTAGAGGTGATATATCGGGGTGGGATGAAGTATGATGCAACAGAAAAATATCGTCAGCATAGAAATAACTAGAAATCCCGGCTTGTTGAATGATTAGTGCCAAAGGGGCAAGGAAGACGTTAAATAGTAAAGGAGCCAAAATGGAACCCTGAGGGACACCACACAGGAGTGGGAAATCCTTGGGCAACAAATTCCAGATCTTAATTATGTGTTGTGTGAAGAATTATTTCTCTGAATTATTTTATAAATATTACTGAATAGCTTCATTGCATGTCCCCTAGTCTTTGTATTTTTGAAAGAGCAAACAACTGATTCATGTTTACCCATTACACTGCACACATTCGTTTATAAACCACTATCATATCTCCACTCAACCATCTCTTCTCCAAGCTGGAGAGTCCTAACCTCTTTAGCCTTTCCTTGTAGAGGTATCATTCCATCCTCCTTATTTTAGTCACTATTCTCTGTACCATTTTCAACTCCACTATATCTTTTTTGAAAAGCAGAGGCCAGACGTGCACACGATATTCAAAGTGCTGTTGCACTATCAAGTGATACAGAGGCATTATGATATTTTCTGTTTTATTCAACATGCCTTTCCTTATATGGCACTCCCTGGGTCTCCAAACAATTCTTCATAAGGCAGATGCTCTTCTATTTTCATTATTGATTTCTTTAGCAATAAATTGGAAGGATAACACTAAAGTGGATGTCAGTAGATGATAGAATCTCATTTCTCTCACTTATAGATGCGAGACTGCAGCAATGGATAAGTGACTCTGTTCTCTAAAATATAAGCAGATGAAAGCCTCTTTAGATAACTACAAGTATTTGGTTTCTAGTACAGCAAGACCATGCTATTTTCAGGCTATGTTGGATTTTAATTTTTTGAAAATTAATAAAGAGTTTGGAAAAAAAAACCCCATTCAGTTATTTGACCTTTTTCCACCATTTCTAAAGCGTGGAATACATCTGGTCTTGGCTTCCAAGATGGCATTTTTAAACAACACCCAGGTCCTCAAGGCGGTGGCAAAAGTCAGGAGGATGTTGGGCTGCATACAAAGAGGAATTACCAGCAGAAAGAAAGAGGTACTAATGCCACTGTATAAGTCACTGGTGAGGCCTCACTTGGAATACTGTGTTCAGTTTTGGAGACCGTATCTTGCAAAAGATGTAAAAAGAATGGAAACTGTTCAGAGGAAGGTGACCAAAATTATTTGGAACTTGCGTCAGAAGCCTTATGAGAAAATACTTGAAGACCTAAATATGTACACTTTGGAGGAGAGAAGGGATAGGGAGATATGATTCAGACCTTTAAATACTTAAAGGGAAATAATGAACAAACAAACCTCTTCCAAAGACGGGGAAGCTGTAAAACTAGAGGGCATAACATGAAGCTGCAAGGGGGTAAATTGAAAGGCAATATCAGGAAAAAAAATTTCACTGAAAGGGTGGTGGATGCTTGGAATGCCCTCCCGATGGAAGTGGTGGGGGCAAGCACAGTGACGGAATTCAAAATGGCATGGGACAGACACAGTGGATCCCTTTACAGCAACAGGATAAAATCAAAATAAACAGAACCATCTAATTTCTCAACAAATAGAGGTGTCCTACATGGAGCGGTGGGTTCATCCCTAAACAAAGACATGGGGAGGGGTGGCCTGCACAGAGTGGCAGGTGCACCTACTCTTGCCATCTTACTGGGCAGACTAGATGGACCATACTGGTTTTTATCTGCCATCATTTACTATGTTACTATGTCCAATGTAAACTAAACTTTGAAAATGCTCCTTTTGGTTTTATTCTAACAATTTTCCTCATTTTATCATAGTCTTTCTTTACTGTCCTTCCTCCCTCCATTTATTAATGTGATCATATTGTGATCACTATTGCCACGCGATTCCAACCCCATTACTCACACCAAGTCCTGTAATCCACTATGGACTAGGTCTAAAATAGCTCCCCCTCAATGTCAGTTCTTGAAAAGCTGCTCTATGAAGCAGTCATTTATGTCATCTAGAAACTTTGTTGGGGAGGAGGGGGGAGGGTGGATTTCAATGCGATTAGCAAACCTTACTATGAGGTCTGCCTTTCTGCATGACCCTAAGCAAAGGCACCAGAAACAACCTATCCACTTGTGACTGAAGCATCTGATTGGGAACATAAAAAAACAATTTTGAGCTGAGATCATCCAGAGCCAATTTGTGTACCACCCTTAAAACTAGCAACAGGACTTGATATTCAATCGGAAATTTTGCCAGCGGCCAGTGGAGCTGAATTAATGCTGAAGTAACTTGATCATATTGCCTATGCCCCTTTATAAGCTTTTGTGGGAGAATTGTAATAATCTTAACATGTATCTGCAGTGCCCTCTTAACCTCAGCAAATGGGCCTCAGATAAATAAAGTCACACTTGGTGGATCCATCTCAGCAAAAGAAAAACATTTTTAACCATGTGGGCAGCATGTGTGAGTCTGAAAACATCCCCAGATCTCAAGACTCTGACCGAATGCTCCACAGGTTCCCATAGTCTAAGCAGGTGCTCATCTCAAGTTTAGTTTGGTTTAGTTTATTAAAATTTGATATACCCCCTCATCCACTAGTATCAACAATTTGGTTTTGGTGACATTAAGTTTCAGGCTCACAAACCAAAGCCAGCGCAGAATAGTGAAGTTGTCCCTGAATCACTTCATCAAGATTACACGCCCCATTAGAGAGGGGAATTTAAAACTTGTATATCATCCGCATAAATTTCCAAATGAGCCCACAAGCGAGAATCTCCTCTGTGCCAAGCTTTAAGTCTCGAAGTTTGCCAGCAAAGCAACCCACAGAGGCTTCCTCTGCACTCCGCTTTCCTCATAAAGAGCAACCAAATATTGTCTGTATAGAGCATATATTTAATACCCACATTATCGAGGGTCTTTGTCAAAAGTTGAATATATAAATTTAAAAAAGCCGGAAATGACTCCAAACACCTACAGGGTACACACTGTAGTAGGGTAGATTTTGTGCTAACTATGTAGGTTTATTACTTTTCATCACCCTGAATGTCAGAATGAGCAACTTAAACTGAATTCTAAGAGGAACTGGCAGCCTGTGCGCCTCTCTCCAAAGTGGTGAAGCTTGGCTCCTTCCTTGATTTCCGCATGACCATTCTGGCTGCTGTATTTTGTTAGGCAAACCCAAGTCGAGATCATTACAGTAGTCCAAATGGAAGATTAGTAACGCCAGTGCCACAGAATGAAGAGCCTTAAATTCCAAATGTGGTTGATGACCTTTCACCATTCAAAGCCTGAAATAAGCTTTCCTACCGCTGTGCACACTTCCCCTCCCAGCATTACATTCATTTTAATTCTCTCGTTCCTATACCCCTTACTGCATCCTGCTGTTGCTTTTCTATGAGACATTAATTTTCTTTTCAAACGAGGAAAAATCACATGATCTGGGCCCTGCTGTCTTCTTTTACTTTTGTATAATATATTTTTCAAACTACCCTTGTCTGTATCTAAAGAATACTACTCTTCTAAATGGATCTGAATGTGCGTCCTATTTATAGAATAAACACAAGCCATTACCAAAGGAAAAATTCCCTTGTTGAACACAATCCTGATAAAACAGCTGCACTTAGTTAAAAGAAAGATTAAAATAGTTCTTTTGAATGTTTGGAGCTGGAATTATAAGGTCACATTGAGCAGAGTGAATATCTTTTATTTGCAGTTTATGACAGTGAGACCTGCCTCTGGAAGTGAATGAGTCTCCTGCTCCGATGGCAGATCAATGGCCAGCGCAGGGTTACTTCACATCTGTTCCTCAGTATAAGCAATAAATGCAAAGCTGGGGAAAGCATGCAGAGCATGGATCATGGAAAGCTTGCAACCTTCACTGGAAGTGTTTGTGTGTGCCTATAACCACTTGCATCTGTGTTGCATTTATGTGAATGAGTGCCCATGTCCATGTGTGTATGCTTCCATCTGTGTTGCATTTATGTGGATGAGTGCCCATGTCCGTGTGCGTATTATTGCATCTGTGTTGCATTTATGTGGGTGCGTGCCCATGTTTGTGTGTGGATGCTTGCATCTGTGTCACATTTATTTTTTTAACCAGATTTGTATACCACTTTATCCTTCAATCAAAGTGGTTAACAACACAATTGTGGGTTTACATTGAACAGAAGGGAAGGGGTGACAAGACGTACATATAGACATTGGTTAGTTGGTTCTTCGATCTCTTTCATGTATGTCAGTGGAGCGGGGGTTCTTTAGGTTACTCGATCATAGTATTCTGTGAATAAGATGGTTTTAAGAGATTTGCGGAAATCCTTGATGTCGTTTATGGCTCTTAATTCATCCGGGAGTTCCAGAGGGCCGCCACTGAGAGTGATATGGCTGAGAGAGTTTGAGGATGACATGTTTAGCCAGCATTTCCTTATCAAATGGTCTGAAGCGACATGGGTTTGTTACGTTCTTTGTGTTTGGTTGGTCGCACATGTCGTGAGGAGACGGGACCTGAAATGTTATTAGGCGATGATCTGACCAGGGGACTGGGGTGATGGTGAGATTAAATTGGTCCCTCCTGTCTGTAGCTGTGGATGGGGCGAAGACTAGGTCAAGAGTGTTCCCGAGATGGTGGGTGGGATCGGTTACAATCTGAGTGTAGTTGAGGTTGGTCATTGCTTCTAGGAATGTGTTGGACAGAGTGGGTTGTGCAGAGGCCAGGTTAAAATCCCCCAATAGCCAGTTTGGTTTAGAGGGGTTTTCGGGGTTACAAGCTAAGTCAATTATATTGGATATTTCATCAGAGGTAGTGCCTGGTGCCCTGTAGATAAGGTTGAAGGAATTGTGTTTATTTGCAGTGGTGATTGTGTCTAACTGTTGCATACTTTTAGTATGGTCTGTTCCGTATTGTAGTTCATTTTTTGATAGTATTAGGACCCCGCCCCCTCTCTTACCAGATCTGTTGCAAGTGTGGATTGAGAAGTTAGGGGGTGTGAGTTGGTTTAAAAAGGGCAGTGTCTGTGTCTGTGAACCATGTTTCAGTGATATCAGGATGTCTAGGTTAAAGGTGGTTATTAAGTCTGTAATGACTGGCCATTTGTTGCAGGCAGAGCGTGCGTTAATAAGAGCGCACCTGATGTCTTGGTGCACTTTCGGCCTACAGAATCTTTTGTTGGTTGCGTGATCCAAGGTAACATACAGCAAGTGTGGCTGTCTTCTGTATTGTGCGTGTCCTGGAGGTTGGTGTTGGTTATGGTAGTGTTTTTTATTCGTGTTAATGAGTTTTGGTATGTGGTTGTGGTTGTGGTTGTGTGTGAGTGCAGTAGAGTAGTAGAATGCGCTTGTGAGGAGGTAGAGGAGAGTAAGGGCTGGCATGGAGATGGCCATGATTAGTTGTGGTGTAGTGCTTAGAGATAGGTTGTTATGTTGTAGCACCGACTGGGAGACAATTACAAGAAAATTACATTTGCTTTCTAACCACAGGTAAAGATTCAATGTTGCAACAAACTCTTTGCTAGGAAGATCAAATTACAGGGAAGTTACTTTGTTTCATGTCACATTCTGGCTTCAATGTTACGACGTGGCTGTACTTGGCTACAAAGCACAGACAACAAGATATATTCTAATAAACTAGCGTAAGGTTTGAGTCTTCTGATCATGCATCCGTATTTCTAATTCTGAGAAGGTACATCAGGGATCTCCAGTCTGTGTGGCAGCTGAAAATAGACTCTTCCTGATGGAGGGACGTAGGGAAGTGAGATCTTTGGCTCATCGAGCTACCTATGCAGAGCTGGAGCTTTGAGTAGCTGTGGTTTAGCTGGCATTTTTCTTCTATCTCTCCGGTGGGGAAGGCCAATGTGGGTGAGAGCTGGAGAGCATCCCTCACAGTGGTCGAGGGCTTCTCCTTGAAAGCAGGAGTCTGCTCCGATTGAGGCGGATGGTGAAGATGGCTGCTGTTCCCGTTTCTGTCTCAGGAGCCCGCTCTGACTGGCAGATCAGTGGGGGTTGAAAAGGTCCTGGTAGAACTATACTAGAGGGCCGCTGCCTAAGGGCCACGCCAAAGGGCCCTCTGGCGAGGCCCTCAGGCGCAGGCCCAGCAGGCGTGGGCCCGCCTGGTGGTGGCTGCTTTTTAAGAGTGGTTTCCTCCTCCCACAGCCCCGATTGGGCTGGAGGCCTGAGCGGGAAGGCTGGCCAGCCCGCTCAGGAGCTCGACCCCGATCGGGGGAGCTCAAAGATGGCTGCAGGCTTTGTTGGGTTCCCACCAGTGGTGGCTGCTTTTTAAGAGTGGTTTCCTCCTCCCAAAGCCCCGATTGGGCTGGAGGCCTGAGCGGGTAGGCTGGCCGGCCCGCTCAGGAGCTCGACCCTGATCGGGGGAGCTCAAAGATGGCTGCAGGCCTTGTTAACCTCACTCCCCCATCCATGTTCACAGCCCCGAACGTACAGGGCCGACCTCAGAATCAGCCCTATACATACAGGGTCACAGCCTGCCCATGCCCCTCCATTGCTCTTCCTCATTACTGCCCCTCCTGCCTCCATCTAAGCCTCCCCATACAAACAAGCTGTTCGTAAGAGGAGGCATTAGCTGGGGCAGCAGGGGAGCGAATAGTGGGGATGGACAACCAAGCTGGACGTCCATCCCTGCTATTCATGCCACTGAATGACCCCCTTAATATCTGAAGCTATAAGTGTTGTTATCAGCATTTCTGATTAAAGATGCCGCACAGTGTAGGAACTCTAGCGCTGGTCTCGTGAGACTTGAGAACATGACACCAGTGTGAGAGACAATGGGAGGTGGACGTGAGGAGGTCACAAGCATTGCAGTGCTCTTAAGATTTTAGCCTGGCTCCTAAATCCACACAAAATTAGTCAAGATCTGTAATAGAGGCACAGTACTTTTGGAATTTTGGCACCAGCTATAGTGTGCACAGCTGCACAAATAAAGTCCCATCATCATGTGCACCTCTCTGCTAGCTGCAGCTTTTACTTTTTTTGAGCAGTAACATGAGAGACTGTGCTCTCTGATCCTACTTGCAGCCAACACTGCCTCTCCTCGTGGACTGCCTTCTCCCTCGATCCCAGTGATTCTTCTTCAAAGATGGGCTGCAGGGAAAGCCAGCACTGTACCTAATCAGTGTCACAGCTGCCTCTGAGCAAGTGGCACTGAGATCAATGGAGGGGGAAGACTATGAGGAGAGGCTGCGCTGCCTGCATGTGGGATCAGATAGGCCGGTGCGTCTCAAGCTACTACTCAGCAACAGTGAGGTTAAATGTTGCCTGCCTCCTCTATTTCTTGTATTACACTGCATGCAGAGCCTGGCTTGTTGGGGTTTTAATTTATTTATGTCTACATATTTCTACTTCAAGTTTGTTATAATTTATTCTGTACTTGGTGAGGATCCAACTGTGTTTCGCTTGTGTGACTGAGACCAAGTGTTCTGTTAGCATGGGGTTTCAGGGCAGTTTCTCCAAATTGGTTAGTTTTGCGCATGTCATGACAGTCATAAACCTCACTTCTAGGCCAGGATATGTGGAGTATGATCTCAGTCTCTCAAATGTACTGCTAATGCTCTGTTTAGTACTTTCATCATGCCAAGAAGAGCTTCCTTCTGGAGTTCATAAGATCTAACATTCATGGGGAGTTTGACAAGATGTGCTTAGAAATTATTCTTTATCAAGCCTGTGGCTCCCAATATGATGAGAAATATTTCTGTATCTTTCTGCCACATTTTCTTGTCTCTGACTGCATTTCTTGGTACTTCAGGATCTTCTCCCTCCCCACGCGATTCACAGAATAATCCCTTGGAACCAACATCTCTATTATCAATTCTGTTATAGTATTTTTCTCCTTTACCAATATGTCGGGTTTCCCCGCATCCAATATCTTATCTGTTGGAATGGAATCCATCCCAGGTGATCATAACCTCTTCATTCTCTGTAATTCTCTTAGGGTCATGATCCCAGTGCTTTTCAGGCACAGTGATATTGTAGTATTTACAGAGTTTCCAATGTATGAGGCATGCTACTTTGTTGTGCTTTTCTGTATAGAAAATTTCTGCTATCACAACTTCATAGTCAGCTATGAGGTGACTCACTGTTTCCAGGTCTTTCTTACAGAATCAACATATATCTATTTTGTCAGTTTTTTTCAATGCTCTGGTAAACCATCTCATTCGTAATCTGTTGTCCTGGGCTGCAACTATCAATCTCTCATCCTTGGGTTTCAGTTCACCTCGCCTTAACTATTCATGTGTCCGTTCTTGATTGACAAAGGGTTCCTGAAGCAACACTCTGTATTTCCCACTGTATTTGTGCATCTGCCACTTGTTTTCCTTGTTTGTTAATCTAATTCTTTGAAGAGGTTTTTCTCTTGTTTTGCAAATTCTGTTGCCTCCTTTCCTGTGTGTACTTATAGATCATCACGCATTCCTTCTAGTCATCAGAATGCCTGTCCAAGTTTGCTGATGTAGATAGATTCTGGATGTTTACTTTCATATTTCAGCACTTTTTGCGAATTTGGATCTGATGATGCTGTTAGGTAGGCTTAGAGGCCTATAATAGTAGCTCTGTATGTGTAATCAATCTCTGTGAGGCCTAGCCCTCCTTCAGCTCTAGGGATTTAAAGTCTTGGCATACACTGATTCTTGTAAATTACCTCATGGGCATGGAGAGGTTTTGTTGTGTTGCTGGAACTGTAGAGCTTCAGGTTGTCTACAAATAGTAAATGGGATGTTACCTCTGGGTTGTAACCTTCTTTAGGATTCAGGCTAAATCTGTATCCCAGAGTTGATGAGAGTACTCACTGGATTAAGAGCCATACAAAACAGAAGTGGCGACAGGGAATCTCCTTGAAATTTTTCTCACTGGATCTTGATGTTAAGAATTATGTACTGACCATTTATGTAGGATCTATAGTAATCTGGCTTGTTGAATTTTCCAAATAGGTGTAAGGATGTTCTATGGTCCTACAAAATGTATGGTGCTGCTCTTTTCTGGGCAGGCTCCTTATTGTGTTAATTTGAGAAGCTGGTGTCATTATGGTATGATAAATTTGCATTACAGGCTTTCAGTGACTTTTGTAGAGTTTTGCATTAGTTCACAATCTGCCTGGTATTGGAGAAGCTGTTAATGAGATGACACCGGAATCAGATTTGTTTTCTTGTATGCTGGGTTCTATGCTGAAATGTTCAAGCTCTGCTCTACACCTATGTTGGAGGAAGGGTTTCGCTGGACGCAAAATAGATGTTCAAAAAGAAAAAGAGAGATCCATAGCACAGTTTCTAACATCAAAATAAATTAGTGATAATTTATTTTGGTGTTAGAAACTGTGCTGTGGTTCTCTCTTTCTTTTTGTCCCTTGTGTGTGAGCACCTTACACCTCCTTTGTTTGTTGCAAAATACATATGTATAGGCATCAGTATTTTATTAATCTTAGCGTGCCAGGCTAAATAACTAAACAACTCAACAGCTAGCAAGCTCTGCTACAAGGGGACATAGGATGAGGGTGAAAGGGGATAGATTCAGGAGTGATATGCGGAAATATTTCTTTATGGAAAGAGTGGTGGATCCGTGGAATAGTCTCCCAGTGGAGGTGGTAGAGACGAGGGCAGTATCTGAATTCAAAAAAGCATGGGACAAACACAGAGGATCTCTAAAGGGAAAAAGGGGACTGTTGTAGTTGATATAGAAGGACAGCTAGATAGGCCATGTGGTCTTTTTCTGTCGTCATGTTTCTCTTTCTATATAACCTGGGAGCATGTTGCTTTCCCTTTTTTTCACAAAATATCCAAAAAATTACCAATATACCTCTTCCCAAAAATAACAAGCCTAAATTACTTTTGTCGGATAAGGCCAAGGGAGGTCAGGAAAACACCCTAACCACTCCAGATGGCCACATCCATTTTATTAAGGTTTTTTTTTTAAACCAATCAATTAGAATAAAAGACTTAGCTTTTTGTATGATGAAAAGTGTATGTAGACCAGCAAAACACATTCGTCTATGAATAATGCACAACGTGCACATTTCGGAATCAAGTCCTGTATCAAGTGCAATGCTCGTTCATCTGTGTTAACTGCAAAAAAATGCCGCGTTTATAACCCGGATTTTGTCATTGGAAGAGATCTTCCTATTGGCCACAAGCAGCCATCATGCAGAACAACAAACCAATCAGCTTGCAGGGGAAACCCCACAGGATCAGGGGAACCCCCACCGTGTCATGGAAGAAAACTTTAGTAGAGACTCGCCCATTCGATTTCCTTATTAAGACCACAGGGGGTCACAGTCTCAAGTCGGAAAATCCACGACTGCTCTCTACGTTGTAACAGGGCCTTTTTTTTTTTGGCAAAGCCACTGAATGAGAGCCACTGCTCCCTCTTTTAGAATTTGGGGTGTGCCAGATCATCTCTTGCCTGTTTGTTAAACTGGCTTCTTATCTATCTAGTATTTTTTTTAATATAACCATAATGAATATGCCACCCCCCCCCCTCCCCCAAATGAAGCAGTCAAACTATGCCAATGGTTAATTTTTGTGCTCTGACCCATTCCTACCTGTACTGTCTTCTTGTGCTTTTTATGGATTTTAACTTTCTGCTCTAACTTATGTTTATAAACTGCTTTGATGGTTATTTTTTTTGGCCAAATGGCAGCATAGCAAATAAATAACGAAAGCTCCATGGCCACAGCTTCAATGACAGGCCTGACAAGGGGAACAGAGAAAAGAGCTGCTGAAATTCATCATGTGTAAATGTTTTTTCTGCATTATGGCATTTCAAAATGGCAAATGTTACCTATTCTGTGATCTTTATCACAATTGTTCTATTTTCAATAAAATATATTTTGAATAATAAAATCAATTTGCCCAATAATAAATTTGTTATGTATCAGCAAAGCACAGCAATGTTTCCACCCTTCCGACAGCATCTGCTGGGCTCCTGATAATACCGTAGTGCTTTGAAAGTCTCTCTTGGCAGAATCAATAATTCCGCTGGAACCCTACAGTGCGGAAAGCAGGGCAAATAGACTTTAGGGCTGCCCAGCTATCTTCTGGTCAACAAAGCTGCACTTCCTACATGTTCAAACAAAAGTCTATTATGTTGCTATGTACCAAGCTTGCCATTGGCAGGCATGGACTGCATCTGTTGACATTTTTCAGTTACAGACATTTTGTGATGTGCCTTTTAGTGATGTGGGCCTGCAGGGCCAAGGGGCACAGCGAGAGGGATAAGACATAATAGGAGCAACACAGACGGTTTCGCTTCACTTCCAAACCAATGCAAGGGACTCCTCTAGCACCACCATGTGGCCAAACGAGTCACAGCAGTCACACAGCACTGCCTTCGATGTTCGGCCTTTTTCACTAGCAGCTCAACGTGAGTGACATTCAGGAACAGAAGGTATTTTCCTGCACCCAGAGGGCTTACAGTCTAGGGACTGATGCAGAAACGTGCATGCATTTAGTGTAAGTATCTGCACAGCATTTAGGCATAAGTTTCAGCAGCAGAGTGGAACACCCAATGTAGAAGAGGATTTGCCATGAGCCTAATCACGACACAGAAACCAATGCTAAAGGCAGCTCACAGCCCATGTAAATGCATGCTATTAGCAGCTGCAGAGAAATGCACAGAAGAGAAGACGACTGAGCTCAATGCCAGGACTGTAACGCCAGGTCCGAGGAGACGTAAGTGTTCTGCAGTCAGTGCTGAGGGGGAATTTATGCCTGTTTCCAGAGCGGCTTTTTGGGTTTTGCTGACGAGCGGTCTTGAAGACGTATGTGCATGTGCTGGATTGCTATGTGGCACATAGGAGCACTATCATTCTGCTCAGAGTAATATCAGCGTTCAAAGAGCAGAACTTCTCAGCAGAACGAAACCTCTTATGCGCCACGTAGCGCTCCAGCCTTTTTGTGCGCAGGGTACAGGTGCTGCTAACGCAAATACCTGTGCACATGTGTCTGGCTCGCTCTCCCGGTTCTGCGCACAGCTCATCTGCCTGCTCTTTGCTTTTACATGGCTGCGCAAATCTTCTGCACAAAACCTGCTTTTGGAAACCCTGCTTTAGAGCTTTAGCACCAGGCTCTAGTGCCAGGTTTCTGCATAACAACATAAGATATGCGATACTGGGTCAGAGCAAGGTCCATCAAGCCCAGTATCCTGTTTCCAATAGTGGCCAATCTAGGTCACAAGAACCTAGCAGGTTCCCACAAAGACACACAGGTTCCTCAATGCTTGTTTTGTAGCAAGCAGTGGATTTCCCGGAACCCTTTTAATAATGGTTTATGGACCTTTCCTCCAGGAACTTGTCCAAACATTTTTTAAACCCAACTACACTAACAGCTTTTACTACATCCTCCGGTAACAAATTCCAGAGTTTGATTATACGTTGAGTGAAAAAATACTTTCTCTTATTAGTCTTAAATAGGTTACACTGTAGCTTCATTGCATGTCCCCTAATCTTTCTGCTTTTTGATGGTGTAAACAGATCTACATTTACCCGTTCCACTCCATTCATTAATTTATAGACCTCTATCATATCTCCCCTCAGCCGTCTCTCTTCCAGGTTGAAGAGCCCTAACCTATTTAGCCTCTCTTCATAGGAGTATCCTTCCATCCCCTTTACCATTTTGGTGGCTCTTCTCTAGACCTTTTCTAATAACGCTATATCCTTTTTAAGATACAGCGACCAGAATTGCACACAATATTCAAGGTGCAGTCACACCATGGAATGATACAGAGGCATTATAATATCCTTTATTTTATTCTCCATCGACCCCTAAGTGTGTAGCCATCTGGTGTTTCACTAATGGTCACTTGCTTCTTCTATCTCAAGCATCTATCTTTCCTAAGTGTGTTTAAAGTAGCCATTCCTATTTCAATCTCTGTAGGATCTGGTTCAGTTTATAGTCACATTTCTTAGAACTGATGAACATAAGATAAGAACACAAGATGTGCCATACTGGGTCAGACCAAAGTCCATCAAGCCCAGTATCTTGTTTCCAACAGTGGTCAATCCAGGTCACAAGTACCTAGCAGTTTCCCCAAAAGACACAGGTTCCATAATACTTGTCCCAGGGTAAGCAGTGGATTTTCCGGGTCCTCTTTAATAATGGTTTATGAACTTTTCTCCAGGAACGTATCCAAACCTTTTTTAAACCCGACTACACTAACAGCCTTCACTACATCCTCTGGGAACGAATTCCAGAGTTTACACATTGCATTAAAACATATTCTCGTATTGCTCTAAATTCAGGGGTAGACCTTTTTACTCCTGAGGTGTTTCTTGTTGACATGAAGTGTTATCTCTCCTGCTTCCCTGGAGGAGGTTTAAACTTTGGTTTCTGCTGACAAAGAAAAACAAATGAAGTATTGTCTATTGTTTGTTTCAGCTCGTTGCCAACTGTTCTCATTGTCCATCTGCCTTCTTCCCCCCCCCCCCTGACATGTAAGTACCACATTTGAAAAAACTGCACTTCTACAGGGAGTCAATGAAAGAGCCAAGTTCCAAAAGTCACAATCATTTGTATTTTTGAAGTGGTTTTAAACACCAGTGTGATAAGCACTACTGTACTCTCAATGCTCCTCCATAGTTCAGGTCCTGAGCAGGGGAAAGACCTGCCTCCACATTTTCTTGCAGTATGTTTGTACTTTTGAAGTCCATCCAGAAGATCTTGGCATGCCACAGGTATCACCAAAGACAGTCTGCCCATTTATAGGTCTATTCCAGCCTTCGATATGTGTAAACGGCACATAAGCCCTCTAAAATTATCTCCCTAAACTGTAGGTTCCCCAGTTTCCCTTACTAGAGTTATAAAGAGAAATTAGACTTACCTGCTAATTGTTGTTCCTTGAGGAACTCCAGTTCAGTCCCTCACCTCTGGGTTGTGCACATCTTCTTGCAACATGGAGACTGGGCATGTCAGAACTGTGACACCACTCTAGATATCCTGCTGGCACCTCCCACCAGCTTCCAGTGATCTAATGACAAAGCAGACTCAAAGGAGCAACAAATAAGTAGCTATATTATTAAATACAATTTAACTAAAACCCCGTAAATGAGAGGATAACTCTCCCTCTCCCGTTTGCAAAAATAGGACAGAAAGGAGAGAGAAGAAAGGATATAGTAACATACTAACATAGTAACATACTAGATGACGGCAGATAAAGACCAGCATGGTCCATCTAGTCTACACAGCAAGATGGCAAGAGTAGGTGCAGGCCACCCCTCTCCATGTCTTTGTTTAGGGGTGAACCCACCACTCCATGTAGGACACACCTATTTGTTGAAATGTTAGATGGTTCAGAAGTTATATGTTTCAGTTTATTTTGTTTTTATCCTATTGCTGTAAAGGGATCCACTGTATTTGTCCCATGCCGTTTTGAATTCTGTCACCGTGTTTGCCCCCATCACATGCATTGGGAGGGCATTCCAAGCATCTACCACCCTTACAGTGAAAAAATATTTCCTGACATTGCCTTTCAATTTACCACCTTGCAGCTTCATGTTATGCCCTCTAGTTTTACAGCTTCCCTGTCTTTGGAAGAGGTTTGTTTGTTCATCATTTCTCTTTAAGTATTTAAAGGTCTGAATCATATCTCCCCTGTCCCTCCTCTCCTCCAAAGTGTACATATTTAGGTATTCAAGTCTCTTCTCATAAGGCTTCTGATGTAGGCTCCAAATCATTTTGGTTGCCTTCCTCTGAAAAATTTCCAGTCTTTTTACATCTTTTGCAAGATATGGTCTCCAAAACTGAACACTGTATTCCAAGTGAGGCCTCACCAGTGACTTGTACAGTGGCATAAGTACCTCTTCCTTTCTGCTGGTAATCCCTCTTTGTATGCAGTCCAACATCCTCCTGGCTTTTGCCACCACCTTGTCACACTGTTTTGCCATCTTGAGATCAGAGATAATCACACCAAGGTCTTTCTCCTGAACCGTGCACACCAACCTCTCGCCCCTATCGCGTACATTTCCCTTGGATTTCTGCTACCCAAGTGCATGACACTGCACTTTTTCGCATTAAATCGTAGTTGCCAAGCATTAGACCATTCTTCCAGCTTTTGTAGATCTTTCCTCATGTTATCCACTCTGTTGCAAATTTTTGTGTCATCTGCAAAAAGACAGACTTTTCCATTCGGTCCTTCAGCAATATCACTCACAAATACATTGAACAGTGCCGGGCCCAGGACTGAACCCTGGGGCACCCCGCTAATCACCTTCCTCTCATCCGAGTGAGCTCCATGTACCATCACCTTCTCTCGTCTGTCAGTCAACCAATTTCTGATCCATTTTACCATCTTCGGAGCCATCCCCAAGCTACTGAGTCTATTGACAAGCCTCTTATGAGGAACAGTATCAAAGGCTTTGCTGAAATCCAGGTAGATGACATCCATCGCATGCCCCTGATCTAGTTCCTTGGTAACCCAGTCAAAGAACTCAATCGGATTTGTTTGGCAAGACCGTCCTTCAGTAAAACCATGTTGCCTCTGATCTTGCAACCTGTTGGTTTTGAGAAAGTTCACTATTCGCTCTTTCAGGAGCACCTCCATTACTTTTCCCGCCACCGAGGTAAGGCTCACGGGCCTGTAGTTTGACACTTCTTCCCTGTCACCACTTTTGTGTAGAGGTACAACATCAGCCATTCTCCAGTCCTGAGGAACCTCTCCTGTTTCCAAGGTCCTGCAAGAACCTCTCTGAGCTCTTTTAGTATGCTGGGATGTATCCCATCCGGTCCCATGGCTTTGTCCACTTTCAGTTTAGCATGTTTTTCTAACACCTCATCTTCTGTGAATGGTATGGTATCTACTTCATTCCCATTTTTATATGTGGGAGTCACAGCTGGTCCATCTCCAGGATTTTCTTTAGTAAAAACAGAGCAGAAGTATTTGTTTAGCAATTTCACTTTTTCAATGTCACTTTCCATGAGTCCTTTCCCAGCACTTCTGAGTCCTTCAATTCGAACTCTGATCTTCTTCCTTTCCCGAATATACCTGAAGAAAGTTTTGTCGCCACCCTTAACATCTTCAGCCATCTTTTCCTCTGCCTTTGATTTTGCTTTCCTTATTTCTCTTTTTGACTCTGAGTTTGATTCTGTATTCATTTCTTCTGTTTGCAAGCTTTTGAATTTTGTGAAAGCTGTGTTTTTTGCCTTTATTTGAGCAGTCACTTCTTTGGAAAACCAAATAGGTTTCCTTCTCCTCTTGTTTTTATTTACTTTTCTTACATAGTTATCTGTTGCCCCTTTTATTGCCACCTTTAGTTTAGCCCATTGCAATTCCACTTCCCTTATCTCCTTCCACCCCTTCATCTCCTCCTTTAGGTACTCGGCCATTTTATTGAAGTCAGTGTTTTTGAAGTTTAGGACTTTGAGTTTGCTATGATTGCCCTGTACCATGGCTTTTATCTCAGACCACACCATGTGATGATCACTGTTGCTCACAGGGGCACTCACGCAGACATTCGACATGCTATCACCATTTGTGAGCACTACATCCAGCGTTGAGCTTTCTCTGGTTGGTTTCATCACCATTTGTCTAAATAATGCATCTTGAAGAGCATCCACAATTTTTTTGCTTCTTTCCAGATGTGCAGAAGGAGTAATCCAATCCACATCAGGTAGATTAAAGTCACCCAATATGATCACTTCCCCCTTTGTGGCTATCTTGGCAATATCTATAATCAATTCGTTATCTCTCTCTTCAGTTTGAGTCGGAGGTCTGTAGACTACAGCAGTATGGATGACAGTGCCATCTCCTCTTTCCAACGCAATCCAGAGCGCTTCTTCTTTTCCCCATGCCCCCTGCATTTCAGTAGCTTTAATATTGCTTTTGACATACAAGGCTACTCCTCCTCCTTTTCCATTGTCTCTTTCTCTTCTGAATAGATTATAGCAAGCTATGGCTATATCCCAATCATGCGATTCATTAAACCATGTTTCTGTAATGGCTACAATATCCAAACCCATTTCCACTATTAGGGCTTTCAGGTCTGGAACTTTGTTGGCTAAGCTTCGAGCATTTGTGCTCATTGCTTTCCAGCATTTACCTGGCTTGGGTGTATTTTGCATTGATTTTGTTCTGCCCACTTCTTCCCACTTGTTTTTGATGTGTGATTTAAAAGTGTGGCTGTTTCTGATGTTATTCTGCTTTTGCAGGGGGTGGCTTGCAGATCTTGACCTTCCACATCCGTCACACCCTTTTCCTAGTTTAAATGCATATCCACATACTGCCTAAATTTTTCACTTAGGATTCTTTTCCCTGTGACAGAGAGATGTAGTCCATCACACAGTATAGTCTCTTGTTGGTCCATCTGTTTCCCCAGTCACCAATAAATCTGAATCCTTCTTGTTTGCACCAGGTCTGGAGCCATGAATTAAAGCTGTTAATGCGATGCAGCCTTTTTGTCCCCTTACCAAGAACAGGTAGAACTTCTGAGAAATCAACAGTGTTAACAATGGGCTTGAGTTTCTCTCCCAGAGATTGGAAGTCCTTTTGGACTGTAGAGGCACTGTTTCTGGCCAGGTCATTTGTGCCCAAGTAGATAACAGCATCAAGTTTGGAGTGTTCACCTTTTTTGCTAAGTACTTAACAACTTGGTTTGTACTCCTGCTGGCTGAAGAGCCTGGTAGGCACATGACTATCTTCTCTCCTTTGAACTGTGTTCCCAAGTTGGTGCCTCTAATGATGGAATCTCCAAGTAGTAGTAGTTTTCTGTTTGGTGAGGTTTTCTTCATATTTGGTGCTTTAGCAGGAGATTGGGCATTGTCTGACTCATTTAAGGGCCCTTCAGTTTCTTTGGATTGGGCATCCTCATTAGCCAAGGCAGAGAAGGCATTGTGCAGGGATATCTGTTGATGTGTAGGATGTCTCTGGATTACAGGTCGCAATCTTCCAGAACCCACTGTGATCCATTTGTTCCTGGGGTGTTTGATTCTTTGTGGGAGCAGTTTGTATCCTAGAAGAGGTGTGCTTCATTGCAGCCAGTTCCTCCCTCAGTAGAGTCACTTCTTTATGGATGGCAGCTAGGTCTTTCCTTAGTAGAGTCAGTTCTTCATGTTTAGCAGCTGACTTGAGACACATAGGACAAGCTCTTAGGCTCCAAATGATTTGTCTTGGAATGAAACTACCACAGTTATTGCACTGAATACATGACATGTTGATTAAGCAGTCCCAGAAGAGGAAGAAGAAGAAGAAAAGATGAAGAAGATGTGGGCTTTAACCCAAGTTAGGAAGGATAGATGGCACATATGTGACCACTATATAGGCAATGTAGTCCCTGGGGTGGGTGGGGTGAGGGGTAGGGTGGGCGGGAACCTAAGTGTCTCTGGCCAGTAGTATGTTCCTGAATTGTGGGCACACACAATGGAGTAGGTAAGGGAACCCACCAATAAGGACAAAGAGATAAATAAATATGGGGAGACAAACAGACAGATCAAGAACTGACCTTCAAAGATCACATAAAGCAGACCGTTAAATCCATTTACTACAAATTAAGAACGCTGAAACCCTTAAGACCACTACTCGCCTCCAATGACTTCCGAACAATCTTCCAAACCCTTATAACACCTCATTTTGACTATGCTAATATCATCCTGCATGGTCTACCCAAGAGCACCCTCAACCCACTCCAATTGGCGATGAACTCAGCAGCTCGCATCCTCTGCGGTACTTCCAGTAGAGACCACATCACCCCCATACTAACAGAGCTTCACTGGTTACCCCTACAAGCCAGGATAACTTACAAAGCACTTCTGCTATCCTTTAAAGCAATTAATCAAATAGCCCCACCTTCCCTCTCATCGCTTATTATCAACACCCCCACGAACAGACTGAGAAGATCCGCAGCCGCCAATACCCTTGTCGTACCAAAGGAGTACACTAAATGTAATCAAACAACCAGAGACAGGGCCTTCACCTTATTCGCTCCAACTTGCTGGAATAATCTCCCTCCTCATATCCGATCAATAAAAGACCTCTCTCAATTTAAAAAGGCCCTCAAACACTACCTATTCTGTCATCATCTCTTAGGCCCTAACCCTACACCTCCTCCCCCCATCTCACAAATCACTCACACAGCCTCTGACATTCCAACAACATAGTCATAACAGAACTCGACCTAGACGCTCTGCACACCCAAAGTTACGACCCAATTTAACTGTAAATTTTCAGAGGTAATATATCTTTCTGTATATAGCTTGTATATAGTTTACCATGTTGTCTCCAAGTTACTGACCCTGTTATAATGTAAGCAAAAGACCTTGTTATAATGTAAGCAAAGGACTGTTCTAATGCGAAATTTGTTATCTGTAAACCGCGCTGATACCAAAGAGCGCGGTATATAAAAACTGTAAAATAAATAAAAATAAATATAAATAAATAGAACTCACAATTTGGCAGCAAATTCAGCAAAAATCACCTTTCGGGAGAGCTCTGGAGAGCACTGCTCTTCTCAAGGAACAGAAGGCAAAGAATACAAGATATACTTTTCCTGAAGACAGACCACATTTGCTGAACTTCTCCTACTGGATTGTAGTCACCATGCATCACAAACCAGGCTTTGTGGAAACTGACCAAAAGACCACCGGGTGGGAATCGGGACTGAACTGGAGCTCCTGAAGGAACAATAATTAGCAGGTAATTCTAATTTCTCTTTCCTTATCATTCCTCCAGTTCAGTCCACCTCTGGGATGTAACAGAGCAGTAAACTATTGGGAGAGATCTGTCCACCCGGGCCGCAAAACTGCTGACCCGAAAAAGGCATCTCCCACTGCTTGAATATCCAGGCAGTAATGTTTACTAAAAGTATGCAAGGAAGACCAAGTGGCTGCTCTGCAAATCTCAACCGGCGGAATTAAGCTATGCTCCACCCATGAAGGCGCTTGCGCTCTAGTAGAATGAGCCCACAACCCCAAGGGCACCTGATGATCTTGCAAAATATAAGCTGACACTATTGCTTCATGAACCCATCTGGAAATTGAAGCTTTGGCCATCGCTTCACCTTTACGTGGCCCACCAAAGAGAACGAACAAACAGTCAGACTTGCGGAAGGACTCCGAGACCTTCAAGTATTGCCGAAGTACCTTCTTAATGTCTAACAAATGCAAATTACAGTCCAACGCGGTCTCCCCCGAAACACCCAAAATGGGCAAAGAGACCGACTGATTCACATGAAATGGTGAAACTACCTTTGGTAGGAAAGATGGTTACGGGACGCAACACCACTTTTTCCCTAGAAAAAGTCAGAAACGGTTCCCGACAGGACAAAGCCTGCAACTCAGAGATTCGACATGCAGAGCAAATGGCTATAAAAAATACTGTCTTCAAAGTCAAATCCTTTAGGGAAGCCTGATGCAAAGGCTCAAAAAGCTCCCTTGTCAAGGCTCCTAAAACCAGGTTGAGATCCCATGGAGGAGAAACACCTTGCGCGAAGGACATAGACGGGATACCGCTCTCAAGAAACGGACAACATCGGCATGGACCCCCAAAGGAACTCCTTGCACCTTTCCTCAATAACAAGAAATATCTGCCAACTGCACCCTTAACGAACTGGCAGCCAATCCCTTATCGAACCCGTCTTGCAAGAAACTCAACACTGTCGGTAAAGATACTGAGGATGGGCGAAACTGACGTTGAGCACACCAGTCTGCAAAAACACGCCAGACATGCACATATGCTAAGGAAGTGGACCTCCTTCTGGCCCGAAGCAAGGTGTCAATCATCGCCTTAGAATAACCCTTCTTCTTTAACTGAGCCCTTTCAATGGCCAAGCTGTAAGTGAGAACCGATGTACCTGAGGCATTCATAGAGAACCCTGAAGCAATAGATCCTCCCTTAGCGGCATCCACCACGGTTCCCCATCGAGCAAATGCACAAGATTGGCATACCATGGACGACGAGGCCAATCTGGAGCTACTAGAGCCATTCTTCCCTGATGACCCTGGATGGCACTGTACCACTCATCCTATGAGTGCCCAAGGGGGAAAAATATAGATGAGACCGTGAGTGGGCCATTGTTGGAGTAAGGCATCTAGACCTTCTGACATTCATTCTTGTTGTCTGCTGTAAAAGCGACTGGCATTGGCCGACTGAAAGATCGCCATGAGATCCATAACCGGAGATCCCCACTTGAGGACAATCTGAGCAAACACCTCCGGATGAAGCTCCCATTCTCCGGGATCCACTGCAACCCGGCTGAGAAAGTCCGCTGTCACATTGTCCATTCCAGAAATGTGCACCGCCGACAGAGCCTGAAGCTGAGGCTCTACCCAATTGAAGAGACTTTCTGCCTCCATTTCTAGAGCCACGCTTCCCGGGCCCCCTTGACGATTGAGGTACGCAACCGTCGCGGCATTGTCCAAGAGCACTCAAACCACTCGACCCCGTAAGGTGGATTCGAAGGCCCAAAGCGCTAGAGCTACCGCTCGCAACTCCAGCCGATTGATGGACCATTTGGCTTCCTGCTCGGTCCAGCAGCCTTGCGCGAAGAGCTCTCCTCAATGAGCTACCCAACCTGCGAGACTGGCATCCTTTAACACTGTCATCCACTGCGGTTGTTCGAGAGGCATGCCCGCCGTGAGATTCTGCGGATGAAGTCACCATTGAAGAGACTTCCTGACCCGCAATGGACAGAGGAGGCGCTTGGACAGAGAGTCGTTCTGGTAAGACCATCAACGGAGCAGCGACCTCTGTAAGGGACGCATGTGAGCTCTGGCCCACGGCACAACTTCCAGAGTCACCGCCATTGTCCCTAACATGTGGAGATAGTGGCAGGCCAATGGTGCAAGAATCCTCAAAAAATCACGCAGCAGAAGTCGCAGACCCTGGGCTCGGAGAACCAGCAGGAAAACCGAACCCCACACGAGTGTCGAAGCGAACTCCCAAATACTCTAGAACTTGCGTCAGAACAAATCGACTCTTGTCCGTATTGACCACCCAACCGAGACTTTGCAGGAGCTCTACCACTCTGTCACTCACACACTCTTGGTCCTGGACTTTGCCCGAATCAACTAGTCATCGAGATAGGGATGAACTAATACTCCCTCCTTTCAAAGAGCCACCGCCACCACCACCATAACCTTGGTGAAGGTGTGCGGAGCCATCGCCAGACCGAAGGGTAACGCCTGAATCTGAAAATTCCCCCACGGTAGCGCAAATCCTAGAAACCTCTGATGATCTGGCCTGATTGGAATGTGTAAATATGCTTCAGTGAGATCGAGAGACGTCAAGAACTCCCCATCACTAACCGCCACTATAACCGAACATAAGGTCTCTATTCGGAAATGAGGTACCCGCAAACAGCGGTTTACCCCCTTGAGATCCAGAGTTGGGTGGAAGGCCCCGTCTTTCTTTGGCATCACAAAATAAATTGAGTATCGGCCGATACCGTAGTGCTCTCGCAGAACCGGAATCACTGCTCCCAACTTCAAAAGACGAGCCAGAGTCTCCCGTACCGCAGTCGTCCTTTCTCGCCCCCTGCACAGCGACATGACAAAAGAGTCGACCACCAGACAGGCAAACTTGAGAGAATAAGCTTCGCAAACGACCTCCAACAACCACTGATTGGATGTTATCTTGACCCCCTACCGGCTGAATTCCTGCCTGGGTCCACCTCGCTTAATTGTGCTTTCCGAAAGGCCGAGGAAGAGGGACTAGCAAATCCTCTGCCCACTCCCCAGAATCCTCTAAAACTTTGACCTTGAGAGGAAAATCATCCTCTTTGAAAACCTCCCAAACGGGGGGTATGAAAATGCCTGAAATCCCGAGGTTGCCCATGGGCAGGTAACGGGGCTCAGCCCTGCTTCTGTTTATCCTCTGGCCAGTGACCTCAGCTTATCAAGATCTTCTCCAAACAGCTTCCCCTTAAAAGGAAGCTTGCTAAGATGCGACTTGGAGAAACTGTCCGCCGTCCAGTTCCTGAGCCAAAGATAGCGGCATGCGGCAACCAAGGAAACCATGCTATTCGCCAAACCTTTAATAAGATCATAGTGGACATCGGCCAAATATGCAGAACCTGACTCTAGTCTTGTCATATCAGCTAGCTGCTCCTGCGTTTGCTGAACTGGCTGCTGCAAACACTGCGACCAGCGAAGGCATGCTCTCGCCACCCAAGCTCCACAAATAGAGGCCTGTAGAGCCAGAGCATTAACCTCAAAAGCTTGCTTCAATAAGGCGTTCACCTTCCAAACCTGTACGTCTTTCAAAGCCACACTGACTTCAACTGGAATGGTAGTCTTCTTCATGACTGCTTAAACTGCCACACCTATACGCAGAGAATGAAACACTTCGTGTTCTTGATCCGCCAAGGAATAGAGATGATTCATGCACCTCACACCACGCAAGCCTGAATCATCTGCTTAACCACACGGTGAACAGGAAAAACCACCTGGGACTTTTGTACCGCCTGAATGAGAGGATCCTCCAAACCCTCATCCTCTGCTGGTACCACAGACGAAAGGTTGAGAGCCTGAAGGGACTCCATGATGAGCGCTGTCAGCTCCTCCCTTCAAACAACCCGGATAATCCTTGCTTGATCTTCAGGTTCCTGAATCTCACCTTCCTCTAAATCATCCATTCCAGCTTCTGGCTCCAGCTCAAGCTCCTCTGCATCCGGCCAGTCTGAACCAAGAGGCTGATCTTCCACTGAACGGGCCCTCTTAACCGGTCTACCATCATTACCACCGAACCTTTCGGTGGCCACTTGGCCTCCTGCCATTCCAAGAGGTGAGGCATCTGCGACTGCCCCCTGCTGCCGCAACAGTAAGCCTAATGAAGCAGCAGCACAAACTCTGGGGAGAAACCCTTGACAGCTGCCCCAGACACAATGGGAGTGGCGGAATTACCAGGCAAAGTCAAATTTGAAGTAGGAAGAGTGGACGGAGACTCCTGCAGAGACTCCCTTTCCACAGAAGCGGCAGCACCATGTGCCACCAGAGCAGTGCCTTCTTTAGACCAATCCTGCATTTCTTGCTCCATAGTAAGTGTCTCAGATGTGCAGCCATGACACCCCCCCGTGTCCGAGACCGAGCCCCTACGGGCGCCACAAACCAGGCATTGTGGCCGCATAGGCATTAGCGTTACGGGATCCGAGAGACTGGATAGTAAAGAAAATGGCTCCCGCAGACCACCAAAAAGGGAAACAAAACAACAACGTGCAGAATCTTCTCTTATTTTTTCTTTGACTTTTTTGTACTGGCCCTTTAAGAGCTCCAAAACACTGAAAAATGAAAGTAATCAAAATTAATTCCAAGTAACCATAAAACTACAAGGATTAATTAAAGAAAGCTGTCAGCAAAGAAAAAGAGCACTGTAAAGAAAAACAGTGGGAAAAAGGCCCGCCAAGATCCTGAGCTCTGCTAACCCACAAAATATGCTTCAAACACAGCAGCAGGCCTCAAAAATGCTCACATAACACTAGCAGCAACGATTTAAATACTCACCTCTTCCTCCAAGACCTTCAGATCCTCTCTGCACCACAATAAAAATAACGGGCTTTCTGTGAGCAGCACAGCTGAGAAAGGCTGTCAGCCGGCAGCAGAGAAACAAGGCAATTTCAAGCATATCCTTCCTCGCCAAGATCATTGAAAAGGCAGTTCAGCAGCAGCTGCAGGACCACATTGATGACACAAGCGCCCTTGATGTGCAACAATACGGGTTTCGTCAACATCACGGTGTAGAAACTCTCCTGCTAGCCCTAATGGACAACCTACTCAAAGGTCTAGAAAACAAAAGCAAGATGTATATGCTTATATTCATAGATATATCAGCTGCCTTCGACTCAGTACATCACCCCACACTTCTGGAGCGACTCGCGTCCATAGGCATTTCAGGTACCCCACTAAAATGGTTCTCCTCTTACATAACCAACAGAATGCAGCAGGTCCATTTCAACAATGACAAGGCAGCCCCCTTCCCACAAACTCAAGGTATTCTGCAAGGCTCTGCCCTCTCCTCCCTCCTATTCAACTTTTACCTACAACCAGTTTGCAAGATTTTCCAGGAACACGAGATCAACTACCATATATACGCAGATGACCCAATGCTATATACTCAACTCGACGTAAATAACCCAAACCTCAACAAACTTGAAAAATGCTTATTCGAGCTACAAATCTGGTTGCAACGAAATAACATGTCCATAAACCACAAAAAGACAGAAGCAATGTGTATCTCCAGGAAACCGGGCTTCAATCCCCCAGCAACAGTCACCATGAACAATAACGTTTACAACATCAAGACCGAAATAAAATATCTAGGAGTGATGCTGGACAACAACCTAAATATGGACAAACACCTTTGAAGTACCAATCGGGCCATTTTCCACAAATTAAGAGTCTTGCAGCCACTACGTAACATCCTCGATCATGCCGACTTCAGGACTGTCACGCAAGCACTCATCATTCCTCATCTAGACTATTGCAATGCCATACTGCAAGGCTTGCCAAAGAAAACTATAAATATTCTGCAAATGGCACAAAATGTTGCTGCCAGAATCATTATGCAAAAAGGCCTCTCTGAGCACATTACACCTGTACTAATTGAGCTACATTGGCTCCCCATTGCGGCCCGCATCCAATACAAAATCATAATCACTACATTCAAGCTTATTCATAATTTAGCACCCTCACACCTCAACAGCCTAATCACCAATCTACCCAACAACAGGAGCAGAAGAACAGTAAACCTCAATACCCTCTGTCTCCCGAAGTGCATCAGAACTGTTAATGCATGTACAAGTAACAGAGCATTCTCACTCATAGCTCCACCACTCTGGAACCGGCTGCCATGTGAGCTGCGTGCAAACTGTGACTTAACGGACTTCAGAAAAAAGCTTAAGACTCACCTCGTCCAATCGCATTACAATGTAACCTAGACACTGTATCCCACTACCACTGTATCCCACTACCATGTGTCTACCATGCGTGGGAAAGTCACTGTACCCCGTGTAATCTCACAATGAGAAATGCATTCAGTTTATGTGTAAATATGTATATAATATATCCGGTGTGAAGTGTTTCTCATCAATCAAGTGTAATCTGTAACCCAATGTTTGATGTGTTGATATCTCTCCCTCCCAATCACAATGTATATCTTTCTAATTCCTGGCCTGTACAGCCACTCCTACCATGTATAGCAACTGCTGCTGATCGCTGGAAGCAGCGGGATACAAATGTACACTAAATAAATAAATAAATAGGGAGAAAAGAAAAACTAAAAACCCTAGCTAAGCTTCCTAAAGCTCATTATCTGCTCCTCTAGTGAGCCTAGCACCTAGGCTCACTACCTCCAGCTGCATGGAGACTGGACACTCTGGACGCTGTTGGGAGGTGTCAGCAGGATATCTACAGTGGTGTCACAGTTCTGACATGCCCAGCCTCCATGCTGTGAGAAGAGGTGAGGGACTGAATTGGAGGGACGATAAGGAACTTTCAGTGCACCATGGTCCCAGTTTGATCAGCTGCACCTCTGTGCCTTTAAGAGAGATTCTGATTTTGAAGTAAATCCTTAGCTCACCTGCCTCCCCTGATTTCTAGTATGTTCCTCTGCCATGAGTTTATTCTTCCTGGATGGCTTTAGAATCAAACTTTTTGATGCATTTTTCTGAACATGCCTAGTTCCCAATATAAAGCAGTACCCTGTGCTAACCTTGGTCCCTGGAAGAACTCTCCCTCACCCACTGTGGAGTAGGGAGGATGTAATAAAAGCTGTTAGTGTAGCTGAGTTTAAAAAAGGTTTGGGCGGACTTCCGGTGATGTCACGGAGCTAATGGCAGCAGTGTAGCCGAGCTCCATCCGATTCCCACAGAATAACATAAAAATAAGCTGATCCCCGTGTAGCAAGGTGGAAGGTAGTCAGGCACCCGCTTTCGCCATGTCAGCCCAAAAGAAATTGGCAGGTTTTCAGTCTGCGTATGCGAAAAAGGAGGCAGCAGTGGTGATGAATTCGGGAGGATCGGAGGAGGTAGAAGAAATGGAGAGCTCGGAGGAGGAGGAAGGTATGAGCAAGAGGCAGCGAGAAGGGGTGAATATGAAAGCCTGGTTGCAATCCTTTAAAAGGGAGATACAAGAAGAGCTGAAAGAGATGCAAAAAGGTTTGAAAGAGACTTTGTTGACCATACAAAAAGATTTGGGATGCTTGGGGTAGCGTGTAGAGGATTTAGAAGAGTACGTGGAAAATCATGCTGGAAAGCTGCAGGAAATGGCGATGGAGCAGTGAAAAATCAAGGCCCAGCAGGAGGAAATGAGGGAGAACCTGGAGTAGATTGAGGACAGAGCGTGGTGGAGTAACCTCAGAATTAGAGGGATACCGGAGACAGAAACATACAAAGACTGTGCGCAAGTAATACAACGTTTATATACTGAGAATGGAAGAGGGGGGAGAAGGCCGGTTGGCGTCAGTGGGTGTGGAAAGAGCACATCAGAGTCTGGGCCCGTGGAGAGAGAAAAAGGCACGAGATATAATAGTGTGTTTGAGCAGCTTCTCAATCAAAGAAAAGATACTGAATGTGGCCAGGAAATATGGAAAGATTGCATGGGAGAGCTGTGAAGTGGAAATCTTTAATGATCTCTCCAGGGGCACTTTGGAGCGGTGGAGGAGTCTGAAGGAGGTGACAGCCTATCTGAGAGGAAAAGGGCTGAGGTACAGATGGATGTTCCCGTTTGGACTATTGTTGACAGTAAATGGGGTCTCCAGGAAGGTGAATATGGCAGAAGAAGCGTGGGCAGTGCTGCAGGAGTTGGGATGCGAGAACCTGCCAAAAACAATGGAGAGAGAAAGGACAATGCAAAGTAAAGGAGCTGAAGACAGGGCACAAGCTATATCTCAGTGTCAGCGAGTGGCAGAGAAAGGGAAGAGATTAAAGAGACTGTCACAAGAAAAGAGGACAACGCAGACTGAGGAGAATACATGAGAAACGCCAGCAGGTGGTGGTGAGATGGTTAGAGGCCACGTGGAGCAGGGCTGTAGGGCCCCTCGGACACTGGACTTATAGGGCGTTGGGGGGAAGTGATAATATCGGGGGGAGGAGGGAGGGGGAGGGATTGGAGATGGTAATAGTCGGAATTTCTATGTTGAATTGGTAATTGTGTTTGAGGGAAGGGGTGAGTAAGGGACAAAGAGGGGGGTGGGTGGGGAGGGGGGCAGCTGGGGGGAGTGTTTGTATTTGTATGATATATAACGGGGGCGGAGGTGGAAGGGGTATGGTATTGGGTACATGTGGGGGGATATAAAGGCTACAACGATGGGGGAGGTGGCAATAAAGGGGATGGAAGAGGAGAATATAAGAGGGAGGAGGGGGAGACTGAAAGGGGGAAGGGGTAGGAGGGAGAGGAGGGTGAGACACGTCAAGGAGGGGGGAAGGAAGAGGAGGAAGAGGAAAAATAGGGCATGATGCGGATAGGATCGGTAAATGTTAAAGGACTGAATTCATCCAACAAACGTAGACTGTTGTATCGGGAGGTTCAGAACATAGTAACATAGTAAATGACGGCAGATAAAGACCAGTATGGTCCATCAAGTCTGCCCAGCAAGATGGCAAGAGTAGGTGCACCTGTCGCTCTGTGCAGGCCACCCCTCTCCATGTCTTTGTTTAGGGGTGAACCCACCACTCCATGTAGGACACCCCTATTTGAGACATTAGATGGTTCAGAAGTTAGATGGTACCATTTATTTTGTTTTTATCCTGTTGCTGTAAAGGGATCCACTGTGTTTGTCCCCTGCCGTTTTGAATTCCGTCACTGTGTTTGTCCCATGCCATTTTGAATTCTGTCACTGTATTTGCCCCCACCACTTCCATCGGGAGGGCATTCCAAGCATCCACCACCCTTTCAGTGAAAAAGTATTTCCTGACATTGCCTTTCAGTTAACCCCCTTGCAGCTTCATGTTATGCCCTCTAGTTTTACAGCTTCCCCGTCTTTGGAAGAGGTTTGTTTGTTCATCATTTCTCTTTAAGTATTTAAAGGTCTGAGTCATATCTCTCCTGTCCCTCCTCTCCTCCAAAGTGTACATATTGTCACGCCCCAGCCCTCTGCCTAAGGCTTAGAGGGGCAGGGTTGCCATTAACTTCTCTTATAAAAGGTTGAATAAACTATTTTTCTCCAGTGAAGCATGCTGGGAGTTGTAGTTTTGGCCTTCTAAGATGAAGTGTAGTCATGAAACCGAAAGTAAAGGCAAAATGACAAAATTTATTCCCCAAACGCAAACAAAGTCCATGTAGACTGTAACAGGATACTTCTCCATTCATTCGCTCAAGGTTATTTACAACTTAGGCTGGATGAGCTTCACAGTCATTAATTATATGCAGCTGCTTATCAATATAACGGATAAAGAAAACACAGCTTCTTCATTCAACAAAGTAAAAATATCTTCTTTTTACCTTTGTCTTCATTAAGCATTCAAATGTACATGCAACAGGTATCTTCCCCTTAAAAGAGTAAGTTCCTACCTTCAGTCCAGGCTAGGTTTCAATACTCTACTTTTCAGGAGACTTTATCTTTTCAGCTATTCTTTAGCAAAGGGACTCAATGCTAACAGCTTGACATAGAGTATTTATTTATTTACATTCTCTTATATACCGCGATATTCTGCATCAGTGCGGTTTACATTGAACAAACTGAAATTACATTGAACAGGGCATTATAACTTGGAGATAACTATTTTACAGGGAACATGGGCTATGGAGGGTTAAGTGGCTTGCCCAAGACCACAAGGAGCACCTGTGGGACTAGAAACCCCAGTCCTTCTGGCCCAAGGTTGCTGTCCTCTAGTGGAATTTGAACCCCCGACCTTCCGGCCTGAAGTACCTTGCCCCAACCACTAGGCCACTCCTCCACTCCATAAGTACATAAGTACTTCTGGAGGCAATAAATCCTGCTCAATAGGCTCAACCTGCATTTCCTCTGGCTCCGATAATGCAGTGCCCTGCTCTGAGCTTTTAACGTATGTCTCAGGGTCTATTCTCTCTGAGGATCCCTGGGTCTCTCTTGAGCACAGCTCCACCCGGTAAGGATAAATTGTACCTGAAGCTGTAGACCCTTCTCCCTGGCTGTGTTCACCAGTCTCCCTCCAGCTTCTGGGAAACAGTCCCTGGTTCACTTCCCTGAGTTCCTTCCTGGAGCTCTGCCATGGTTCCCTGTTCCAGGCTTGGCTCCTTTGACTCCTGTGCTGAGTCCTGGGCTCCCACCTCTGAACTCTCTGAACCTTCTGATCAGGAACTGGGGTTTGAAGCCTTCTCTGCTCTCTCCTTCCATGCTCTCTCCCTCCGGGCTCTCCTCCTCCTCCTCCGGGCTCTCCTCCTCCTCCGGACAGGTGCTTGCAATTATCTTCCAAGCCTGTAACTACGTCAGCAGAACTTGGGTGTGGCAGCCTAGGTTTGGTTTCTCTCTGCTTGCTTTCTTTATGCCAACGCTGAAACCTGTGCACTGCAGGGATGTCACTTTTCTTAAAAGCAAAATCATTAGTTTCTCCTATTTCCATAGGCTCACTACAAGCTTCCTTATCACATACCCCCCTCCCTAAGATATTACGGGCTGGCGGCATTTCCCCCGCACAGTTCGTAATCTTCGATAGGGCGTCAGTAGCTTGCTGTAATCTTCCTGCCTTATGCTCCACTTTAGATAGATTGGCTACCGCTGTTCTTTCCCACCAGGGCCTAAGGACATTTATGTGGTAAACCTGATGGCGGCCCCTATTATTCTCTCCCCCGTAGGATACCGGACCCACCTGTTTGACCACTTTATATGGTCCTTTCCACTGGACCTCAAATTTTGGCGTGGCGCCCGCCATCATTACTATAACTTTCTCTCCTAGGGCTATTTGGTGTGGTTTCGTACCTTGATCATAATGTTTCTTTTGGCGAATCTGGCTGGCCTGTAAGTTTTCCTCAGCCACTTGGGAGGTCCTGTGTAACCGCCCCCTCAAATCTCGAAGAAAATGGGGTACTCCCATAACTTCTATCTCAGGCTCAACCCATTGCTCCCGTAATATATCTAAAATTCCCCGTGGGGTATGTCCGTACATCAACTCATAGGGGGATGTCCCTAAAGATGCCTGTGTCCACTCTCTGCAGGTGTATAGAATGAAAGGGAGCATAACATCCCACTCGGTCATGTTACCATCCAAGCCTCGCCTTAGCATCTGTTTCAACGTCTGGTTTAATCTTTCTACTAGACTGGGGGTGATAGGCGGCTGTTTTTACGTGCTGTACCCCGAAAGCGTCCCACACCTGGGCCAAGTACTTTGACATAAAATTGGTGCCCCGGTCTGTCAGCACCTCCCGGGGAAAGTCCACCTCACAAAATAGCTTTATTACCTCTAAGGCTATCATTTTTGCAGAGATGTTATGCAAGGGAATGGCCCAGGGGAACCTGGTGGCTTGATCCACTATAACTAAAATATACTGGAAGCCTCGGGGTGTCTTCACCAGAGGTCCCACTATGTCCATTGCGATTCTTTGGATAGGCTCTGATATTACGGGCGTCGGGATCATGGGCACCCCTGGTGGTCGGACAGTGGTGACCCGTTAACAAGAAGGGCATGACTCACAAAATTGGGTGGTTTCCTTGAAGACGCCCGGCCAGTAGAAGCGGGCAAGGATCTGGTCTAGAGTCCCCTGTACCCCTTTGTGACCTCCTACCGGGTGGTCATGGGCAAGCCTCAAGACCAACGTCTTAAAAGCGGCGGGTACCACCAGCTGCTTCCTGACCGTCCCTGTCTGGGGATCAAGACTCTCCCTGTATAGTATTCCCTTATCCAAGAGGAATCTTGGGAGGGCACCCCCCGTGTAAGCGCGGGGTCCGCTTGCTGCTCATTGGGAAAGGACGGGAACTTTTCAACTAATTCTGCAGGGACCCAAGGTAACCCTTGTCCAGCTTCCATCTCAGCGCTCCCTCGAGACCTACACTGTCTTTCACAGCGTTTCTCAGCTTTTCCCTTCTTACTCCTATCAGCAGGGGAAGCTACTAGGTCATCATGTGAGGGTAATTCACCTAGGGATTCATCTGGGTGTTCATCCTTTTTGTCTTGGGCCTCTGACTGGGACCGTGTAGACACCAGTCCAACTTTTTGATGTAGGCCCTTCTCCAATCCTCTTTTGAACTGGGGCCAATCCCTACCCAACATTAGGTCAGGGGGCAGTCTCGGGACTACGGCTACCAGGACTTCCCTCTGTATCCCTAACCCATTTATTAACACCTTGTACATGGGATAAAAGGAGGCTGCTCTGTGGATACATCTGATCCGGACCCTCCCCTCTGGTCGGCTCGGGACTGACTCACTCTGGGCTTGTATTGCCCACCAGAGTCTCCGTGAGATCATACTCTGGTCAGCACCTGAGTTGAGTAGAGCATTAGTAGCAATGCCCTGAATATCAACATTCAAAAGGAAACCCTCTCTTAGCTGTTTCACATTAGCACCTATCAATGCTGTACGTGCTTTACATTTCTTTTGTATGTGACCTAACTTTCCACATTGAAAACATTTTTTTCTTGCCCACTTGCCCTTCTGCGTAGGCAGATAAGTTTTCATACATTCCACATTTTTCCTTGTTCTCCTTTCTGATTGTTCAAAACTAGCCTCTGCTGCTATTTTCAGAGCACCCCCTTTTGATTGACCAGCCAATTCCGCTTCTAAATAACGCTCAGTCAGCAGGGTTGCTTCTCCTGTGGTCTGACAGTTTTGTAATATCAGAAAAGATTGGATTTCTTTAGGAACCGCAGCCATAAACTGCTCTAACACAATTGTATCTATCACCATATCCATGGTTTTACCTTCTGGAGCTAACCATTTCAAAGCTAAGCCTCTGACCCTTTGGCATAAAGCCTTAGGTGTCTCACCGGGTCTTAAGCTTGTAGCTCTCAGCATGCGATGGTAGACCATCTGAGTAAAACCTAAGCGATCTCAGATAGCCTTTTTTAGCTCTCCATAATCTGTAGCAAGTGCCACTGGCAAGGCCCTGTAGGCCGCTAATGCCTCTCCTGTGAGAGATATGGCTAGCCGTACAGCCCACTGTTCCATTGGCCAACCTACAGTATGAGCAACTCTCTCAAAGGATTCTAAGAAATCGTCAATATCATCCTCTACTGAAAGTTTTCCAAAGGAAAATGTCCCACATATCTGTGGCCCTACCATACAGGTATTTGGTGTCCCTTCTAGTCCCGATGGGGTTGGCAATGCTCCAGCTGACGCTTTCTGGTTAGCAAGCAACGCCTCCATCAAGTCCAGTACCGGCTTCTGTTGTGCCTGCAAAGCGGCTGCTGCCTGTTCTTGTGCCTGGTGTGCCATTTCTCGCTGTTTCTGGAATTGGGACGCCATCCATTGCAGTATGTCCTTTGGATCCATCTCAGCAATTTCTGCAGGAGAAAAAACAAAACAAAACCCACCAAGTGCGGTACCACCAAAACTCTGCTAGTCCCTTTTAGCTGAATGCTTGGAATCTTCCACCCCTTTTACTTGAATCCAAGTTTGACCCACGCCTAAATACTCTTTACCTGAGGTTAGGCGTTGACTCTGGCCTTAAAAAGGGAGTGTCTCACTGGCCACCTCCGTCGCTCTGGCTGACCCTGCCAGTGATTTTCCACTCTGCAGCTCACAGCACAGCTCAACAGTTTGGTGTTGAAAAACCTTTAGGGTGTATATCCTGAAGTGTTGTATATCCTGATACAGGCGAGATCCTGCCAACTATGCCACTTGTCACGCCCCAGCCCTCTGCCTAAGGCTTAGAGGGGTAGGGTTGCCATTAACTTCTCTTATAAAAGGTTGAATAAACTATTTTTCTCCAGTGAAGCATGCTGGGAGTTGTAGTTTTGGCCTTCTAAGATGACGTGTAGTCATGAAACTGAAAGTAAAGGCAAAATGACAAAATTTATTCCTCAAACGCAAACAAAGTCCATGTAGACTGTAACAAGATACTTCTCCATTCATTCGCTCAAGGTTATTTACAACTTAGGCTGGATGAGCTTCACAGTCATTAATTATATGCAGCTGCTTATCAATATAACGGATAAAGAAAACACATCTTCTTCATTCAACAAAGTAAAAATATCTTCTTTTTACCTTTGTCTTCATTAAGCATTCAAACGTACATGCAACAGGTATCTTCCCCTTAAAAGAGCAAGTTCCTACCTTCAGTCCAGGCTAGGTTTCAATACTCTACTTTTCAGGAGACTTTATCTTTTCAGCTATTCTTTAGCAAAAGGACTCAATGCTAACAGCTTGACATAGAGTACAGTCCATGAGTACTTCTGGAGTAAATAAATCCTGCTCAATAGGCTCAACCTGCATTTCCTCTGGCTCCGGTAAACCTGAAAAGAAAAACAGAGTGAGAGAGATGAAAAATATTATAGCAGAATAGTGGTGAGATGTTGCACAACACAGTGACATAAGCGGGTGGCCAATTGGCATTGAGTCATGGGCGTGGCTGCCACAGTCTCATTTCTTTTTTGTTACGCCTCATATGTCACAGTTCCAAAGTGTTCATGGAACAAGTGTGTTTTCGGTTCCTTACAGAAGATGGTGAGCTCGGTGCAGGCACGTCTTCCGTTTGGGAGTGTGTTCCAGAGGCTTGGTGCGTATAGCGAAAATGCTCTAGAACAGGCTGTTTGGTTCTTTCTGGCCCTTTTGGAGGGATGGTGAAGATGTTTTGTGTACTAAGTCTCTTTGTCCTGTTCTCGGGGGTGCGTGAAATTTAGGACTTTGTATTTGGAGTTTGTCTGACCGTCGGGATCTGCTGCTGCTCTTTACTGCTACTACTACTGAGCATTTGTATATCACTACAAGACGTACATAGTGCTACACAGACATGTAAGAGACGGTCCCTGCTCATCTGAGTTTACGTCAGAAGCTTCTGCCCTGCCCTTATGCCTGATCAGATGCTGCCACGCAGACTGAGCAGTACCTGGGAGAAAGGGCCTAAGGATGCTGGAGGGGGGGGGACATCCTTGCAGTGGGACCTTCCTCAAGTCCCTGCATCCTTGTAGTGGGACCTCCCCCAAATCCCTGCATCCTTGTAGTGAGACCTCCCCCAAGTCCCTGCATCCTTGGAAGGGAGGACCCCCTTCACTCCCACGCCTACCGATGCCTTCTCTCCTCGGTCCACCCATGTCGCTCATTACTGCAGTTTTCCTTTTCTCTCTCTCATTTGTTCTCCCTCCTCTCTGCTCTCACCTCTCTCAGCTGCTGTGCTGCCTGACTCCTCTTCCCTGGTGCAGCACAGAATCCCGAGCTTATGCCGCACCTGCTTGAACTAGCCAGTTCCTCATTTTCTCCTATTTGCCTCTGCTAAAGTTTTACCAAATAAGATTTAAATGTTCCTGGCAGCACGAGTCTGGGATGGGAGAGACCCTCACCCTTATACCCCATAGAAACAAAGGGAGTGCAGTTTGCCTGAAGGCCTGAAGAGTCATTTTCTGAACCTTTTGGAATTTCCTTCCTTGTCTTCGTTGCAGCTGCAGAAGATAGATGTGACATGTCGGTGGCACATTACATATGAGAAGCGCCTCTTCAGCCCAGACGTTAGGTCAGCTTTTTGTACCTGTAACAGGTTCTCCTTAAACTCTGGGCTGTGGCAATGCCTGGGATGCATTTGTTTCTGTGAATATCTTTCTGGTCAATACTCAAAAGACGGAGATCAACATTTTATTAAAATGCCTGCTGCAACCTTCGAATTATTGAATGCAACTATCCAAATAGCAAGTATTGCTGAATATTTGTGAAGCGTGACGGTGGCCATGGTTCTGTGGAAAGCGGTAATAATATTCCGCTGTGATCTATCTCAGGCTGTTTGCTGTCCTAAATTAAACTGCATAGCTGTACGGAGCGTGGCTCAATATCACAGAGTTAAACACAACATCCTCACTGCATCCCAGCACCTAGAGATGCCAGAAGGCCATTCCCATGGGGGAGCCGAGCTCCATCCCTTGTCAGTCGAACTCAGTGAGGCTGCGATCGCCACCCTTTCCCTCCCGCCTGCCCATGGGAACCGGATCTCTCACGAGCAGACAGGAGGGGGAAGGCTGGCAGTCATGGCAGCAAGGCTTTGGTGGGACCAGGGCCCGTGTGACACACCACTTTCTGAAGCCTCTGCCAGCACTATCCGGGGACAGACTGTAATAACTTTCAGCAGCACTATACATATAGTGCTTCTGAAAATTCAGAGATAGGACACTTAGGACAAATGTATGAGTTTTGCGCATACCACGACAGTCATGAACCTCACTTCTAAGCCAGGGTGTGTGGGGAATGTGGAGTGGACCTTTAGCGGTATAGAGGCACCATGACAATAAAATGTTTGATATTATTCTTTGGCTAAGTTCTGGGCCAGACCCAACATACCTGCAGCCCCATCTCCTCCTATACTCATGGGAGGGGGGAGCAAATTCAGCAGTGGTGATCAACATAGTAATAACAGCTGGCCCCGCCAAATATTGATCTCTTCCCATCCCGCTTCCAATGTGAGTGAAACTGCTCAGGTTATATTGGTCGGGGGAAAAAATAAAATTGGCGGTGCAGTCGTGAACCCATGAGTGCATGTTCTGCAGGAGCAGGCCACACCCTTTGGGGAACCCCATCAGAGAAGCTAACAAAAGCTACAATGCAGTAATAATAATGGGTGATTTCAAGTACCCCAGTATCAACTGGGTCAGTGTCACAGCAGGACATGCTAGGGAGATAAAGTTCCTAGATGAAATAAATGACTGCTTCTTGGAGCAGCTGGTTCATGAACCGACCAGAGGGGAAGCCATATTAGACCTAGTCCATAGTGGAACACCATATCTAGTGCAAGAGATAAGGGTATTGGGGCCACTTGGCAATAGTGATCATAGCACAATCGCGTTTGATTTAATTAGTGGAGGAGGGATAGTAAGGAAATCCACAGTACTACCTTTTAACTTTTGAAAGGGAGACTATGATAAAATGAGGAAAATAGTTAAGAAAAAAATAAAAGGAGCAGTTGCAAAGGTTAAAGACTTACATCAAGCTTGGGTGTTGATGAAAAATACTATCTTGGAAGCCCAGACCAGCTGTATTCCACGCTTTAAGAAAAGTGGAAGGAAGTCCAAAAAACTGCCAGCATGGTTTAAAGGTGAGGTCAGAGAGGCTGTTGTTGCCAAAAAAGCATCTTCTAGGAAATGGAAAAAAAAGCCAAACGACGAAACCTGGAAACAGCACAAGCACTGGCAAGTCAAATGCAAGGCATTGATAAGGCAAGCAAAGGAAGAATTTGAGAAGAAGCTTGCTGCGGAAGCAAAAACGCGAAATAAAGACTTTTTCAAGTACATTCGTAGCAAAAAACCTGTGAGAGAGTCAGTTGGTCCATTAGATGATAGAGGGGTTAAAGGGGCACTAAGAGGCGACAAGGCGATAGCGGAGAGACTGAATGAATTCTTTGCTTCGGTCTTTACTGAGGAAGATGTAGGGATGTTACCTATATCTGAAGTGGTATTTAAAGTTGTGGAAGACTTGAAGGAAATATCGATACATTGGGAAGATGTATTACAGCTATTAGATAAACTGAAGAGTAGCAAATCACCTGGGCCGGATGGTATACATCCAAGGGTGTTGAAAGAACTGAAATATGAGATTGCAGACCTGCTATTAGTAATCTGTGAACTATCATTAAAATCATCTGTAATACCTGAAGATTGGAGGATCGCCAATGTAACGCCAATTTTTAAAAAGGGTTCCAGGGGTGATCCGGGAAACTACAGACCGTTGAGCCTGACAACAGTACTGGGAAAAATGGTAGAAACCATCATAAAGAATAAAATTACTCTGCATGTAGATTATCATGGCCTAATGGGAGACAGCCAACATGGCTTTAGACAAGGAAGATCTTGTCTTACTAATCTGTTATGTTACATAAGAACATAAGATATGCCATACTGGGTCAGACCAAGGTCCATCAAGCCCAGTATCCTGTTTCCAACAGTGGCCAATCTAGGTCATATGTACCTATCAGTTTCCCCAGAAGACACAGGTTCCACAATGCTTGTACTGGGTCAAGAATTGATTCCCTGGGTCCCTTCTTAATAATGGTTCATGGACCTTTCCTCCAGGAACTTGTCCAAACCTTTTTTAAACCCAGCTACACTAACAGCCTTTACTACATCCTCCGGTAACAAATTCCAGAGTTTGATTACACGTTGAGTGAAAAAATATTTTCTTTTATTAGTCTTAAATAGTTTACCCTGTAGCTTCATTGCATGTCCCCTAGTCTTTCTATATTCTGATAAGGTAAACAATCGATCTACGTTTACCCATTCCACTCCGTTCATTAATTTATTGACTTCTATCATATCATATGTTTTTTTGAAGGTGTGAATAAACAGGTGGACAATGTTGAGTCGGTTTATATACTGTATCTGGACTTTCAGAAAGCCTTTGACAAGGTCCCTCATCAGAGACATTTGGCAAAACTAAAGAGTCATGGGAGAGGAGGCAGTGTACTATTGTGGATTAGGAACTGGTTAAAAGATAGAAAGCAGAGGGTAGGGCTAAATGGCCAATTTTCCCAATGGAGAAATGTGAATAGTGGTGTACCCCAGGGATCTGTGCTGGGTCCACTGCTTTTTGACATATTCATAAATGACCTGGAAAAGGGTATAATGAGTGAGATTATCAGATTTGCAGATGACACAAAACTATTTAAAGTTGTTAAAACCCAAGAGGATTGTGGAAAATTGCAAGAGGATCTTGATAAATTGGAAGACTGGACATCAAAATGGCAGATGAAATTTAATGTGGACAACTGCAAAGTTATGCACCTAGGGAAGAACAACCCAAACTATGGTTACACGATGCAAGGTTCCACCTTAGGAACCACCACCCAGGAAAAAGATTTAGGCATCATTGTGGATAACATGTTAAAACCCTCAGCCCAGTGTGCAGCGGTGGCCAAGAGAGCAAATAGAATGCTAGGTATCATAAGGAAAGGAATGGAAAATAAAAGATATTATAATGCCTCTATATCGTTCCATGGTGAGACTGCACCTTGAATATTGTGTGCAATTCTGGTTGCCGTATCTTAAAAAGGATATAATTAGAAAAGGTTCAGAGAAGAGCCACCAAAATGGTAAAGGGGATGGAAGGATACTCCTATGAAGAAAGGCTAAAAAGGTTAGGGCTCTTTAACCTGGAAAAGAGACGGCTGAGGGGAGATATGATCGAAGTCTATAAATTAATGAACGGAGTGGAATGGGTAAACATAGATCGATTGTTTACGTTATCAGAATATAGAAAGTCTAGGGGACATGCAATGAAGCTACAGGTTAAACTATTTAAGACTAATAAAAGAAAATATTTTTTCACTCAACGTGTAATCAAACTCTGCAATTTGTTACCAGAGGATGTAGTAAAGGCTGTTAGTGTAGATGCGTTTAAAAAAGGGTTGGACAAGTTCCTGGAGGAAAGGTCCATAAACCATTATTAAGAAGGGACCCAGGATATCAATGTTTGACCCAGTACAAGCATTGTGGAACCTGTGTCTTTTGGGGAAACTGCTAGGTACGTATGACCTAGATTGGTCACTGTTGGAAACAGAATACTGGGCTTGATGGACCTTGGTCTGAGCCAGTATGGCATATCTGATGTTCTTATGTAATGTAGGAGCACAAAAAGGGGTTGTATCTTGCAGTGTATATGCACTGAAAAAAAAGAGAAGAGGCCTGTTGGCTGAGAAAAAGCCTGCAAAAGTGCTGGCCTCATGGATGAACATTTGAAGGACTGGTTTGGAGTCCTCCGCTGAAGCATCGAGCATTGTGGGGGGGGGTTTGACTTCACCCAGCAGTTCTGTGACTCAGTTGGAACCGTTAATGCCTTCCGGGATGAAGCTAAGTTGATACTGGTTCCTACCTTTCCGCAAGGAAATGCTAATCTACCACCTGTGAGATCTCAAGGAAGTTTGCTCGGATTGTCAAAAGCATTTCAATTTTCATCTTCTCTGACAGCTTTGGCACCTTCAGTTATCCTTAAAAAGATACTTGGATGGCTGTGCCCCACACAGAACTGACACTTAAAGCCTCATTACAGCAATTTCTGGTTTTTCCTCTGAAAGAGTTTCCAGGTTAACCAAACATGATTCTAAAACATTTGAGTTTATAATATTTGTGAAAAATTAACTTGCAGGTGGCAACATTTAGGAGGTTTCTACTTCTTCTCTAAAAGATTCATTGGTGATAGATGGTTACAGTCTCTGGAGAAGGTAGCTAGCACTAAAAATCTTCGCGCCCAATATTCGAAGGCATTTACACACCTGTAAACCATGTAAATGCTCCTAGGCCGAATATTCAGCGGCACTAACACACCAGTTAGCATCAGGATCTGTAAAGGTAAAAAGGGGACTGTTGTAGTTGTTATGGAAGGACAGACTAGATAGGCCATGTGGTCTTTTTCTGTCATCATATTTCTATGTTTCTAGGATGTTCCGCGGCTGTCCCGGATAGTGAGTGCCGGTGGCTGGAGGTGACCCCCATCATTGAAGATCCGGGTTTAGTGTTAAGCAGCAATGGCTAGGTGCTGTAATTGTGCTAGCCGCCTCTGCTGAATATCGGCCCCTTTGATTTCTGAATTTTCCTTGTACTAGGTATCTGATACCTTTTTTCTCGTTTCATAAATACCTAAAAGTAGTTTTGTGGGATACACAACCGGAGGTTATTCAAATATCAAATATATTTTATTTGCCTAAGGGAAGCAAGGTACAAGAGGGGGTGTGGAGAAGCTATCTACAATAGACAGACTTGACCTTTCAACCTTCTTGGAGAACTCCAAGGATGAAATCCCAGCTCAGGCCACCTTGTTAGTAACTATTTCTTTAGCACTGGATAACAATAAAATGCTGAAACTTTATTTTCAGATAGAGATGCGAGGCTATTTAATGGCAGCAGCCGGCACCGTTGCCAGGGCCGTTTCTTGACACCCGCATGGAATATCCAGAACACCCACATCGCATTTTCGTTATCCAGTCAGTGGCAACATAGCTAAACCGACTAGTTAGGCCTGTTTTCACTTTGCATAACTTTAGCTAGTTTTAGATAACCAGTCAGGGGTTGAATATTACCACTGGCCAATTAACTTTGGTACCACCCTCACTCCACCCCTGAAATGCCTCAACACTAAGAGCTTAGCGTCAGGGCATGCAAACCTACTAGCAGAGGATATGCAGCAGCTGCATGGTCACTGCATTCCTACGGGCCATGTGGCAGATAGCGTGTGCCCAAAGTACTTACAGTACTGGCCAAAAATTTAAGGCAGGTATCTTTTTCTACAGTTTATTGTTAAATAATGTACTGTGGAGATGTCACACGTGCTTACTTCTTTAATCAGCATGGCGATTAGTCACACCATGCGTCTGGCGTCCATTTTAGTTTACTTACACTCTGTAGTAGGTTTCTTGGATGAAGTTTTGAATTTTTACAAACTAAGAAAAGATTGAAAGTTACATGTAAAATATACAATCAAGATGGGTACAAAGTGCGATATTAATGACTTTGTAAAGGGACAAGTTGTCACACTCCATGCTGAAGGATATTCGCAATATGGTATTGCAAAACATTTGCATATATCAAGGTGTGAAGTTCAGAATGTTCTGAAATCAGGTGGCCGTATACGTCATTTGAAATGTGGGTGCAGACAGATAACTACTGGACGAGATGACCGATTCCTCAAAAGCATTATTACATCTAGTCCACATACTTCATCTCAACGTGTGGCTCAGTTAGCTAATGATCGAGGAATAAAGATAAGTGCCAGATCTGTCCAACAACAGCTTGTGGATGAATTCAAACTCGTGGCCAGAAGACCTGACAAGAAGCCTATGATGACCAGGAAACAAATTGCTGCCCGCATACAGTTTTGTAGCAAGATGAAAGACAAATCTGCTGAATGGTGGGAGAGGGTAATGTTCACAGATGAAAGTACATTTCAACAAGTACACGGGAGTGGTTAAAAATACGTCCATCGACCAGCAGGCGAGAGACTAAATCCAAAGTACACGATCAAGACTGTTAAACACCCACCATCGGTCATGGTATGGGGTGGTATCTTGGCGAATGGACGATGTGACTTGCACATTTTTGAGAAAGGTGAAAGAGTAAATGCTACAAAATACATATCCTTGCTGAATAGTAAAGTTAAAATGCACATGAATGTTTCTGGCACAACTATATTACAGCAGGACTCAGCACCGTGCCACACTGCAAAAACAGTCCAAAAATGGTTCGTGGACAACCAGATCAAACTGCTACCAAGTTGGCCATCAAACTCTCCGCATCTCAATATAATTGAAAACTGTTGGAATCTTATGAAGAAAAAGGTGGCAGCACACCGTCCAACTTCAGAAGCAGATTTAAAGGACATACTCAAGCATGCATGGGTCAACGAAATCACTCCGGCATACTGCAAAATGCTAGTAAACTGTATGCCTACAAGAATCCAGGCTGTGCTGAAAAATCATGGACACCCTATCAAATATTGACACATATATTGTTTCCTGAATAAAACTTTGAAAATGACATATACAGTCAAACCTCGGTTTTCATTTGCCCCGGTTTTCATACGCTTCGGTTTTCAACGTCTTTTCTGACTGAGATTTTGTCCCGTTTTCATGCATTGCTTCGGTTTTCAACGTCTTTTGACTGAGATTTTGTCCCGGTAGCAGGGAAGAAAAGCTGTCAACGTAAGCAGGAGATGTTGCATGAATGTGGGAGGCAGTTCTTTCTCTTGCAGGGTACGTCTGAAGCTATATCATTAAGATTTTCTGCCATTCTGAAGCATTGAGCAGATAATGTAAAGGTATTTTAATGGACTGAATTCAATGTGATTCCGAAGAGAGCTGGGCACAGCAGCTTGTCAGGGGTGGCTAAGGCCAGATGTTAACATACTGTACTGTACAGTACTGTACTTAGCTTGCTTTCAGTGATGTTAAATGTTCATTTATCCATTTCATTAGTCATTTATATTTATTTCTCATTGTTTTCTGTATGTAAAAATATAGTTATTCTCTATAAAATGTATTTTTTGTGAATATTTTTGGGTGTCTGGAACGGATTAATTGGATTTACATTATTTCTTATGGGAAATATTGCTTCAGTTTTCATACGTTTCGGTTTTAGTCAGACTTTTTCGAACGGATTAATCATGAAAACCGAGGTTTGACTGTATATCTTTGGTTCTTAAAGCTTTTGACCATGAAAGTGACAATAACACGCACTTATCTAATAAAATTCTGATATTTTGGACTCTGCCTTAATTTTTTGGCCACTAATGTATGTGCCCCAGGTGTCTGTAGATCTACCCAGGCTTTTCTCAGCCTGAAGTCGCTCTCTTCTTGTGTCTCATCATGGAAATTGTTTTACTGTTTTTGATCCTCCTCAGTCTAGAGTTTACTTGTGGGGAAAAAGGTTTGATTTATGTTGTTTATCCTAATAATTTATTTCTATAGAATGGTCAAGTTAGAATAGGTCCTATTAGGATTTGAGATGGAAATGCAAATTACTTCTTCCTTGTGATTACATGAGGTGCACCAATTCTCCATAACTACTACTACTACTACTGAGTATTTGTAAAGCACTACCAGTCGTACGCAGCGCTGTACAGACAAGAGACAGTCCCTGCTCATCAGAGCTTACAATCTAGTCAAGACAAAACACAGAAGGTGTAGGCAGGGATAGAACTAGGTGAAAGAAAAGGGGATCAGGTGAGTCAAGATCCAAAAGCAGCAGCGAAGAGGTGAGTTTTCAGCCTGGATTTGAAGAGGGTCAGAGAAGGTGCCTGGTGTACAGACACAGGCAGTTTGTTGCAGGCGTAGGGTGCAGCAAGGTGAAAGGAACGAAGCCTGGAGTTAGCAGTAGAAGAGAAGGGCACAGATAGAAGCAGTTGGCTAGAAGAGCAGAGTTCCCAAGGGGGTTTGTAAGGAAAGATAAGAGAAGAAAGGTACTGAGGAGCCGCAGAGTGAATGCATTTGTAGGTCAGCAGGAGAAGTTTGAACTGGATGTGGAAACGGATAGGGAGACAGTGAAGTGACTTGAGAAGAGGAGTAATATGGGCATGACGAGGCTGTTGGAAGATTAGTTTCGCAGCAGAGTGTTGAACAGATTGAAGGGGAGAGAAATGATTCAGAGGGAGACCAGCAAGGAGTAGGTTACAGTAGTCAAGACGGGAGGTGATTAAGGAGTGGATAAGCGTTTTAGTAGTGTGGATTTTGGGTGGATTTTGCTAATGTTGTAGAGAAAGGAGTGGCAGGTCTTAGCTACGAGCTGGATGTATGTGGAGAAAGAGAGAGAGGAGTCAAAGACAACCCCCAGATTGCTGGCTGAGGAAACAGGAAGGATTACAGAGTTATCCACAGAGACTGAGAAAGGAGGAGAAGAAGGGGAGGTTTTAGGGGAAAGATGAAAAGTTCAGTCTTGGCCATGTTCAATTTCAAGCGGCGGAGAGACATCCAGGCAGCAATGTCAGAAAGGCAGGCAGAGATCCGGGTCTGGATTGCCGTAGAGATGTCAGGTGTAGAGAGCTAGATCTGGGAGTCATTGGCATACAGATGGTACTGAAAGCCATGGGAACAGGTAAGCGCACCAAGGGACTGGGTATATAGAGAGTAAAGGAGCGGATCAAAGACAGATCCTTGGGGTACACCAACTGGGAGCGGGGTAGCAGAGGAGGAGGAGCCACCAGAACACACACTGAAGGAGTGATGTCAGAGGTAGGAGGAGAACCAGGATATTACAGAGCCACTAAAACCAAGCGAGGACAGGGTATTGAGGAGAAGGTTGTAGTCAACAGTGTCAAAAACAGCAGAGAGGTCAAGAAGGATGAGGACAGAGTAAAGGCCCTTGGATTTTGCCAGGAACAAGTCACTGGAGACTTTGGCAAGAGCCGTTTCAGTAGAGTATAGAGGACGAAAGCCAGACTGTAAGGGATCCAGGAGGGCATGAGAGGAGAGGAAGTTGAGGCAGCGGCGGTGAACTGCACGTTCGAGTAGTTTAGAAATGAAGAGAAGGAGAGAGATGGGTTGATAGTTAGCAGGACAGGTGGGATCAAGTGAGGGTTTCTTGAGGAGAGGTGTGACCATAGCATGCTTGAAGTCTGCAGGGACTGTTGCGGTGGAGAGCGATAGGTTGAGAATATGAGAGATGGAAGGGACAATGGTGGAGGAGATAGGGCTTAGGAGATGGGTGGGGATAGGATCAGAGGAGCAGGTGGTGAGTTTGGAGGAAAAAAGAAGGTGTGCAGTTTCCTATTCAGAAATCACAGGAAAGGAAGAGAGGGTAGCAGAGGTGGGGGGGGGGGGGAGAGTTGGGAGTGGAGAGGGGGAGGAGGGGAAGTAGTTGAGTTTGTGGGGAATTGGAGGGTGATCTTGTGGATTTTGTCATGGAAATAGTCAGCTAGGGTTTGGGCAGAAAGGGAGGGAGGGATCAGAGGCGGCGGCACTTTGAGGAGAGAGCTGAGAGTAGTAAAGAGACAGAGAGGATCAGAGGCAAGAGAGAGTTAGTCAGATGGACATAGTAGTCTTGTTTGGCAAGAGCTATGGCTGACTGGAAAGAGACAAGCATGAATTTGAAGTGTAGAAAGTCTGCAGGGGAGCGGTATTTGAGCCAAGCACGCTCAGCAGAACGGGCACAGGAACATAGATAGCGGGTATTGGGTGAAAGCCAGGGCTGGGGTGCAGAATGTCTCACAGGATGTGGGATGGGCAGAGCAAGGGCATCCAGAGCTGAGGAGAGTGCTGCATTATAGGAAGTTACAGCCTCGTCAACAGACTTAGATGACATAGTGGAAGAAAGAGATGAAGAAATGGTGGAAGAGAGAGCCAAGGGATCAATAGCATGAAGATTTCTAAATAGACTGGAGGAGACAGGACGAGGCTGAGGCAGCGGGTGATGAAGATTAAAGCTTAAAAGGTGATGGTCAGATAAGGGGAGAGCTGAGCTACAGAAGTTTAAGGGTAAGCAACTCGAGAAAAATATCAGGTCAAGGCAGTGGCTGTGTTGGTGAGTGGGGGCACTGGAACAAAGTTAGAGGTCAAATGAGGAGGTGAGGGAGAGGAGCTTTAAAGCATAAGGATCAGAGGGGTTGTTGACATGAATGTTAAAATCCTCAAGAATGAGAGTGGGAGAAGAGGAGTCCAGAAAGAAGGAAAGCCACGAGTCAAAGTCAGTGAGAAAGGTAGAAGCAGACTTGTCGGGAGGACGATAAATAACTGCTACCCGGAGAGAAAGTGGAGTGAAAAGGCAGATAGAGTGGACTTCAACACGTGGACTGTGTTGGAAGATTTTGGAAGATTTTTATTTGCACTGTGAATTATTTGCTTTATTTCTTTTCTTTTTGCTTGTAGACTTATGATAAAAAAGATCATTTCATTGGAGACTACAACCATACCTGGAACAAGAACTGCCTGAAGTGCAAGCAGGGTTCAGGAAAGGCCGAGGAACGAGAGACATCATCGCAGATGTGAGATGGATCCTTGAAAAGACAAAAGAATATCTATATGTGTTTTATTGACTACAGCAAGGTCTTTGAGTAAATCATGAGAAACTCTGGGCACATTAAGCAGCATGGAAATACAAGAACACCTGATAGTTCTCATGCACAACCTTTACAGTGATCAAGAAGCAACAATTTGAACAGGACAAGGAGGAACAGAAGGCTTTAAAATCAGCATACTTTTTAATTTATATGCAGAAGAAATCATCAGAGAAGCAGGATGATATGAAGACACCCAAAGTATTAAGAATGGTGGAAGACTCATGACAACCTCCGCTATGCCGATTATCCCACATTACTTGCTGCAAGTGAAGATGATCTGAAACATCTGCTTATGAAGATCAAGGAACATAGCCTTAAAATGAGCCTGCACCTTAACGTGAAGAAGACAAAGATCCTGACAACTGGAAAAATCAGTAAGTTCACCGTTGATGGAGAAGAAATAGAAATGGTGGACAACTTTAACCTGCTCAGATCAAAATGACAAGTAGCCAAGAAATCCGATGACACATTACTCTTGGCAGAACAACTATGAAGGACCTAGACAAAATTCTTAAGAGTAGAGGTCTCTCTCCATACAAAGATTTGATTTGTCCAAGCCATGGTATTTCAATAGCATCTTACAGATGCAAAAGTTGGACAGTAAAAAAAGATAGAAAGAAAATCGATGCCTTTGAATGACAGTACTGCTGATGAATATTGTGCACACCATGGACTGCCCGAAGAACAAATCCATTGGTATTAAAGGAGATCAAATCTAAACTTTCTTTAGAAGCTCAAATGAAAGATCATTACAGAAAGATATCGGGTCTGATATTCAAAGGATCTGTGCTCCTAACTTTAAGAGTTATGTTCCTAAATTGACCTCTTTGAAAATTTACTAAGGCTGCATGCCTAGATAGTTTTTTAAAATTTCACTAAGCTCCTAAATTTAGAAGCATAAAAAGTAAGTGAAAACAGGAGTGGATTTATGGTGGGGAAATGAAGTTAGGAGCTTAGCACTGATTTTCAGCACTGGGCATCTAGATTAAGCTCATAAATCTAGGCACATGAATAGCAGGCCTAAATTTAGGCACATAAATGTTAAGCTCATAAATAAGAATGAATTTTCAACTGAAAACTTAGGCTTCTAAGTGTGACTGAAAATAGGGCCTAAATTTAGGAGCCTAACATAGGGGCTTAGCTTTCTTGATTATTGGGCCCGTCATGTTTGGCAAAGTTGAACAACTGAAGACCGAACATAATTTTGGGCAACTATCCACAAGGTCACCATGAGTTGACATCAGCTCGACAGCACTTCACAGCAGCAAATAAGGACCAGCAATTTTCAAAATGCAGGTGTCTATTTTCAATAGGACGACTGGGGCAGAAACTGAAATAAGACGTTTCAGTTTATGCAGGTTTTCAATGGTGTTAAGCATTTGCTTTGCACAGCTAAACACAGCACAGCTTGCCCAAGACCACAGGTGTTCCTTGTGGTCTTGGGCAAGCCACTTAACCCTCCATAGCCCATGTTCCCTGTAAAATAGTTATCTCCAAGTTATAATGCCCTGTTCAATGTAATTTCAGTTTGTTCAATGTAAACCGCACTGATGCAGAATAGCGCGGTATATAAGAGAATGTAAATAAATAAATATAGGCAACCCGATGTGTACAAGTGTGGGCACCTAGTTGAAACGTCTGGAGCCGAAAATAGGTGCCTATGGCCCTCATTCTATAATGCAGGTTGTGGGGCTGTATGTCCCACCGGGATGTGCAGCCCTGCAATCCGCCTAAACCCTATTCCCCTACCGGCCCTCCCTATACATTCTGTGCTTCAGGACGGGGAGAGGCGGGAGAGGGCGGGGTGGGTGTGGGCCGCCCAGCAGCACGTACCGGGCCAATTCAGGTCATGGTCCTGTTCGTGCTGCTAGGCCTGCTGGGTTGTACTGCTTATACTACCTCAGAGGTTGGAGGGGCAAGCTGGGCCATCTTTGGGCCAGATTCTGGCTCCTGCAGGAACATTTTGCTCCCACAGACCAGAATCGGAGTCCTAAAGCTTTCAGAATCGGACTCTACATGTTTAGGCCAGGAATTGTCAATCCAGTTCTTTGGACACCCCTAGCCAATCAGGTTTTCAGGATAACCACAATGAATATGCATGAGAGAAATTTGCATGTACTTCATCCACTAAATGCAAATCTCTCTCATGCATAATTATTTTGGCCAACCTGAAAAACTGACCTGCTATGTGTGTCCTGAGGAATGGGTTGAGAACCTCCGGTTTAGTCTATGCGCTTGGCTAGGTTTTCTGGTGCCTAAACCAAATGCATAGTCTAGGCATGTAGGTGCTGAAAATCAGTGCCTAGACATCTTAACTAGGTGTTATTTCCAGAACACCCCACACCCACCCTCCCCGCTGAACATACAATATTACATGCAGAGCATCATATTTAAATTCCATGTATAATAAATACCCATCACATCTACAGTATTATGTATCTTACTGATTCAATCAAAATTATTATTTATTTATTTATTTATTTATTTACAGACTCTTATATACCACGCTATTCGGCATCAGTGTGGTTTACATGGAACACAAACTTACAGCAGGGCGGCAAGCCGCTCGATGTTTACAGAGAACGGGTACTAAAAACTTGGATAACAAGGGGCAACAATTTACACACTATTTACACATAGTTACAATAAAATCACACACCAGACATAATAAAGTCCTCTCCAGGAACATTTTTTTGGGTTGGACCTTTCTTGCTATCGTCCAGCTCACTTTTAGTAGAGCCAGTTAGGTCCATTTTATTCTTTATGCCAAATACTGAGTGCTATGCTATGTACAGTATAATGCCAGCAGGAATCCTAATTAGAAAGCCCACAGATGTTCGGCGCTGCACTAGACATCTAGATGCTTTTTAAAAATGGATCCCAACGGATTTTTGCATGTGGTACCACCTTGAATATACAGATCCTTTTGAATTTCAGACCCTGAATTAAGGTGAGTTTATCTGTTAATTCAGAAAAGTGCATCAGAAGCACTGTCCTCAATTCCTCTTCCTGTAGGGATCTGCAGCAATACTCTAAATACGCTCACAAACTGGGGGTTCCTAAAAACGCCAAACACCCCCTATTTGACACTACCAAAGAGATGGCTTAACACTTCTTCTCAAGCCTCCTAGCCCATAAAGGGACTGCTTCTGACTGTACATCCCCTCCCCGAGTCTTTCCCATGCAGCAGTTACTTGTAGTTTTTCTCACCCATAAAACCTGTTGAATTCCGACACAGCATAGAGATTTGATTATTCTCTAATACGACACCTCTCTTTTTCCCTTTGCTCCTCTGCCAGGTTGGCATGGTGAAGGTCCTGAGGCTGTCAATTCTTAGACCCCCAACCTGGGTTGGGAGGCAAGAAAAAGGAACCTTGGCTCAGCCCCTCTGTGCTCTGTTCTGGGCCTAGTTCAGCACCTCGGACCTTACTGACTAGGGAGTTCAGCTTGGGGAAAGGCGAGTTTTTCTTCCCATATACTGCGACGTATAAATTTAGGGCATCACAGCTCCTCCCCGGCTTTCTTACAGGTTACATCCTCTGCTAAGATTACCAGAGTTTTTTCAGGCAAAATTGGTTGAGGTTTGAGAAACAAGGCGTGAAGGAGGAAAGTGCAGTCATTACCCTGCCCCCCCCCCCCCCAATCATCCATCACTTCCAAACAGACAAAATGACAGAGAAATAGAAAAAGTGATGTGTTTCCCCTGTACAATGCAAAATATAATGGATGTAAATTCTAAAAACTGATATATTCAATTCATTAAATTCAAAATAATATTATTTCTAACCCCTCTGTCCCCATTGCTGGAATTTGGGACAGGAGGCTGCCAAACAGGTGGGAATCAGGGACACAGCTCTAACATTGGGAACAATTCAGGGACATCTCTACTGATGTTGGGATAATAGGAACCCTTGCATACTGCCTTCTGTAGCGAACATTTCACAAACTGAATGTGCCAGAGGCTTACCTCTGGAAAGCTGAGGCAACTCATGACCATGGGTGGGGGGGGGGGTTAATACTGCACTCCTCCCCGCTCCCCACCACATATCCAATCAACAGCAGTCTCTGCCTCCCGCCGATCACCTTAAATTCAAGCAGGCATCAAGGCGTGCCCGTGCCTGGCGGGCCCGCGCCTGAGGGCCTCTTCAGCCCATGGAGCAGCTCCATCAAAGACAACTACATACAAGATCCACGACTGTGCGGAAGAATGGCAACACATTGTCCAGAGACAACCAACATCGAAGTAAGTCAGAATCCTACCATATCCAAGAGACACTACTGACTATCTGGAAACTGTCAGCAATTACTGTGTAAATGCATGCTCTGTATTGGAATTATATGGTATCTAACAATAGTCAAATGAAATCACTGTATATTCGAATGATGGTGTAATTTGACTGCAACTAGTTGCTGAGAACACAAGCCAGGAACAGAACCCACAATCTTAACAATTCTACTCCCTCCCTTGACAAAACACTGCATTCATTCCTACTCCATCTCACCTCACAAATCCACATCTTTCCCTCCTGTATATGATCCACATGAGAAAACAATTTTCAGTCTCTCTCATCACTCAACTTACACATCCACACACCACCCCTCCTCTCTAACCCAACTCTAAACAGTTTCATTTACTTCAAATAACCCCTCTCATAAGAACCCTTAACCAATACAAAATGGCAATTTATAACCAAATAACTGCAAGAGCACTAACGCTCTACTACATACTAATCACTGCCTCAGTGATGATTCATAGCCTAAACCCCTCAACTATGTACTCCATACCATCCATCTACAACCTAAACAGATACATTCACCCCTTCATCTACTATAATATAGCTCACAACAACAAAGCAAATCCCAATAGACTCATCAGTATAAGAATAAACCCAACTCAATTAACTGAAACAAAGGCGATTCCACCCAAGCAGCAACACCTTTCTTGCTATCTTGTTAATGCCAGATCCGTGAGAAAGACACTCCCAATAGTGCAAGACCTAATATTCGAATCCAACCCTGACATTATATGTATCACTGAGAAGTGGTTAACAGATACTGATACGGTCACAATCAGCTGATGAGTCCAGGATATGAAATCTTTCACACACAGACCACTAAAGAGAGGAGGTGGTGTGCTCATCATCATAAAAGAATCATTCAAAGCATCCTTAACAGCCTCCAATAACATTGAAAACATAGACATCCTAACTATAAATATAAAACAATTCCAAATATGCCTAATTTACAGACCACCGGATCCAAAACCTGAAACTTTGGACACCTTAATGGAACTCATTGGCACTACCACTGAGCCAAAACCCCTAATATTGCTTGGAGACTTTAATCTCCCCTCTATTTCAGACTCACAAAGGGAAACATTCCTAAAACCACTGAAGAACAGGACTACATCCAAATCATAGATGAGAATACACACCTTAAAGGGAACACACTAGACCTCATCTTCCTACCCAGAGACTTCATACACACCTATGACCCTACTATCCTAGAAATACAGCCCTTCCCTTGGTCTGATCACCATCTTATAAAATTCTATATCCCAATAAAATGGCACAACAACAACCAGACCTACACCCTCTCAATATTTCAACAAATTCAAAAAATTCAACAAGAAAGAATTTCTAAATCAAACCATCCCACACCTTCACATAGACCCCAGAGACCTTGACAAAGCGCTAACAATATGGAACTCCACCATAGCTAATGCAGCCACCTCAAAACAGAGTCTCAACCACATGTCAAAAAATAAAAAAAGACAAAACACCCCATGGTACAACCCAGAACTAAAACAAATAAAGACCGAGCTACGCAAAGCTGAATGCAAATGGCGTCAATCGAAAACTAAAACCACCCAATCCACTCACCTAAACACAGTCTCATTATACAAAGAATGCATCAATGACACTAAAAAAACCTACTACTCAAACCAACTTTCAAAACTGTCCACGAGAACATTTTGGACTTTTTCAATCACTAATAATTCAACCAACAAAAGCTCCTCCAATTATTCAATATTACCCTAGACCCTTGCTACTTACTACATGAGTAAACTAAAACAAAAGTCACCCCCTATGTCACCACAAAGCACAAACCCATCCCCACACATAACTCAATGGTCTACTTTTTACCCTTTATCCAAAGACACCCTTAAAAACATCTATCCAAACTAAATACTACCACATCTTATCTTGATCCATGTCCAGTAAACTAGATCAAATTAGCCATTCCCGAACTTTCCTCCTTTATCCTCCCTATTATAAACCTCTCCCTCAAGAATGGATATCTACCAGCCCCTCTTAAACACGCACAAATATGCCCAATCCTAAAAAATATGTCCAGTGACAAAAGCTCCCCAACATCATACAGACCAATATCCAGCCTACCTCTCATGGCTAAACTAACGGAAAAAAACTCGATAAATCCAACTACAGGACCATATTGATTCTACTGCCCCATTAGATGACCAGCAATATGGTTTTCGACCTCACCACGGAGTGGAAACACTTTTCACAGTGCTAATAGACACTCTTGCTAGAGGAACTGACAACACAAAACAAATTTTCCTTCTCATCTTTCTTGATATCATCACTGCATTTGACAGTGTCAACCACCAATTAATGCAAATACGGCTTCAACAGATGAGAATCACAGAAACCATATTGAAACTAGCTCAAAATGTAGCCGCGAGAATAACCAGGAGCACTACCCCTGTAAAACACATCACTCCTACACTATACGTCCTCCCACTGGCTTCCTATACACAGCCGCATAAAATACAAAATCCTTGTAACATTTAAGTTGTTTTAAAAATAAAAACATAAAATAAGACATTCTTATTAAACCAAACAATGCAAATATTATATATAGTAACATAGTAAATGACAGCAGATAAAGACCAGTATGGTCCATCTAGTCTGCCCAGTAAGATGGCAACAGTAGGTGCACCTACTGCTCCATGCAGGCCACCCCTCCACATGTCTTTGTTTTAGGGGTGAACCCACCGGTCCATGTAGGACACCCCTGTTTGTTGAGAAATTAGATAGTTAAGTTTATTTTTATTTTCTCCTGTTGCTATAAAGGGATCCATTGTGTCTGTCCTATGCCATTTTGAATTCTGTCACTGTATTTGCCTCCACCACTTCCATCGGGAGGGCATTCCAAGCATCCACCACCCTTTCAGTGAAAAAGTATTTCCTTGACATTGTCTTTCAATTTACCCCCTTGCAGCTTCATGTTATGCCCTCTAGTTTTACAGCTTCCCTGTCTTTGGTAGAGGTTTGCTCATTATTTCTCTTTAAGTATTTAAATATAATCAAAGAACCTAGCCCGTCAGCAGAAGAAAAGCTTGTTTGAAAAGATGCGCTTTTAGTTTCCAACGAAAAAGCAACAGCTCAGAAATTGTTCATAATTCATCAGGCAATGAATTCCACCAGAGCATTCATGGAAAACAACCTATTTTGCAAAGTCTTAAAATGAATCTTTCAAAACAATGGGGCATGAAGTAAATTAGCTTCTTGAGATCACAACACTTTTCGTGGACAATATAGCCACAAAAGACTTGAAAGACTCACTGGGGCCTGGCGATGAATGCATTTAACCATAATGATAATCACTTTATACTGTGTCTGATATTTTACTGGTAACCAATGTAGATTGAAAAATTGCTATGTAATATCAACTGAATCACTGCAACCTGTCACAAGACATGCTGCAAAATTTTGGACCGATTGTAATGGGCGAAGTGACACTACAGGAAGTTCCAATAAAATACTATTACAATAGGGTGTTCAAAGAACTGAAATATGAGATTGCAGATCTACTATTAGTAATCTATGAACTATCATTAAAATCATATGTAGTACCTGAAAAATGGCAAGGTAAAAAGGGTTCCAGGGGTGATACAGGGAACTATAGACCAGTGAGCTTGAGGTCAGTACTGGGCAAAATGGTAGAAACCATTATAAAGAACAAAATTACTGAACATGTAGCTAGTGATGGCTTAATGGGAGAAAGCCAACATGTATTTAGTCAAGGAAAGTCTAGTCTTACTAATCTGTTACATTGTTTTGAAGGTGCGAATAAACAATTAGCCGGTTGATATAGTTCCCTCATGAGAGACTTTTGGCAAAAGTAATGGTATAGGAGGCAGTGTACTATTGTGGATCAGGAACTGGTTAAAAGATAGAAAGCAGAGGGTAGGGCTAAATGGCCAATTTTCCCAATGGAGAAAGGTGAATAGTGGTGTACCCCAGGGATCTGTGCTGGGTCCGCTGCTTTTCAACATATTCATAAATGACCTGGAAATGGAAAAGAGTGAGGTAATCAAATTTGCAGATGACACAAAATTTTTCAAAGTTGCTAAAACCCAAGAGGATTGTGAAAAATTTGCAAGAGGACCTTGATAAATTGGAAGGCTGGACATTCAAATGGCAATTTAATGTGGACAAAGTGCAAAGTTATGCACCTGGGAAAGAAAAACTAAACTATGGTTACACGATGCAAGGTTCCACTTTAGGAACCACCACCCAGGAAAAAGATTTAGGCGTCATCATGATAACATGTTGAAACCCTCCACCCAGTGTGCAGCGGCGGCCAGGAGAGCAAATAGAATGCTAGGTATAAGGAAAGGAATGGAGAATAAAATCAAGGAGTGGAGTGGAGTGGAGGAGGAGCCTAATGATTAGAGCACTGGCTTGGGAACCCAGAGACCAGGGTTTGATTCCCACTAGCTCTCCTTGTGTGCTTGGGCAAGTCACATAACCCTCCATTGCCTCAGAAAAATCCAAGTTATCAATGTCCCTGTTTAATGTATATTGCCAAGTTTAAGTTTCAATGTAAACCACTTTTATTGAAATGATAAAGCGGTATATAAAACCTGTTAAATAAATAAAGGATGATATAATGCCATGGTGCAACCACACTTTGAATATTGTGTGCAATTCTCATCCCTGTATCTTAAAAAGGATATAGCGGGGAGGCAAGATGGCAGAAGTGTGAAGTCATCTAAGTGTTGCTTTGCGTGTCCTGGAGCTGACTCTCCCATACTGCGCTATTCCAAAGTGGAAGGGCAAGCACTCAGTCAACCCTTCAGTTCTGGTGGCGTACCCCTGGAACGGAGCATGGAGATGGCATCATTGCGTCCTGAGGACATGCTATTCTCCAGCAACCCAGAAGTTCTCCTTCCTGCAAGTGTGGTAGCTGTGCCAGAGTCAGGGGATTCAATATGCTCCCCCTTCGCACAGTCTTCCCCTGACATTCCAGGCTCAAAGCGGTGGAAAGGAGGCAACCCTGGGGGTCATCAGGTCAGGGGAAGCCTTGGAATTTCTTCTGGTGGGAAGAGCTCATCGGTTACCCTTGTGGGACTGTGGGACGCGATCAAAGTCTTGGATGTGTCCCTGAGTTTAAACTTACAGCAGCTTGGAGCAAAGATTGATTTTTTGATGGGACTTGTCTCTACTCAACAGGAGGACATAACTCAACAATTTGTTAAATTGGTGCAGCCTGAAGAACAGATGGGGGAGTTGAGGGTAGTTAAGGATGCCAGTGTTAAGGAGAGTATGGGGCTCTGGAGGAAGCTACAATATTTATTTATTTAACCAGTTTTTTATACCTCCTTATCCTTCAATCAAGTGGTTAACACAGATTGTAGGGATACATTTAACAGGAAAGGGGGTCGGACATACAGACTATCTACATTTAGTTCTCATCTGAGTGTGGTTGTTGGTGAGTCGATTGCAGTGGAGACCAGTGCTTGGCAAATTACGTTACTTGGCCATAGGACTCCATGAACAGGAGGGTCTTGAGAGACTCGCAGAAGTCCTTGGTGTCATTTCAGGCCCTTAGTTCCTCAGGGAGGGCGTTCCATAGGGCAGGAGCTGACAGGGAACCCTTTTAGACGTGGCTTGTTTTGTTTTATGATATCCTGCTGGCCTGTCTGAGTCTGTTACCATTGTTGTACCTCCTAGGTCTGCTAGTTACTTCCCCAATTATTAAATCCTGGAGCGCATATGCTGAACAGCGGTGGATGACTTTTATATGTTCAGGATTGGTTTGAATTTTGCTTTTGCAATTATTGGGAACCAATGTAGTTGTCGTAGTATGGATGTGATGTGTTCCGACTTTGCAGTGCTCGTGATGATACACGCTGCAGTATTCTGGACCAGTTGTAGTGGGTGGATAGTCTGTTTTGGAAGTCCTTGATATAATGAGTTTCCATAGTCCAGAATTGATGTTACGATTGCTTGGCATACTGTGCGGAAGTGGTCTTGGTTGAGGATTGGTTTAAATCTCCTGATGGTCTGTAGTTGGTGATAGGCTTTAGCCGCAGTTTTGCTAATGTGCAATTGTAGGTTAAGAGCTTTATCCAGGGTTATGCCCAGGTACTTTACTTCATCCTTTATTGCTATTGTCTTGTCTAGGATTCTGATTGCCTGGGGTGGGTTGAATGTGGGATCCCTTGTGACGAACATAGCCTCTGTCTTGCCAAATTTGACCATCAGGTTATTGTTGGTGAGCCATGTATTCATGTCTTCGATGCATTTTGTCATTGAGTTTATGTCAGGTAAGAGGAGGTTGACTGGGGCATAGACCATGATATCATCAGCATAGAGGTGGTAATGTATTTTGTGTCATTTGATGATGTTGCATATGGGTTGAATATATATGTTAAAGAGTATGGATATGAGTGCTGAGCCTTGTGGTATTCCTTGCGTGATGGGGAATTGTGCTGATTTCTTTTCGCCACATTTGACTTGTGTTTGGTTGCTCAGGTAAGAGGAGAACCATCTTAGAGTGTTTTTGAGTATTCCTGTCTCCTGTAGGTGCTGTAGTAGTATGGTATGGGATACCGTGTTGAAGGCCGCTGAGATGTCCATGAACACAAGCAGAAATCCATTCTTTATGTTGTCCATTCCCTTTAGGAGATTGTCAAAGAGGGAAGTAAGCAGGGTTTCCACATTGTGATGTGATTTAAAGCCATGCTGGTGGTTGTCTAGCGGAGAATTCAGATCAATGTAATCTTGCAGTTGTCTTTGTACTGCCTTTTTGATGATTTGCGAGAGGAACGGGAGGCTAGAAATGGGGCGGTAGGATTTTGGATCTGAGTGGTTTAGTGAGGGGCTTTTGAGGATTGGTCATATTGTTGCTTGCTTGAGCATGTGTGGCATGTATCCTTGATGGAGGGATTCTTTTACGATTTTGTGGAGTTGTTGACTCAGTTGGTCTTTAGTGGCTTTGATCCATGCCATGGGACATGGGTCTGCTGGTGAGGTTGTTATATTCAGGCCGCCCACTATGTTTTCTATTTGCTGAACTGAGAGCATGCTAAAGTTGTCCCAGGTTTGTTGGGGCTTCGTCATTTCCGAGTTGGATGTCGAGGTGAGTGGGGCGATTGGATGATTGGAATTCTTGGTGATCATGTAATTTGCAAATACTTGTGGGTCTAAGTAGTGGGTGTCCTCCTGAGAAGAGTCATTAGTGAGCTTCTCCACAATGTAAAATAGTTCCCTTGGCTTGTTGGCTGATTTCATGATTAAGTTGGTGTGGTGCTGTTGCTTGCGATCGTTAATCAGGTTATTGTATTCCAGCTGTTTGGCTTTGTAGTGGAGCAGAAAGTCCCGTGATTTGTCCTGCCTCCATTTCCTTTCCAGCTTTCTGAGTACATGTTTTGCATCCCGGATGGTATTTGAGTACCAGGGCGCGCTGACTTTCCTGCATGCGTGCGGTCTCTCTTTGTTTGGAGCTGCTGCAGCCTTAGTTATTATGAGGTTCCATTTTTCTATGGTTTTATCAAGGCTGTCACTTTCTTGCTGGAGTTGTGGAATTATTTCCTTTAGGAAAGCATCCTTGTTGTATGCTCTGAAGTGCCGGCTTTTGCTCTCCCCTTCTGTGTGGTGAGAGGAGCTACCCTGGAGCAATGAGAAGGTAATGGTATGGTGGTCAGACCATGGGACTGGGGTGATTGTTGGGTTTGTGACCTGATCCTTTTCTATCAGTTGTTTAGAAATGAAGACAAGATCCGGAGTAGTTCCGTGCTGGTGTGTCAGTGCAACGAGTGTCTGGCGATAATTTAATGATTCCAAGGCTTGAAGAAATGCTTTGGTTTCTTTGGTAGGTGTGGAGATTAAATTATGGTCTCCTAGGTCAATGAGGGGTTTGTGCTGGCTGCTATGAGTGCATATAGATTCCAGAACTGTGGAAAGATGTTCCGTCGTGGCATTAGGGGGCCTACAGGTGAGACAAATGCTGAGGTAGATCCTGAGAACCCGTCCTGGAGGAACAATCTTAGGTTCCTCAGCTTCCCAGAGCCTCCTTTGCTCAGCCCAGTAGAGATGGTGAAAACGTATCTGGTGGATATTCTGGGCTGGGCATCAGACAATCTTCCTCCCATAACAAGGGCCTTCTACCTATCCTCTGCAAGTGGACCTGACCGTTTTTCTGGAAAGGTCCATAGAGATGGTGTCAGACCGTAGCACCCTGTTGGTTACTTTCACCTTTGAGCAGGACAAAACTTTGGTTTGGCACCTATACTTTAGGCATATGCAGGAGCAGTTTTTTGGCTCAATAATTTGTATTTTTCCTGATGTTTCTAAACAGACCAAGGCCAGGCACAAGGAATTCTTGGCCCTTCAGCCTCAAATCCTAGCACTAGGGGAACCTGGCTTTTGAAAGTTCCGATATTGTGCTACGTTAGCTTTGAGGGCAAAAATGATCTCTTCTGTGAGCCGACACAACTCCTTGAGCTTCTGATTTCACTGGAAGGTGGGGTGGGGGTGCGTAGTGTGCTTTCCGCTGGCAGTGAAAGTTTCATAGTCTTCACAATGTTTGTGTTACATTCCCTCTTCTTTTCGTTCTTCATTTTGCCTCTCTATATTGTGGGTGAATTGGCAATGAAGTTGTATTGTTTCTTTTGGTATATTTTCTTTGATGAAGTATTCTGAATTGCCTGTTTTATATTGGAAATTTGGATTAAAAAAAAAGGATATAGCTGAATTAGAAAAGGTAGAGAAAAGAGCCACCAAAATGGTAAAGGGGATGGAAGGATACCCCTATGTGGAGAGGCTTAAAAGATTAGGGCTTTTCAATTTGGAAAAGAGACAACTGAGGGGAGATATGATAGAGGTCTATAAATTAATGAATGGAGTGGAACGGGTAAATGTAGATCTGTTTACGCCATCAAAAAGCAGAAAGACTAGGAGACATGCAATGAAGCTACAGGGTAACCTATTTAAGACTAATAAGAGAAAATATTTTTTTCACTCAACACGTAATCAAACTCTGGAATTCGTTAGTGAAGGATATAGTAAAAGCTGTTAGTGTAGCTGGGTTTAAAAAGGGTTTGGAGGAAAGGTCCATAAACCATTATTAAAGAGGATGCAGGAAATCTATTGCTTGCCCCGGGACAAGCATTTATTTATTTTATTTATTTATTTAGCGTACATTTGTAACCCGCTGCTTCCAGTGATCAGCAGCGGCCTCTATACATGGGAGATTTGGCTGTACCGGCCAGAATTAAGGTATATACAATGCGATTAGGGGGGGCGATAGTGCACAACAATCAAGGGGTTAAAGGATTTACAGTTAATTGATTATTGCAGGTACATACAGGATACTTAATACATATTTACAATTGCTGTCTGTTAGGACTTACAAAGGATCCTTATATACAATTTACACATTGCTGAGTTTGTTTCAAGCGGTTAGCATATTTCATGCGGTTAAGTTGTAATGTACTTGGAAAAGGTGTGTCTTAAGTAGTTTTCTAAAGTCTTTCAGATCACTGATTTCACGTAGATCACTTGGCAATCGGTTCCAGAGTGCCGGAGCTGTAAGGGAGAAAGCTCGGTTGCTGGTGGAAGCATTAACCTTAGTGAAGCACTTCGGGATACAGAGGGTGTTGAGGTTCAGTGTTCTTCTACTTCTGTTGTTAGGTAGTTTTGATATTAGGCTGTTGAGGTATGAGGGCGCTACATCATGTATGAGTTTGAAAGTAGTGATTAGGACTTTGTATTGAATGCGAGCTGTGATGGGGAGCCAGTGAAGCTCAATTAGTGCGGGTGTGATGTGGTCGGATTTGCCATTGTGGAACATGTGTCTTTTTGAGAAACTGCCAGGTACTTGTGACCTGGATTGGCCACTGTTGGAAGGATACTGGACTTGATGGACCTTGGTGTGACCCAGTATGGCATATCTTACGTTCTTATGACAGCTCAGAAAGGGGAAGATGAAACGGGAGTGAGCTCGTACTTCCCTCTGCACTTCCTGAATAGGCCAAAGGCATGTAGTGAGGTAGTGGGGGTGGCCACGGGAACTGTGCAAGGTGTGTCCTTTCGGTACTTCTTGGAGGAAGAAAATTTTGGAGAAGTGGCTGCAGATGGAGACCCCAGAAAACTTGTACATAGGGTCTAATTCCGTCTCACAGTAGACATGTCTATACACATCATTAGGTGTACACGTCTCTGTGGGGTGCCTCTGTGAGTACATAATTGATATGTAAAATATTCCCATTATGAGTTTATCCTAAATCTACCCCACTGCATGCCTAGAAATATAATGTGGCTTTTCTTAAAAAGCATCAGATGTGCACGTCCATGCATGATAAAAGCAGCACTGGATCATCCTGTGCGTGATGTCATTGAGCTGCTGGTAACTCTGGTAGTGGCTGGGCATGTGTGTATGTGAGACGGCAAAGGGCTTCCACTTAGCCAAATGTGCGGTGCTGACTAACTAGCTCTAAGTTGTTATTGTTCTACAGACTTAATGTTCTCCGCCATAAATCTCATTCTATCGCCAACATTTTGTCAAATGTAGGGCCATCTGCCTCACATGGCACCAGCTTGTTAATTTCTTTCTCAATTTTTCTCTTCCAATTCAGTCATTCAAATGGGCCAATTAACAAACAACCAAAACTAATCTTTCCAAAGTCCAAAACCTGTCCTGGGACTGAACAGCTGCTTGACTTTTAGGATATACACAATGACTATTTATTTTTTTACTTAACAGGTTTTTTTATACCATTTTATCATTTCAGTCAAAGCGGTCTACACTGTAACTTAAACTGGGTAATGTAGATTAAACAGGGAAATAAATAACTTGGATCTTTCTGAGGCAAAGGAGGGTTAAGTGACTTGCCCAAGGCCAGAAGCAGTGCTAGTGAGAAATGAACCCTGGTCTCTTGGTTCCCAAGCCAGTGCTCTGACCATGTGCAAGAGATAAACTAACATACACCGGCTTTTCAATTTGTGCAGATTTGCCATGTGCATGTTCATTGAGAATATCCTGAAAGCCCGATTGGGCTCTGGAGGGATGTTTAGAAAGCCCTATTCCAGATTTGACCACAAGAGGGATGAATTCCACTACCCTTTTCAACGTGCATGCTAATTACCAAGGCCAAGTTCATACCGTCCTTTTGTGTCTAGCAAGGAAATGATTATTATCATGCCTTGTGTCATACCTGAATTTTGTGCCAGGAAACAATGTTGAAAACTTTTCAATAATCACCAATGTTGCATGTCATGTGCACATACCCTCTAATAATTCATATGAAACCAGATTTTATCATATGCAAACAAGTTATCACAGATTACTAAACCGCCCCTTTATCTGCCTTTCTCACCAAGTAACCCAGGCCTCAACAAATTTTCTTAGGATGTATGAGCCAGACTTACAAAGGGACCGGAATTTGTATTTATTTATGCTTATTCATAAAATCCCCCATTTACCATGTGCTCAAGGTGACCTTCAGCTAGCTATTTACTACAACAGCAGCTCTCAGGTATCAGCAAATTTCTCCACAGATTCCGAGATACCTGTGGAGATACAGGTTCAGCAAACGGCCAGTAAGCACACTAAATTCCATCACATTAAAATCAAAATTCATATCCTTTTTCCAAATAGCCAGTGTTAATTTCTACAACCATCAAAATACTGAGCATCAACACTAACGCTTTAGAAAAGTCCCTCTGTATTGTTAAATCTCTCCATAATCACAGTTTTATAGGAAAGCGATTTGGCTGCTTGCTGAATCAAACAAGCTATACCAAGCTGCTTGCCAAAGGGATTGAGCGTAAGTAACCCGAGCAGCTCACTTCGTTCCGCAGCCCCAACGAGAAAGAGTGGAACCCCAACAAATGCCTGCATTCTTTGTACAGTTTAACCTCGGTATTTTTTCTAATTCCACTGTATTTGTTTTAAAATTGAGCAACTATGGAACAATATGGAAGCATTATGACATTTTAATGTTTTATTCCCTACTCCTTTCCTAATAATCCCTAATATTCTACCACTGTGTTGCAGCTCTGAAAGGCGGTATATCAAACTATTAATAAACAAACATTTTGTTTGCTTTTTGATCATTGCTGCACCCTGGGCGGATGATTTCAGCACATTGTCCACGATGACATCTAGATCCTTTTCCTGGGAGGCGATTACGAATGTGCAACCTTGCTTTGTGTACCTATAACTGAATTTTTCTTCACAACCTGCATCACTTTGCACTTGTCTACCTTAAAGTTCATCTGCCAATGCCTTCTTGATGTCCAGTCTCCCAAACTCACAAAGTCCTCCTGCAGTTTCTCACAATCCCCATGCAATTTAATAATTTGAACTAATTTGGTGTCCTCATTCTTTACCATTTCCAGATCCAAACAAATCCCTGGTGCACTCTACTATTCACCTTCCTGTTTTCTTTTAACCAGTTTCCAGTCCGCAAGAGGACGTTGCCTCCCATCCCAGAGCTTTTTAATTTCCTCAGGACTCCTTCACGAGGAGCTTTGACAAATGCTTTCTGAAAATCCAGATACACTATATCAACCCACATCTTTATGCAAACAACGTTGCAGACTTCCCTAACTAAATCCATGTTGATTTTATCTCATTAAACCATGTCTATCCATGTTTTCAATATATTTTTAATAATAGTTTTTACCATCTTGCCTGGCACTGATATCAGGTCCATCGGTCTGTGGTTTTCAAGATCACTCCAGAACCTTTTTAAAAATATGCTATCCTCCAGTCTTCAGATACAGTATACACATGTTAATGATAGGCTACAAATTGCTAATAGTATACCTGCAAATTCCTTTTTGAGTTGTTTAGCATCCTGAAGTGTATACCATCTGGTCCAGATGATTTGCTGCTCTTTAGGTTGTGATTTAAGCTATTGTATCTTCCAGATTCAGTGCGATTTGCTTTAATTCATCTGAATCATCACCACTAAATATCATTTCTGGCATTGGTAGCTCCCTTACATCTTCCTCAGTAAAGACCAAAACAAAAAAAATTCATTTAGTCTTTTCACTATGGCTTTGTCTTCCCTGAGTGCCCCATTACCCCATGATCATCCATGTTTCCATTACCTCCTGCATAATCTATATTACTTGTAATTACAGAAAACTACTCCCTGATCTATTCCTCCATAATCTCCCTAACCAAATAATCCCTGCACAGAGAAATCTGCGGCGGCAGAGTAAGGCAATCGGCCTCACAGAAGAGCCCACCGGAGAAGGTGATAGCGAGCTCCACCCACCCAACGCATCACCGAGCTTCTTGACCCAATCGGGGTTGTCCTCTCACTTTAAAAAGAGAGCGAAAGGCGCCTAAGGAACTCTCCAAAACACCAACTACATCTCTCACCCTCCGGTACTGCTGGAGCTCCCCTTCGGTCGAGCTCGCGTACCTCAACTGATCCACCGGCGTCTCGGTCACAGCAAGTATTTCCTACCTGACTGTTACTAATGACTGTTGCCTGTTTTACTGTAGCCAGTAATCCCAACCATTATAGCTACTGCCTGTTTTTCTGTAGCCAGTAATTCCAACCTCTATAGCTATTGCCTGTTTTACTGTAGCCAGTAATCCCAACCATTATAGCTACTGCCTGTTTTACTGTAGCCAGTAATTCCAACCTCTATAGCTATTGCCTGCTTTACTGTAGCCAGTAATCTCAACCATTATAGCTACTACCTGCTTTACTGTAGCCAGTAATTCCAACCACTATAGCTATTGCCTGTTTTACTGTAGCCAGTAATCTCAACCATTATAGCTATTGCCTGTTTTACTGCAACCAGTATCTCATTTATGTATAACTATATTGCATGATTTATTCACAACTATCCGACTTTTACTGTTTCCATTACCTCCTGCATAATCTATATTACTTGTAATTACAGAAAACTACTCCCTGATCTATTCCTCCATAATCTCCCTAACCAAATAATCACCATCACCGGTAATAGAATCGGACACTATTACATTGAACTACGAAACTCACTCACCAAGCAGCACCTTGTCACTGAACATGACACTCACAAAAACTATGATTCTAAAAATAACCTACAACTTCATATTATTGACAATCCTAATCGATCTAACACTTACCTTATCTACTAAAAATCATATGACAATCCCCATAATACGAACAACACCCAGAAATAACTACCATATTGCCCACACAAACACATACCACCAGGCAAAAATAAACTATCACCGACTTATACAAATAAAACAACTGATTTACAACAAATAAAAGAAAACAACATCAAAAACACCAACTCACTGTCATGTATCCTTATCAATGCACGCTCAATGAAAAATAAACTTCCCATATTTAGTGATTTAATAACAGACCTAAAACCTGACATTTTATGTGTAACTGAGACGTGGCTATCTGAAACAGATACAGTCTACTTAAACCAGCTTAACACTGATGACTACGATATAAATTTTACCCACAGACCCAACAAAAAAGGAGGAGGTGTACTTATCATGACGAGAAAGATATTAAATGCCAAATCAATAAAACATATTATAACCAATAACATAGATACCCTCATCATAAAGATTAACAATCTTAGAATCTGCCTAATATACAGACCTCCTGACCAAAAAGCAGATAGCCTAGATCCACTTATTGAATTTCTGGGCTCATCTACCGATCAAGATCCAATAATCATGCTAGGTGATTTCAACCTCCCCTCACTTCCAGTGTCTGAAGCCAACCTTTTCCTAGAAACCATAGCTGACATGGATTTTCACCAGATAATCACCAATACAACACACACAAAAGGAGGCACACTAGACCTTATACTCCTCCCAAACACAATCTTCCAACTATTCAACCCAGATACCATAGAATACACACAAATTCCTTGGTCTGATCATTACATCATTAAATCAAAACTCACATTCCATACCAATAGCACTAAAAACTACTCAAGAAGTGATTCCTCCACAAAATTCAAAAGATTTAACGAAACCGAATTCCTAGATACAATAATACCCCTCCTGGTGTCTCCCCCAATGGACTTAGATGAAGCTATCAAAAATTGGCATGACACAATAACCGATGCAGCTAAATCTGACCGAAGTAACAAAAAACCCACTAACTCAAAAAAAGCTCCATGGTTCGACAATACGCTAAAACAAATGAAGAGACAACTAAGAAAATCAGAACACAAATGGCGCAAAACCAAACTAACTATACATAAGGAAATATATAATACCATTCTTACAAAATACAAAGACACTATAGATAGCACAAAAAAGACTTACTATGCTGCAATCTTATCAAAATCCTATAATAGACCACGAGAGCTATTCTCCATTGTTAGAAATCTCACTAATAACCCTCAAACACATAACAATGAAATTACTGACATATCAGTACAAACTTTAGCTGACTACTATCAAAATAAATCCTCACAACCTATAATGTCCATAGACAATCATAACGTAGCCTTAAATTGCGCAAATGAATGGTCAGTTTTTCACCCCACTTCCAAAGAATCACTAAAGAATATTATTTCCAACCTCAACACTACCACCTCTTTCCTTGATCCATGCCCTGTAACATGGATAAAAAGCACACTTCCAATACTAATCTCTTTCATCCTCCCTATAGTTAACCTCTCATTACTCCAAGGTTACCTCCCTCCTAAACTCAAACATGCACAAATCCGCCCAATTCTCAAAAATGGGACTTTGGACAAAACATCCCCAAAATCGTATCGACCTATTTCAAGTATCCCTTTCTTAGCTAAAATAATAGAAAAAGTGGTACAGATCCAGACACAGGAATACCTAGACTCTTACTACCCACTTGATGAACACCAATATGGTTTTAGACCTCAACATGGAGTAGAATCACTTTTAACAGTCTTAATTGATACACTCCTTAAAGGGATTGATAATCACAAAAAAGCATTCATACTCCTATTTATTGACATATCAGCTGCATTTGATAGTGTACATCACACTATAATGCTTAATAACCTAAAACAAATAGGTATAAATGCCACAGTACACAAATGGTTCACTTCATATCTATATAATAGAACGCAAAATGTAAAAATAGCTAATCAGACATCCAACACATATAAACAAGAAATTGGTCTCCCACAAGGCTCAGCTCTATCAGCCCTCCTATTTAACATATATATAAAACCAGTTTGTGACATTTTCAAAAAATTCGGTGTACTCTATCATCTATACGCAGATGATATTATGTTATACATTCCATTCACCATCCCTGATGTACCGATAAAACTCTTAACAGATTGTCTTAACGAAATTGCAACCTGGCTAAAAGCGAAAAACCTCCACATAAACCATTCAAAAACAGAGGTATTAATTGTAACAAAAAACCATTCATATGTCCCCCCAACCCACATAACAATACAAAACCATGACATCATAATAAAAAACGAAATAAGATACCTAGGAATCATTTTAGATACACACCTTACGATGAACACCCACATTAGAAACATTATAAAGAAAATCTACTTCAAACTCAAAATACTCAAGCAACTACGCCCCTTAGTTTACTTAAAAGATTTCATTAACATAATACAGGCAACCATAACCCCACACTTTGATTTTTCCAACCTAATTCTCTTAGGTATAACGAAACAAAACATTAAAAGAATACAACTAGCACAGAACGCAGCAGCTAGAATTGTAATGAAAGCACACTCATTCCAGCATATCACTCCAATATTAGCAACCCTGCATTGGCTCCCAATACAAAGCAGGATAATATATAAGACCACAATAACCACATTTAAAGCTCTCAATGGCATGGCTCCAATCCCATTAAGCAATCTTCTAAGCAAGGAATCTCAAAAAGTCACTCACAGAAAAGGACACTCAAATAAATTAAGGACTCCAAATGATTTTATAAAAGCAACAAAACTAACTAATAACAGAGCCTTCTCACATGCGGCCCCCTTCATTTGGAACTCCATCCCAGAGGACCTAAGATCCACAACAGAAGTTATAGAATTCCGCAAAAAACTGAAAACCTACCTCTTTGCCATGCACTACAACAACATTGATAATACACTATTCATCCCAGAAAAAGGCTAAATAACACCCAACTGAGTATAGCTAAACCTCATAATTAACAGATTTGCACCCTCTTGTAAATACCCATGATTTAAATCTAAGGAACCTACAAACCTGTATCTGTACATAGTTCATAAATTGTTCTTGTTCTGTTATGTATTTAACCTTTACATTGTTCTGTTATGCATTTAACCATTCACCGTTCTGTTACGTATTTAACTATTACATTGTTTACTGTCAAAAATTGTTCCATGTAAAACAAGCCCTGCTTTGTTGACTGTTGTTCAATTGTGAGCCACATCTGAACTCTGGAAGATGCGGGATATAAATGATTGTTAAATAAATAAAATAAATAAATAGTCCAACTAATTCCTTCCCTGGCTTCTTCTTCAAATGCACTTAATAAGGTTTTTGTTATGAGTTCTTGCACCTACAGAAAGCTTCTTTTCAAATTCCCTTTTTGCCTTCTATATCAGTGCTTTGTATCTAACTTGCCAGTTCTTATGCTGTTTACAGTTTTCCTCATTGAGATCCTTTTTTAATTTTTAGAAAAATGCTCTTTTGGCTATGATAGCCTCACTCACTTAATCTTTTAATTCTACCAGTTGTTGTTTCACCTTCCTTCTGTCTTTCACACCTGGAATACATCTGGTCTGGGCTACCAAGATGGTATTTTTGAACAATGCCCCCACCTGATGTAAATTTTTAACCCTTGCAGCTGCTGTTTTTAGGTTTTTTAAACCATTTTCTTCATTTTATCATAGGTTATGGTTATGGTTACCCTTTATTTGCTGTACCACAATACTGTATACAAACTATTCAGTTTACAATGTTTAAAAACAGGAAAACATGAAAGAGAACTACAATTTGTGACAGGAAAGTCAAAAAACATAGGTGGTAAACAAGGCAGGGCAGGAAGGAGATTGATAAAGGGGAAAGGAGTCTCCCTTTTGAAGGTTAAATGCTAGCACAGTAGTAGTGATTTCAGCAGCTAGCTGCCGGCGCTGAACACTGAACATGAATATTCAATGCCGGGGTGATATGTAGCCCCGGTATTGAATATCCGGGGTCACTGCGCCACCTCAAATGCTGCAGAAGCTAACCAAGCAGTGGCGATACTGGGCTGCTGCCCGGTTAGCTCTCATGGGTAAAGATAGGTCAGCTTTTGCCACCAGGAGTCAGGACTGACTTGAAGGCACACATTGCATTGCTTTTACTTGCGGGTCACTAACAAGGCAGCAGTGCAATATCACTGCTGCCCACTTAGCAATGGATGCCCCCCCCCCCCCCGGAAAGCCCATGACATGCTGCAATGCTACACAGTTCGCATCGGGGCATGTGGCGGCATTTCTTGGGAATATTCAACGGCACTAACCATATTAGTGCCGCTCAATGTCCCTCTAAATGCCTTTGAATATTGGGCTCATTTAGTTTAATTTGATAATGTTATGATCACTATTGCCAAGTGGTCCCAATACTATTACCTCTTGAACCAAATCTTCTGTTCCATTAAGGTCTAGGTCTAAAATAGTTTCCCCTCTTCTCCATTCCACAACCAGCTGCTCCATGAAGCATCTGGAAACGTTACTTCCCCTGCATGTCCTGATTTATCATTTATCTAGTCAATATTGGAGTAACTGAAATCACCAATTATTATAATGTTCGCAGATTTGTTAGCTTCTGAAATATCTATGGTAGTGCAACCCCGCACCACTATCCTCTTCCCCTTCTCGCATGGAATTTCTATCCATAAAGATACCACATTGCTTTCTGTTTACTGCAGAACTTTTATCCTGTTTGACTCAGTTCCCTCGTTTACATATAGCGCCACCCCTCACCAATTTGAGCCACCCTATGATTGTGATATAATTTGTACCTAGGTTATCTCATTGGTTATGTTCCTTCCACCATGTCTCTGAGATGCCTATTATATCTAAACTTTCATTCAGTGTGTTATATTCTAACTCTGCATGATTTTAAGATGATTGAAAAAGCAGTTTTCCTCCAGCTTTCAGATTTCATTCTTAAGTCTAATATTATCCATCCCAGGCAATCATGTTCTTGGTGTGGTCGTAGTACTGAAAGAGCAGTTACTGCCCTGATCACTGAGTTACACAGCAATCTAGATTCCCATCATATCCCTGAACTTGTCAGCAGATCATTCACTCCTACTTGGGCGCCTCTCAGATACGGGTATAAAGCGGCCAGGTTTTCATTGGTTTGTTTCTTTTCTTCGGGAGTGCTCCTTTCAGGTCTTAACCACCAACAACACCTTTTCTACAGTATCTTCTTTCTCCTGTGGAGTTCTTCAAGGCTCAGTCCTCTCCCAACGCTCTTCAACATTTTTCTTTTTCCCCTGGCCGCTGTCATTCAGGATTTCGGCATCAGTGGGTTTTATTATTTTATTTATTTATTTATTTTATTTGAACAGCTTTTATATACCGCTGCTTCCAAGGGTCAGCAGCGGTTTACATTACAACATTACAGATACATAGAACGTTATGAACTATATTACATTATAACATAACATAAATTGCATAGAACAATATTGGTGAATTACAATATAACAGGAACATTATTGAACTATAATACATTAGAACTATATTACAAGTAATGACGTTTGCCTTAGTTTTATATATATGAGAGAGGAATCTTTATAGTGTTAAATATCATTATGCTGATGATATTCTGTTAGTCTCTTACTCTTTTGTTTCTCCTTTGAACAATTCTTTGGAAGCAGCAGCCCATTGGCTTTCATCTCACGGTCTGAAACTCAATCCCACAAAGTCGCAGTCTCTCTGGATTTACAGTAGCTCCATTTCGTCTTCAGCTAAGTCATTTATCCTTGGAAACCTTGTGCCTCTTGTAGACTCACTCACTCATTTGGGAGTAACTTTTGACTTCCAGTTAACGTTGATCAGCATATTGGTAACATGGTTCGTTCAACTTTCTATTCTCTACGCCGTCTTCATTCAATAAAGCCATTTCTCTCTTTTTAATCCTCACATGCTTTAATTCACACCTTCATTACATCCTGCCTGGACTACTGTAATACAAGCTACTCTGGTCTTCACTCTACTAACTTAAAGAAATGTTAACGTCTTCAAAATACAGCAATTTCATCGAACATTATGGTCCTATTACTTAATCGTCTGACCTACCTACTCACCCTTTCAAAAATCTTTAAGTATCTTATATTGTCATATGATATTTTTATTGTATATACCCTGCTGTTATGATTAATATGCTGTGTTTTAATGATTATATTTTTCTTTCAAATCAATTAACTCTTTCACTGTATATCACTCTCTATAATTTTATCTGTTTTGTTTTGTTTTTTACACCGCCTTGATTGTATGATAAGGCGGTATAGAAATACAGTTAAATAAATAAATAATTTGTTTTCCTACTGATGCTTCCCATTATGATCACGTTACTCTATGCTTACATCAGCATCACTGGCTTCCTCTTTCTTTCCATTTTCATTTTAAGCTCTTGCTGTTAACTCATGAAGCCTTTCACTCAAGTGTGCCAATCTATTTTTCAACATTACCAGATTCCCTTTGATCCCAAAACTCTAATCTTCTGGTTATGCCACTTGTTTCCCATGCTAGACTGGAGTCTACTTGCAAAGCTGCCTTTTATTTTTTAGCCCCTTCACTTTGGAAATCCCTAGCAACCCACATTTACTTTGAATCATGTTAAAGAAAATTTTAATTTTATTGAAAACTCTACGTTGAGACAGCTTTCTCTTAGGGAGAAATGAGTTGAGTTGGCTGTGCAGCTGTTTGTGGTGCTCTGTTTGTTTTGTTGTGTTTGATGAATATTTCTGTTTTCTTTTATAATATTGTATTTTTTTCTCTTTGTTTTATGTTTTGTTCTGCCTTGACTATCCTATCCTATCCGTTCTTTTCTACTTTTTAATTGTTACATTGTAAACCACTCTGCAATTCTTGGTTAAGGGTTGTATAGAAAGGTTTAAGAGGCATAAACATAAGCATGATGTTCCACAAGTGCATGTCCATGAAGAGTTGGTTAGGATGCTACGTGGGAGGCTAGCATAGTATTCTGAAAATATTTCCTCCCAAAAGAATTGATTGCCCTAGCCTCTCTCTCCAGGGGTTCCAAAGAGTGAGACTTGGAACTCTTAGCTCTTTTGAGAGCAGATTCAACAAAAATGGTGGTGTGGCAGATGGAGCTTCTCAAATCCAGCTTTTTTGACTCTATCCATAGAGTCGACTGGAGGCATAGAGAGGGAGGGTCTCCCTCATTCTCATTTGTAGTCTCTGAAGGATTCAGTTCATGGGCATTGTCATTGCCTCCTCAGGGGGATCGGAATACTGGAGGATATTCAATTCTTTGGCCTTGGTCTCCTCCTCCATTTCTAACTGACTTGGCCATTCCCCCTCACAATGTCATGGAAAGTAAGTTCCTCAGGCGAGGACTTTCATTACTCATGAGAAGCTGTGGGATCTAAGAGAAACTCTAGGGACCTCCCTCCGAGAATTACTCTGAGTCATACTCAGAATCCCAGGAGTGCTCAGATGCAGACACAGAGAGGTAATCACATGACATCTGGACTCTGCCTAGGCTGACCTCTGCTTCTCTGGGGAGGTGGATCTCCTTCCAGAGCATCAGTGCACCAATGACCTCTGATGCCCAGGGAATTGATCACCCCCTGATGCACTTAAGACCAATATTAATCAGATAGGAAATGGCATCAAGGCCCTTTGAGGTCCTGATGTCATTTCCTCTCCCACAGGCAGGCAGTGAGCCTTGAGGATAGGCTTGATGCATCAGCATGTCATCATTGATGCCATTGAAGCAGCAGCCTTGTACAGAATGAAGAACATCATCATCCTCTCCTCAAGACCTCTAATAAGACACTCCTTATGGACTGCCTTTGAGGAAGTTTGTGCCTGCAGCAGAATCAGCCAATGCCTTTGACAGTGAGTATTGGCAGGCTGATCTCTCCGATACCAAGGAGGATGAGCGGTCTTCAAGTCAGGGCTGCTTCGAGGATTGGGGTTCCTCTGATACCTCGATGCTCCTGACATCATGCTCTGATGACCTTCAGCGTTGATGCATCCCAGCCTATGCCTGATGCTCAGCATCGTTGGTTCTTGAGGCCTTAGAGGATTAGGGCAAATCCTTCCTCTTCCACATGGCAGTATGGATGCGTGACCAATACTGGGGTAGCCCACTGGTTCTTAGCTCTGAGCAAGTTTGAAAGCCTTTGATGTCGATGCTCCACCAGCATTATGTGCAGCTCCTGAAGCCATGAAAACCAATGCTGCCAATTCTGATTACGAAGGATTGGTCTTATCTGTGCCACAAATTCTTTTGTGCTACTCTTTGTGGTACTTGATCCCCCTTCTTTTCATCTGTGAACACCATAGACAATGAGAAGGTTCATGGTTAGGCTTCAAGCACTACAAGCATCATTTGTGAGTTTCTGTTATGGACATGGTCTTGCTGCACTGAGTTCAATTCTTAAACCTGTTGGTGAGTTTGTGGGACATGTCATCCAGAAAATTTTCCACAGTGAAATCAGCACTACTGAAGCATCACATATATATGAGTATATTACTACTGGAGGAACAGCCTATTGGTTAGAGCAGTATAATCAGGGATCCCACTGCTGCTCCTTGTGATCTTGGGCAAGTCGCTCAACCCTCCATTACCTCAGGTACAAAATTAGATTGTAAGCCTAGGGACAGGAAAATATCTACTGTACCTGAATGTAAATCTCCTTGAACCTCTGAGAAAATGTGTGAGTAAATCCAATACTATAAAAACTATGGGTAGCCATAGAACATCAGAAATGGGAGAGCTGTAGAGGAGAGAGTGGGGTCAGAAAGAAAGAGGGTAAGAAAATGACTTCAAAGAGCGTGGAAAAGAAAGCCCCATTGGGAGCTTGGTGAGAGAGGGAAAGGAGTGCCTAGCATAGGGGGAGGAAGGAGAGGAATACATGCTGGGGCTGCCCTGAATAGTTTTTGTGGGTATCTGCTAGAGCACAACAACAACAATGGAATTGTAATGCATGTGGCACGAACTGACCAACAGGAACCCAACCTGTAAGTTAGTGCCTATTTTTTATTTAAAGCCGGTATAGCCATAAGCCATCTGGGAGACTGCAGTCACGACTTTAATAAATAATTAGATAAAGCTGATCGTAAGGGACAGTGTCTGAATACCAGGTGGCCTGTGAGGGATACGGGGTATGAACAAGTTAATGATGGGGAGTTGCAGGCTCAGGCTGCTAGGACAGTGGACATGGGCCGGATGTAGCAGGGGGTTTATGGAAAGAGGTGTAATATATCCACAAGATGGTGGTTGAGGTTTGTGTTTGTAGGGCTGTGAGGCTGATGAAGTCGCCTGTAAGGTGTTGGTAGGGGATAGTGGAATATGGATTGTCTTTGACAATTGTGGTTTTGATGTTGCTTGTATGAAATTTAAAATAATTGGTCAGTTCAAATTCAAGGAAATCTAAAATTTAAGGGAACATCTCAGTTTAATTTTGTTTTGTGGCCAGATACGTCACTGTTGCTGAATTTCTGGGCTTTTCCAGCTCTGGCATGGTTCAGTGAAGCCTGAGTACCATGATCTTGAATTCACAATCTGGTATGCAAATATTTATGTGAATGAGGCCCTGTGGTTATGTAAATATATATGCAAATGAGGCTTTGAGGTGATTTTTCTGCACATGGCCCTGCATTCCCTATGGGCTGCCTCTGGATGCAGTAAAAAATAAAAAAATGTAAAACTGGCCAAAAACACTAACTAAAGGACAAAAAATAGAGCAAAACACAGTGATGTGGTGGGAGGGAGAGAAAAGTCACAAAATAGCAGTAGTAGTATGTGGGGCAACGCAGGACACGTCTTTGGGGCTCCACAAACAAGCGAAGACTGAAAGGATGAGGTGTGGCGATGGCACACACATGGTAAAACACGAGTACTTATCCTCTGTCTGCAAAGAATATCCACTGTAAGAATATACAGAGGAGCCAGCTGCAGGCAAATGAATAATCGGATGTGAATATCTGCCCAATAAAGATCAATATTCAGCTAGGAGCTAAACACAAAACATAAAATGGCTAATCCACCTGTTCAACTTTATGCATATTTTAAGAAGAGCCGGTTGTCCAGGTAAAAAGCTGAAAAAGCAGCAGATCTTTAAATTATTCCTGCTCTTGGTCCATTTCCATCTGGACTGGATGAGTTATTGAGTGAGTAGCTGAATATTACTGCTCCAGGGACACATTTTAGCCCTGCCTCTGGACCCCAGGCCATTTGAATGAACAAATTTAGTAGGTTAATAGTTATACATTAGTGCCAGAAACGTTTTAAAAAGCCTCAGTGCTTCTGAGTCCTGACCTCGTATATCTCATGAGGAAACTCACTTGGCATATGAGCTCCTGTCTGTACTTAAAGCCTGATGGATCTCTGTGAGTTCTCCGGCAAAAAGTGCAGCTTATTTGATACCTGCAAGTGTATGAAATCCATTTATCTTTTATAAATTGCTATGATTTGTGTTTACAGCAGGTTTGTCAGGCCTCCTGAGCAAAATAATGGGTGTAAACAATGTTGAAAGCAAACAGCTCTCCCCTCGGTGCCCTGAGCTATAGAGAGAAGCCTGTCTATGTTTACCCAGGTATTCGCATGGGATGAGGCGATGATTGTGAAATACAGAAGATAAATAAAGCGAGACATCACAAAGGGTATTTACTACCTCTTCAGAGCTGTGAACATGAAGTAAACTCAACCATCCCTGTGTTATAAGCTGCAGTCTCCTCTTCTCTGACCAGCAGCACTGGACACAGGCACATAAAGATCTAGACCAGGATCTGGACGAGTCAAATGACCTCTTCTCTCTCTGCTCAGAGAAACATGACAACAGAAAAAAAAATCTAGCCTGTCTAGTCTGTCCTTCCGTATCAACTACCATCCTCCCTTTCTCCTTTAGAGATCTTCTGTGTTCATCCTATTCTTTCTTGAATTCAGATACTGTCCTCGTCTCTACCACCTCCACTGGGAGACTATTCCATGGATCCACCACTCTTTCCGTAAAGAAATATTTCCGCATATTATTCCTGAGTCTATCCCCGTTCATCCTCATCCTATGCCCCCCTAGTTGCAGGGCTTTCTGGCAATTGAAAGAGGATCTCCTCCTGTGCATTTCCGCCACGGAGGTATTTACACATCTCTATCATATCTCCTCTTTCCCATCTTTCCTCCAAAGTATATGTATTCAGATGGTTTATGGTTTATTAAAATTTGATATACCACCCTTCATATCAACAGAGTGGTATCTATAAAAACTATCAAAGGAGGAAAAGAATGCCAATAAACTATAGGAAAGAGGGAGGAGTATTATAAAACTGGATTACAGGGAAGGGTAAGGGGTGGGGGATAGTTTAAAAGGTGGAAATCAGAGACGGGAGGGATGGGAAGCAGAGTCTTGTGTCTGTTCCCATATGTCTTAAGACAAAGCCTACCGACCATTTTCGTAACCACCCTCTGCACCGACTCCATTCTGTTTATATCCTTTTGAAGGTGCGGTCTTCAGAACTGCATTACTCTGAGGTTGAACCAGAGACTTATACAGAGGCATTATCACCTCCTTTCTTCTGCTGGCCATTCCTCTCCCTATGCACCCAAACATCCTTCTGGCTTTTGCCGTCACCTTTTCTACCGGTTTGACCACTTTAAGGTCATCAGAAAGAATCACCCCCAGGTCCTGCTCTTCTTTTGTAGACAGAAGTTCTTCACCCCTTATACTGTACCACTCCCATGGATTTTTGCAGCTCAAATGCATGACCCTGCATTTTTTAGTGTAAAATCTCAGCTGCCAAATTCTCGGCCATTCTTCAAACTTAGCTAGATCCCTCCTTATGTTTTCTACTCATTCCTGGGTATCTACTCTATTGTATATTTTGGTATCACCTGCAAAGAGGCAAACCTTACCTGACAACCCTTCAGCAATATCACTAACAAAAATGTTAAAAAGAATCGGACCAAGGACCGATCCCTGTGGCACACCACTGGTAACCTCTCTCTCCTCAGAGTGAGCTCCATTTACCTGTACCCTTTGTCGCCTCCCACCCAACCAATTTCTATCCCAGTCAGTCACTTTAGGGCACATCCCTAGGGTGCTCAGTTTGTTTGTTTGTTTATTTATTTCTAAGCATTTATATACTGCTTTTTCCAGAGATCAAATGTGGTTTACATTAAACAAAAAAGTTAATTACATGAAACACTTCCAATAACTATGTACAATGAACAAAAACTTGGGACTTAACCTAATCCAAATTGTAAACTATGTACATTGAACAAAGAATTTAGGTCGGGGATGAGCAGGCCGGCTCCAGTCCAATCAGGAGCAAGCAATCAATGATTTAATAAGGAGCACCAACAGGCACACCCGCGCCTGAGGGCCTCGCCAGAGGGCCCTTTGGCATGGCCCTTAGGCAGGGCACGTAGCCGGTTAACTGATAGAATTATTCTCCCTTATTCTGCACATACTCTCCCGCTAATACAGACCTATCCTGGGATTCACATACGGCAGCCAAGGCTTCGACATTGTCTTGCTCCAAAGGTTCATTGGTATCCATTTTGTTTTCAAGATTTAATAATATGTTTCACCTTTGCTCATGCTGAAATTCTCAATAGTTGCTATGATATCAGTAAGCAGATGATACCCCATTTACTGCTCATATATTTGCAAGTTATTTCTGGTATTGAATCTTTCCCTCTTTAATATCGAGATCTGTACAGGACCCTCAGATCCCCCGACCTTACGGCCTGAAGTACCTTGCCCCAACCACTAGGCCACTCCTCCACTCCTTCTGTTGTGCAAGTACTTGAGTATTTCACTGCTCCTTGAATTCTCTGTAGAGACCTGCATTACCAAAGAGCAAACTCTGCACATAGGCTCATCAAATGTCTTCCTGACTAAAGAAAGTTGGCCATTCTTCCCTGCATCGATAACATCCTTACACTAACCCCATCCTCCTCCACCTAGGACCAGCACCCCTTCAATCAAAATGAATCTCACCAGAAAAGTTTTATGTTCCCTCTACATCATAGCAACTCTTCTAGCCTGTTCCAACACGCTCCTGACTCTTCAGGTACCCATACTAAATCATCTCATTCCACATATCCATTCCTCCACATTTTACAACCAAATACTCCTCAGCAACAAACAGGTAAACAAATATGACTCTCATTCCCAAAAATACAAGCAACACCGTAGACTAATCTACCTTAACATGATGTCCACCACCTCTCCACACACTGATTCATACATCACTCTAAATGGTTTACTAATAAACGCTCGATCCATACAAAATAAAATCCCAGTAATCCAAGATATCCTCATTGATGAATTTCCGGATTTTCTTTGCATCACAGACTCCGTCCTAATAAATCAATTACATACAAATGGCTACACATTATTCAACTGGCTACACATTATTCAACTGGCTAATCTACTGAAGAGGGCTTTAAACTAGATTCGTTGGGGATAGGTGAAGAAAGCATTGGTGTGATATACTGACCTCCCTCACAAGAGGAAGAGGTGGACAGAGAGTTAATTGAAGACATATGCAGCATTGCTAGGAAGGGGGAAGTGCTACTGATAGGAAATTTCAATATGCCAGATGTTGATTGGCACATTCCTGCTGCAGTATCATCCAGAAGTAAGGAGATCCTGGATTCTCTACAGGGAGAACTATTCAGGCAATTGGTAACAGACCCCACATGTGAAGGGGCCATACTGGACTTGGTGCTTACCAATGGTGAGAGTATTTCTGATGTTGCAGTGGGAGATCATTTTGCATCCAGTGATCACCAGATGGTGTGGTTCAGTATTAGGACTAGGGCTGTTAGAATCTATTCAAAGGTGAGGATCTTAGACTTTAGGAAGACTAACTTTGCGAAGATGGGCCAATACTTCAGGGAATCGTTAGCGGGATGGGAACAGCTGGGGGATATAGAAAAACAGTGGGTAAAACTGAAAGGGGATATTTTAAGGGCAACCAACCTTTTTGTTAAAATGGTAAATAAAGGGAAAAGGAAAAGGAGACCGCTATGGTTTTCGAAAGAAGTAGCTGAAAAAGTGAAGAACAAGAGGGAGGCCTTCATGAAATACAAGAGATCACAGAGAGAGGAAGAGAGGCATCTGTATTTGGAAAAACTTAGAGAAGCTAGCAAAGTAGTCAAGAAGGCAAAGATTCAAAAGGAGGAGGAAATAGCCAATGCAATAAAATGGGGGGATAAGACATTTTTCAGATATATTAGTGAGAAGAGGAAGGGCAAAAGTGGTATTGTCAGACTCAAGGGTGCAGGGGAGGAATATGTAGAAGCTGATAAGAATAAAGCGGAATTGCTTAACAAATATTTTTGTTCTGTGTTCACAGATGAAGAACCAGGAGCAGAACCTCAGAAAACACCCACGAATAGGAACAGAAGCGAGGGAAATCTTGAACAATTTTCAGAAGACTGTGTTCGTGAGAAACTAGCTCAACTTAAAGTAGACAAAGCGATGGGACCGGATGGGATACACCCTAGAATACTGAGGGAAGTTGGGGACGTTCTAGCAGCTCCACTGACTGACCTTTTCAATGCCTCGTTGGAGTCGGGAGTGGTGCCAAAGGACTGGAGAGAGGCTCATGTGGTGCCTTTACACAAAAGCGGAAGTAAGGATGTGGTTGAAAACTACAGGCCGGTTAGTTTAACTTCGATGGTGAGTAAATAATTGGAAACGCTGCTGAAAGAGAAAATAGTGAGGTTTCTGGAGTCCAGTGGATTACAGGATCCGAGGCAGCATGGATTCACCAGAGGCAGGTCTTGTCAGACAAATCTGATTGATTTCTTTGACTGGGTGACCAGGGAGTTGGACCGAGGGAGAGCCCTAGATGTGGTGTATTTAGATTTCAGTAAAGCCTTTGACACTGTTCCTCACAGGTGACTTATAAACAAGCTGAGCACTCTAGTGATGGATCCTAAAGTTACTGCTTGGGTTAGAAATTGGTTGGGTGGGAGGTGACAAAGAGTACAGGTAAATGGAGCTCACTCTAAGGAGAGGGATGTTACCAGTGGTGTGCCTCCGAGATCTGTCCTTGGTCCGATTCTTTTTAACATCTTTGTTAGTGATATAGTAGAAGGGCTGTTGGGTAAGGTTTGCCTCTTTGCGGATTATACCAAAATCTGCAATAGAATAGACACCCAGGAAGGTGTGGATAACATGAGGAGGGATCTAGCTAAGCTTGAAGAATGGTCTAGAATTTGGCAGCTGGGATTTAATGTTAAAAAATGTAAGGTCATGCATTTGGGCTGCAGCAATCCAAGGGAGCAATATAGTATAAGGGGTGAAGTACTTTTGTCCACTAAAGAAGAGCGGGACCTAGGCGTGGTTGTGCCTGATGATCTTAAAGTAGCTAAACAGGTAGAAAAGGCGACGGCAAAAGCTAAAAGGATGCTTGGGTGCATACGGAGAGGAATGGCTAGCAGAAAAAAGGAGGTGATAATGCCTCTATATAAGTCTTTGGTGTGACCTCATTTGGAGTACAGTGTGCAATTCTGGAGACCGCACCTTCAAAAAGATGTGAACAGGATGGAGTCGGTGCAGAGGGTGGCTACTAAAATGATTAGTGGTCTTCATTATAAAGCATATGAGGACAGACTGAAGGATCTTAATATGTACACCTTAGAGGAAAGGCGGGATAGAGGTGATATGATTGAGATGTTTAAATACCTCCGTGGCATAAATGTTCAGGGAGAGAGCCTCTTTCAATTGAAAGCAAGTTCTGCTATGAGGGGACATGGGATGAGGGTGAAGGGAGATAGATTCAGGAGTGATATGCGGAAATATTTCTTTACGGAAAGAGTAGTGGATCCGTGGAATAGTCTCCCAGTGGAGGTGGTAAAGATGAGGACAGTAACTGAATTCAAAAAAGCATGGGACAAACACAGAGGATCTCTAAAGGTAAAAAGGGGACTGTTGTAGTTGTTGATATGGAAGGACAGACTAGATAGGCCATGTGGTCTTTTTCTGTCATCATATTTCTATGTTGCTATATTTCTAAAAGAGAGGGTGGTGTACTTATAATGATCAAATCAAACCTCAACCTGCATGTCAGTATTTGTACAAATTGTGAAGGCATTGACTTAATCAAAATTTTAAAAAAAATGTAGCCATCTGCCTCATTTATAGACCACCTAACAACAATCACCTCAACCTTACTACCATACTGGAATCAGCCTGCACATCTCCAATGAAGAAATCACATATCATTCTTGGAGACCTTAACTTAGCATCCCTCCCTCACATCAATCCATTGGCTTCCTTGAATTTATGGAAGATATGGACTTCATACAAATAATTAGAGATACCACCCCTAAAAAAGGGAACACCCTCGATCTTCTATTCATTCCCAGGTCACTAACCACACACCCCTACTTTGCCCACACATCTGCCACCCAAGTCCCTGGATTATATCACTTCATCATAAGAATGGCCCTCCCAATTCCACTATCTACCCAGACTACCAACAATACTCCCCAACAAAAGCTGCTCTTTAAATATTTTGACAAGGATGCTTTCCTGTCTGAGATCTCCCCTCCCCTATCTACACAAATTCATGACCTCAACGATGCAATAAAAAACTGGACTACAACAATTAATGAAGCAGCACAGCCCATCTCTTCCAATAGGAGAACCAACAGAAAGCATTCAGAAAAGTGGTATACACAAGAACTACAAAAGTTCAAGAAAACCCTCCATAAGCTGAAAAAAAAATGGAGATCCAATAAAACTCCTGAAAATAAGGAAAGAGAAATTAAACTTACCTCCTAATTGTTGTTCCTTGAGGAAGTCCAGTTCAGTCCCTCACCTCTTGGTAGTGTACCTCCTTTTGCAGCATGGAGACTGGGCATGTCAGAATTGTGACATCACTGGAAGTATCCTGCTGGTCTCACCCATCAGCCCCTAGTGTTCTATTGACAAAGAAGACTCAAAGGAGCAACTAATAAGTAGCTATAGTATTAACTTTAAACTATTAACTCTTTAATAACTGAATTAACTCCCCCTGAACTAAGAGGAAAACTCCCTCTCTCCCCGCCTAGAGGAAAATAGCACATAGAAGAGAGAGCAGAAATAATACAGTATCTAATAATCTCTGGGATGCCTTACCTAAATTGTGGTCGTCACCCCCCAGAAACAACAGATACCTGCGATAGCTGAGAAATCCCCGGCCGGGAATTGGGACAACAATTAGCAGGTAAGTCTAATTTCTCTTTGCTTATCGTCCCTCCAGTTCAGTCCCTCACCTCTGGGATATAACAGAGCAGTAATCATTGGGAGGGATCTGTCCACCCGGATCACAAAACTGCAGACCCGAAACAGGCATCCCTCACCGCCTGAACATCTAGGCGATAGTGTTTACTGAAAGCGTGGAGAGAAGACCAAGTGACTGCTCTGCAGATTTCCACCGGCGGAACCAAATTATGCTCTGCCCAAGAAGTCGCTTGCACTCTAGTAGAATGAGCCCGCAACCCCACGGGCACCGGATGACCCTGCAAAATATATGCTGATGCTATTTCTTCTCATACCCATCTGGAAATTGAAGCTTTGGCCGCCGGTTCTCCTGTATGCGGTCCCCCAAAAAGAATGAATAAGCGCTCAGACTTGCAGAAGGACTCCGAGACCTTCAAGTATCGATGCAGGACCCTCTTTACGTCCAACTGCCGAAGATTATGGTCCGACGCGTCCTCCCCCGCAACACCCAACACTGGCAAAAAAACAGACTGTTCCACCTTTGGCAGAAAAGACAGAACTGGCCTCAATACAACCTTTTCCCTAGAAAAGGACAGAAACGGCTCCCGACAGGACAACACCTGCAACTCAGAAATTCGACATGCCAAACAAATGGCCACCAAAAACACCGTCTTTAAAGTTAAATCTTTGAGAGAAGCCAAGTGCAAAGGTTCAAAAGGCTCCCTGGTCAATGCCCTGAGAACCAAGTAGAGATCCCACGGAGTAGAAATCATTCTGCTAGTCGGTTGCAAAAGGGATACCGCCTTCAAAAAACGTACCACATCGACATGTGAACCCAAAGCAATTCCTTGGACCTTTTCTCAATAACAAGAAATAGCTGTCAGCTGAACCCTTAATGAACTGGCCGCCAAACCCTTATCAAAACCGTCTTACAAAAAAACTTGGAGAACAGGACGCGTCGCTTGAATATACGCTTAAGAGGCATCCCAGAGAAAGAGGGCACTTCCAACTACAAAGTGCTGATGGAACAATTGTGTAAGGCCATATTAAGACAAGCTGAAGCACCAATGGAGAATTTATGTTTTGATATAGATAGAGCGCATAGAGCTTTAGGCCCAAAGCGAGATGGCTTGCCAAGAGACATTGTAGCGTGTTTTCATGATTTCAGTACAAAGGAGGTGGTTATTGAAGCGGCGCGGAAAGTGGGCAAAGTGCTCTGGGAGGATCAACCAGTGGAACTGTATGCTGACATTTCGATAATTGCCATAAGAAGGAGAAGAATTTTAAAGATATTACAGCACAGTTAAGAGAAGAACGTATCCGCTACAAGTGGCTTTTTCCCTTTGGACTGCAATTCAATATTGTGGGAAAGACCACCACTGCGCGTACCATAGAGGAAGCTATCAAAGGAATGGAGATGGCAGGATGGTCGGAGCTACCGGAAGTCCCCGTGGGGAAAGAAGTGGAACAGAAGAGGTTGGGGTTTGTGAGTACGAAGCGGCAGCGAGCGATGCAGGGGAGCTGACGTTTGAGACGTCAGAAGCCCAAAAATGTCAAGCATCCGGGAGATACATTATCTTCAAAGTCCATAATCAGGTAAAGCGGGTATTTGGTGGGGGGTGAAGTAGAGGGGAAATGGCGGGCGTTTTGTGTTTTGTGCTTTGTATGCTAAGGGCAAAAGAATGTGTAATAATGGGGGAGGAAGGTGTAATGTTGATCTTGGTAGTGACCCACACCTCACTGGAGTGGAGAGGTGTGGAACCTTCTGGAAAATTGAAGGGAGGGTTGGGGTGGGGGGCTGGTGGGAGGAAGAGGGAGGGGTTGCGGCGAGACGGGGGAGGAGGGGGGGCCTTGAAGGCTGGAAAGAGTAATCTTCTTATTTCTTATTTAATTTTATTTTATTTATTTAACAGTTTTTATATACCGCACTATTCATCATCAGTGCGGTTTACATTAAACATATTACCTAGCCAGGATAAAACTGACATAGGTTTACAGATAACAGGGAATATAAACTGGGTATGAAGAGGGGAAAACTATATAAATCAATTATCAAAATCAATTTCAAAATCAATTATCACATCTACGCAGATGACATTATGTTGTACTCACCATTTGATGTGTCTAACCCAGATTACTCCAACATTTGTCATTGCCTCGTTGAAGCTGAGCTGTGGCTGAAATCTATTAACATGTCTATTAATTTTAAAAAAACCGAAGCTTTATTTATAACAAGAAACACAAGCTTCACCCCTCCAATGGAAATCAACATTGGCAATAATTCTCTCCCTGTTAAAGATGAGATCAAATACTTGGGAGTCACTCTTGATAAGACCCTCAACCTCTCCAAACATATAAAACTAACTGTAAAAGCAATCTATTTCAAACTAAGGACAATCCAACAACTTAGACCATTACTAGAAAACACTGATTTCAGAACCATAGTACAAACACTCATTACACCACATTTAGACTACTGTAATGGTATTCTTCAAGGGACCTCAAAGAAAAATATCCACTCACTTCAATTGGCCCAAAATGTCACCGCAAGGATTATTTCCAAAGCAAAATTAACAGATCATATATCTCCGATTCTTTATTCTCTCCATTGGCTTCCAGTATCATGCAGAATCACCTACAAATCCTTAATCAATACTTTTAAGATTTTTAACAATATAGCTCCTTCCTTCTTATCCACTCTTATCAACATCCCGCTTGAAAACAGATCAAGAAGAAGAATTAACCTTCACATGCTACAAGTACCTGATTCTATCCGAAAAACAAGTCAAAAAACAAGCAACACAGCGTTCTCATACTTTGCTCCTATGTTATGGAACAACTTACCAGCTGAAATCAGAGAAATTAAGGATCTTCAATTATTTAGAAAAAATCTAAAAACCCACCTATTCACCCTATACTATAATAACCTCCACAAGGAAGATAACCCTAACTCAGAGAAAACTTCTGATCAACAGTCACTCACTGACCCTACCTAGACAGGCATAAAACCCTCACTCATTCACATTGTTCACCTAATTAAATTTTCTCTTTGAAAGCAAAATGTGAATAAGTGTAACTAATGTAATATATTCCATTGCCGATGATTTACTATTGATAGCCAGTTATTTCACTGTATTATTGAGTTGCAATTTAATAGTTAAATGTTTACTTTTATAATTTTGTTCTATGTAAAAACTCTTGTTCTCCATTTACTGTTCTTTGTACTAAAACACGTTCTATGTAAAATAGTTCAAAACCTGTTTTATGTAAAATAGTTTCTAAACCCGTTCTATGTAAAATAATAGCATGCTATTATTAAACTTTGTTTACTTGTAAACCGCCACTGATCGCTGGAAGTGGCGGTATAGAAGAGATGTATAAAAAATAAAAATAAAAATATACAATTAAACAGGTAATTGTATATAGTTTCTTGGGAAAGTATGGTAGGTCATGCAAGACATGACTTTAGAGGGGTATCCTTGAATGTAAGGGGCCTCAACTCAGAAAGAAAGCAGCAGTTGTGCTATAAAGAAGTGCTTAGGCTGAATGGTGATATAATTTTAATACAAGAAACGTACCTAATGGGCAGGGGAGAGTGAAGGACGGTAAATAAAAAATTTCCAAACCAATGGTTTGCATCCAACCACCATGAGAAAAAAAAAGGAGGGGTTGGAATATTTATAAGTGTGAGAATTCAGTGTCAATGTCTGGAAGTAAAAAAAAGATAAGGGAGGCAAATATTTGTTATTAAAAATTAAGCTGTTTGAGCAGGTCTATACAATAGTGAATGTGCATGGCCCTAATTATGCACAAGGTGACTTTTATGAAGGGTTGAGATTAATTTTAATTAACTTTAACGAAGGGCATTTGATAGTGGGGGGGGGAGGGGGATTTCAACCTAACAGTTAACCCCGAATTAGACTCATCAAGGGGACAAGTTGGGGGGGGGGGGGTTCAGCGAGGCAGAGGAAAAAATTAAAATCTGTTATGAGGGATTTGGGTTTTGTTGACGCTTGGAGGGATATGCATGGGAGGGAGAAGGACTACACATTTTATTCTTCAGTGCATGGTTCCTATAGTAGGATTGATATGTTGCTGGTTCATAAGGATCTGATGTCCTGGGTAGTGGGAAGTAATATTTGGTGAAAGCTCCTGGTCTGATCATGCACCAGTGTGGGGGGATTTTAGAGACCCAGCTTCTAGTAGGGGGAGGGGTCAATGGAGGTTAAATGAGGCTTTGTTAGAAATACCAGGGACTGTTCAACAGATCTCGGACACCATTTTGGAGTATCTGCAGTTTAACGATAATGGGCAATGCTCAATGGGAGTAGTATGGGATGGTTTAAAAGCGGTGGTCAGAGGTAAATTTATAACTTGTGATAAGGAAGCTTATCATAGCTCAGGAAGGAGCTATAGAAAAGGTAAAGTGTCTCTGAACAAGCAACCTGTCAGTTCTGGTAGAAATAAGAAAACAGAATTTTCCCATAAAAGACTACCAGTCCCAGAATGCACCAGGTTTCCAACAGCCATTAGAGGAGCTGAAGTGGGGAAATGTGTGTTCAAACAGGAGGGCTATGAGGTAATCCCTAAGCATTCATCTCAAAGGGCAGGGCCTGATTCAGCACAGCTGCGCTGTGTTAGGGAGGAGCACTCATCTAAGCAGAATAAGAGTAGAGTTTATTCTACAGATGACCATCTTCATGATCACCTTGGATATCCAGAGAATGATCATCAGTTTCATCTGAAGGATCATCAGAAGCAGAAGCCAAACCGGACAGACAGAGAGGCAAGGAAACCCTCTGGAAGAAAGAGGAGAAAAGCCTTTGAGAGGTCTAGAAGAGTCCAAAGCAGTACGTATACTGGGAGGTATTCCAAGGGCCAGCATACACCATTGGACTGGGGAAAGCCAGAGGAATGGTGCTGCAGAGCTAGGAATCACCAGAGGCTACCTGTGAGGGAGACGGCTGCACGTGGAAGGGACCCTAAGACCTGTGCCAGAAGATATGTGAAGAGATATCCAGTGTCCAGGGATCTGGATTGGAAGGCTGGACATAAGAACTGGACTACATACTGGCCAGGCTATATAGAGAGGAACTCTAGCAGCAATGGAAGCTCAGGTATGAACACTGATCTATGCCCTAGCTATAACCTTGAAAGACAGCAGGGAAACAAGTATTCTCCTGAAAATGCTCCATTGAGAGATTCATCTGTGCCAATCCATGATATTGAACCCATGCTTGTTGAACAAGGGGGAATAATAGCAGATGAGGATCCTGTTTATATGGACTGCTCTCTATCTAAACTCCGTTGGTAACTTTCTGTTATAAAGTACAGCAACCATCACAAGAAAATACAAATTTGTTCTTTAATCTACTCAGAAAAGCTCCTGAAGCAGGATTTGACCCACACAGTGGAAGGCAAGCCAGCTAAGGGGTTTCAGCTGGTAACTGCTAGCAATTAAGCTTTACCTAATTGCTTGTGAGCTAGGAGAGAATCACTTCTGTATCTATATGGGAAGTAATCAGAAGTTAAGAACAGTTTGTTTCTTGCTTTGTGGCTTTTCATTTGTTGTTTTCCTGATTTTAACTTTGTTTTTCCAAGTTAACACTTAAAGCAAGTAACCTAATTTATGTGCTACCAAGCATATCTGTGTTGGGACAAATAACCCCATAAATAAATATCTTATTGGCTTTACCCAAGAGCACAAATAAATTATTGTCAGCAGCTGTGTCTGGTGTGAATGAACTACATTGCCCACAATACCTTGCAAATCATATAGAAATATGCACTTGCCAAGAGTGTGAAGATTCTCACCCAGGCAGCCGTCTGACAAACTTTAGGATCTCAAGTTAAGAAAGAAAAAGAGGCTAAAAAAGAAGAATTGAGGGAAAGTATGAGAATGTTGGAGAAATGACGAAAACAGGGCCAGTTAAATAAAGAGGATGATAAAAAATTAACGAGCATTAAACAGCAGCTGAATGAAATGGAACTAGGGGAAATTAAGTTTGCGCAAGAGAAGCTTCGGCAAATGCATTTTGAGTATGGAAATAAACCAAGCAGATTACTAGCATATCAGCTGAAAAAAAATGCAGGTGCGGAATTGTATTCATAAAATAAGAGATAGATACGGGAAGGAGCTGAGGCAAAGAAAAGAGATTAAGGAGAGGTTTGTGGAGTTCTATAGGGAACTATACACACCTGAAGAGGCAGTAACCCATGAGAAGATACAAAAATACTTAGAGGGAATACAATTGCCTAAAATTGGGGAGAAGGAGAGCCTAATTATGTCTAGGCCTACTGACCAGGAAGTACTGGGGTAATTAAGGAGCTGCCATTGCATAAGGCCCCGGGAAGGGATGGATTCCCAAATAGATTCTATAAGGTTTTTGCACCGATTTTGGCCGGACCCTTAGCTCGTTTATATAATCTAGTGGGGAGGGAAGAATCTTTACCCCCGACGATGAGGATGGCGGGAATTACTCTAATACCTAAAGAGGGGAAAGATCCTACTCAATGCGGGTCTTATTGGCCAATCTCCTTACTGGGATCTGATTTTAAAATTGTTTCTAGAGTACTGGCCTATAGATTAATTTCATATATGCCCCATTTAATACACATGGATCAATCTGGGTTTATAGCAGGTCAATAAGCATCAGACAATTTAAGGAGGGTCCTTAATGTTGTCTTGAATGGCGAGAGTAGGAAGGAAGAACTGTTGCTGTTGGCGATAGATGAAGAGTAGGCATTTGACAGGGTGTCCTGGGCTTTTTTGATCCAGACCCTGGGAAAAGTGGGGATAGCTGGTAGATACTTAGAGTGGGTGAGTGCTTTGTATAAGAACCATCAAGCGGCTCTGCAGATAAATGGAGAATACACGGAGGCCTTTGGGCTTATGCGAGGGACCAGGCAGAGCTGCCCTTTGTCTCCTCTATTGTTTGTATTAACGATGGAGCCACTAGCCCAGAGAGTAAGAGACTCGGGGGAGATTCAGGGGTTGAAATGGGAAAGGGGGGAGAGTAAGGTGTCCTTGTTTGCCGATGATCTATTATTTATCATTACATCCCCAGAGCAAATGCGGAGCGCTCTGATGAGGGAGCTGGAGAGTTTTGGGAAAGTTTCTGGGTTTAAAATGAATGCATCCAAATCTGAGATTTTAAATGTATCCATTCCTGATAAAACAAGCAAAAAAATTGAAGAAATTGTTCCCTTTTAAGTGGGCTAAGAGAAGCATTCACTATTTGAGTCTCCAAGTAACACCAGTGATCTCATATCTGTTTGGAGCGAATTACATTCCTCTAGAGGGCAAGATTAGAAGAGAGTTGGAGGGATGGGGAGGGCTTGGTTAGGGAGAATAGCAGTGGTAAAAATGATGATATTTCCTAAGCTGCTCTTGTTTAGCACGTTGCAGGGGGCTGTACCAGAGGGATTCCTAAGAAAGATGCAAAGACTGCTATGGAAGTTTATCTGGGGAGGTAAAAGAGCAAGAGTCCTCAAACACATTTTGATAAAGAATAAAGCAAAAGGAGGTATGGCTATCCCAGACTTAAGAAAATACTATAGTGCTACGAAGTTAAGGGCGGTTTTGGAATGGGGACTACACGACACGCAAGATTGGGTTCAGATGGAGAGGATGGCCTTAGGAGTACCATCGTTGAGAGAGGTGCTGTGGATTCCCCAGGGACATAAGATGGTGGCAAGGTGTGATAACCCATTTGTGTAAGTAACTTTACAATTATGGTTCCAGAGGTGAACGAAGTGGTTGGGAGAGGGATGTGTGATTACAGGTGTCCCCCTAAGAGGCAATTGTGAATTCCCCCTGGGATGAAGGGTGGGTTTGCTGAGAGATGGACTAGAAGTAATCTGTGTTGTGTGGGTTAGTTCCTGGAAGAGAGTAAAGTTAGATCGTTTGAAAAAATTAAGGAAGAATTTTCATTGAGAAATTCAGATTACTACAACTATGTTCAGTTGGTTAACTATATCCAAAAGAGAATCATTCCAGGATTGAGGGAGGAAATAGCTCCAATCGAGCAGTTGTTTCTGAGAGATAAGATAAAAGGTAGTATCACACAATTATCTAAAATCATGGTCATGTCTAAGACTGAAAAAGAATCGTTCTAAAGGTAATGGGAAGCAGACCTGGGGCTGGTTCTGTCAGAGTAAGCCTGGAATGGGATTTATGCCCAGAGGTATAAAGGTCTGTTAGCTAGCAATTTAATAGAACATAACTGTAAGATCATGTATAGGTGGTATGTGACACCCGATGTAATCCAAAAAATGTATGGGAAGACAAATGGTCTCTGTTGGCGGGAGTGCAGGGGTCAAGGACCTTTTCTCCATACATGATGGCTATGTCCAAAAATACAGGTGTCTTGGAGCGAAGTATTCCAGACTCTGGATATTATGATGGGAAAGGTTGTTGGGGTAGATCCAAGGGTGGCGTTACAGGGGATACATAGAAAGGGAAGGAAAAAAGAAGAGAGTAACCTCATTAATTTGGGCTGTTTGGCAACTCGGTTGGAAATTGCTAAGAAATGGAGGTAAAGTGGACCGCCGCTGTTGTGAGACTGGGAGAGAGGGATGCACCATATATATTTGATGAGTAAGCTGACAGCCCTGAAACAAGAGAGAATGATGCGGTTTGAGAGGATACGGTCTAAATATTCTGCCTGGCTGCTTATGGTTTAATTGTGGAAGGCGAAGCAAAAGGAGAGATGATTGAATGTAATTATGTATTAAACAGTTTATTTTTATTTATTTAACAGGTTTTATATACCGCTTTATCATTTTAATCAAAGCGGTTTACATTGTAACTTAAACGTAGGGGGGGTGGGTGGGGAGGGGGAGGGTTGGTATAAACAGGGGAAAAAATACTGAGTCACGGGAAAGAATAAGGGGGCAATGGTAAAATATTCTGTGGAATGGGAATGATTCCATGTGGGATGAATATTGCTCTTGTATTGTTGCGATGTACGCCACTGTGATGTATTTCCCTATGACAAAAATTAAAAAATTAAAAAAAAAAAACACACCTCTGTATATTCTTTCCACCTTTTCTTGATCTTCTCAGCATCAATCAACATAGATCCTTGAGCATCTTCCAATTCGAGGCTGGACTTTTTTCTTTTTTTTTTTTTTTTTTTAATTTCAAACCTCTTTATTGAAGATAAACAAGGAAATACAAGCAATAATTATAACATCACTGTTATCAAAAGAAATAAAATCCACGATTATAATAATCCTCAGCCCACAAAATGAAGTGCTAACAATAAGAACTAGAAAATGTCATAATAACCTGAAACAGAGGAGGTCAATGAAAGTAAGAAAACCCCTATTAACTAAGCAGGAAGACAGTAAATTACTTAACAATTGAGCCCTGCAAAAAGGCCTCTAATTGAATTGAATCAAGAAAAATATACGTTTTACCCTGAAAAGTTATCACACATTTACATGGATATTTTAAAACAAACAAAGCTCCCAATTCCAAAACCCGAGGACGCAAAGCAAGAAAGGCCTTCCGTTTTAACTGTGTGCTACGACACACATCAGGGAAAACCTGAATCATCTGACCAAAGAACTTCTCCTGACGAAACTTAAAGTAAGTACGCAAAACAAGTTCCTTATCTTTTTCTAATGAAAAACTGACCAGTAGAGTGGCCCGAGTAGGTATTTCCTCCACAGATGTCTCCAAAAACTGAGAGAGATCCAAACTCGGCACAGTCAACTGGTCCATTTCCCCAAGAACTTCACCATCTGGCTCAATATCTGCCGGACGTTTTTCCCGAACCCCTAATGGCAAATAATACAATTTAGATATAGAAATGGCTTCGGGCTCAGGGATTTTAAATACGTCCTTCAAATATTTCATAAGTAATATATGAGGAGACAGATAGTGAGTTCGAGGGAAATTTAGGAAACGTAAATTTTTAACACGAAGAGCATTTTCAATTATTTCGTCACGATAATGGAGTGAAAGAGAGTCCTGAACAGATGACGCCAAAGCACTTTGAAAAGAAGTAATTAAACCATCAGTTTTAACTTTAAAGGACTCAAGGTTCCCTAACCTATCTTGATGATCAGTTAAAACAGACACCGTCTCTTGAGTAAATTTCGATAATTTTGTCAAGGATAAATTTAAAGACTGTTCAGTCCGGGCAACAATCTGCCAAATATCTTGCAAAGACACGTCTTTCGGTGGATTAGGGGCTACTGAAGATTGAGAAAAGTCAAAACAAGAAGGTATTGGAGCAATAACAGAGTTTACCTTTAAGAAGGTCTCAGGAAGTTCAGCGAGTTTGGAAGAAGATTCGGCCCCACTAGGGTGGGGAACCACATCATCCAAAGAGAGAGGCTCCCGGCTGGGTGGGTTTAAGACCCTAAGCGGTATTGGAGACATGCCTACGGAGACTGGACTCGCTGAAAGGGAAGACTCCGATGAAACTCCGGCTAGCGGGGTGGACACCATGGATTTGAGATGAGTATCCATGGGACCCACCACTTTAACGGCTTTGCCAGAGGATAACGATGAAGCCATTGGTTTCTTCTTACGCTTCCCCATGCACACTGATAGTACAAACAACTACAAGCAAGGCTGAATCCGAGGCCGGTACTCCTACGTGCTCCGAAGGGGCGCCAAAGGGGCAGGACCTGCCCCTTTGGACACGCCCCTTCGGAGCACGCGTCCTCGGGCACGCGCCCGCGGTGCGCGTCCCGCGGTGGGGGCTGGAATTAAATAGCCCGCTCAGCTCACGTGTCCCACAGGAACTGCTGGAACGGAGCAGCGACTCCTCTGCGACCAGGAAAGCAATGAAACAGGTAAAGCAGCACTCGATGTTTCACAGTGGGGGCCAGATTTAAATAGCCCGCTCAGCTCACGTGTCCCACAGGAACTGCTGGAACGGAGCAGCGACTCCTCTGCGACCAGGAAAGCAATGAAACAGGTAAAGCAGCACTCGATGTTTCACAGTGGGGGCCAGATTTAAATAGCCCGCTCAGCTCACGTGTCCCACAGGAACTGCTGGAACGGAGCAGCGACTCCTCTGCGACCAGGAAAGCAATGAAACAGGTAAAGCAGCACTCGATGTTTCACAGTGGGGGCCAGATTTAAATAGCCCGCTCAGCTCACGTGTCCCACAGGAACTGCTGGAACGGAGCAGCGACTCCTCTGCGACCAGGAAAGCAATGAAACAGGTAAAGCAGCACTCCGGACTTTTTTCTTTAACTCTTGTCGTTTTAGGAAAGCTGATCTTGTTCTTCCTCTAATAGTTTCTGCTTCTATTTCCTTGCATGTGTCATTGTAGTACTTTTCCTTGTCCTGTCTTGCTGTACGTTCGAAATCTCTGTTGAGTTCTGCAATTGCCTCTCTTTCTCCTCTGGCTTTAGCTTCTCTGCGTTTCTGGGCAATTTTCAGTTTCTTCCGACATCCATTTTGGCTGTTTTTGCTTTTTCACCTTTTGTAGAGACTTCCCGCCTCCTTCCAACACAACCTTCTTGATATCATTCCATTCTGGAGCTTTGTCATTTGTATCTAAAGCAGCAAATAGATTTTGCAGGCAGTCTTTAAATTCCAGTGGTATATTCTCAAGCTCATATTTTGCTACATTCATGAGTGGCATGCTCTTTTTCAACTTTAGCTTGAGTTTGCATACTAGTAGTTGGTGATCTGTACCACAGTCAGTTTCAGGTTTTGTCTTTGTTGATGTTATAGAGCTTTTCCATCGTTGACTTCCACAGATGTAGTCAATTTGATTTTTATACAATCCATTGGGTGAAGTCCATGTGTACAGTCATCGCTTGTGTTGCTGGAAGAAGGTGTTTGAGATGAATAGATCGTTGGTCTTGCAGAATTCTATCAGTCTTTCTCCAGCTTCATTTCTGTTGCCAAGTCTATATTTTCCAACCATTTTGCCTTCTTCGTTGCCAACTTTTGCATTCCAGTCACTCATGACCATCAGGATATTCTGTTTGCATATTCTGTCAATTTCAACTTGTACTTGCTCTTAGAACTCATCAATTTCATCCTCTTCTGCAGCTGTTGTTGGGGCATATACTTGAATTATAGTTGTGTTGATAGGCATTCCTCATAGACAAATACAGATTAAGCATTCAGTGACTGCATTGTATTTCATTACAGTTCTTGCAAGTTTCTTCTCTATTATAAATGCCACACCATTTCTTCATTGTCTTTCATTTCTAGCAGAGTAGACCATGTGATTACCTGATGCAAAGGGCCCAATGCCAGTCCCTTTTAGTTTGCTGACGCCCAACAGATCAAGTTGTACACGTTCCATTTCATTCTTGACCACCTCCAACTTCGCTTGGTTCATGCTTTGTACGTTCCATGTTCCAATGTGTAAGACATCTTTACAGCTTCTGACTCTCATTTCATGCGCAGCTACATCAGCAGTCAGACGTCCTGAGGGCTTTGATCCAACCACATCATAAATGCTGGCTTTACTATGAAAAGTCTTCAGCTCTTCCCCAGTAGCTAGTTGAGTGCCTTCCGACCTGGGGGTCTCATCTTCCAGCACTATAGCACAATTTGTTTTGTTGTGACTATCCATTGGGTTTTCATTGCAAGATACAGAAGTAGATTAGCCCTCCGTATCACTGATGCACAGAAGCCTCACAGCACACCAAGCGAGGGTCTTCTGAGGTAATGGAGACCCTCACTTTCCCAAGGTCATAAGGCATGCCAGTGAGAATTGAACCCAGATCTCTTGGGTACTAGGCTGTTAGTCTAATCAGTAGGCTACTCCTCCACTTTGTGTGTATTGCCATACTCTAGTCCCCAGTTTTGTGATGTTGTCTGTCTTGACTAGACTGTAAGCTCTTATGAGGAGGGACCGTCTCTTACATGTCTCTGTACAGTGCTGTTCAAATGACAAGTAGTAGTAGTGGTACTAATTACATTCAAAAGTATTACTACATCTATCTTTCTTATAGGGAAAAGGGGAGAAGAGAGCTCTCTGATATTTATTTATCTTTCTTTCATCCTGTTATATGTGTTTAAGTTTGAAATATTTGATAGTAGTGCAGCATCTTGGTGATAGGGAAGACTGTCCAGTGCTTTGGAGTTTTTTTGACTGCTCGATGTTGTATCAACAAACTTCAGTCTTGCCGTCATTTGCAAAGTCACTAATCAGTGTCAGGATGTCGTTCTTGGTGCCCTTATTTCAGTCTAATAAACTCCGTCATTCTGCAATGCTGCTCTATTCATGCTGACGAAAGAGCCAATTTGCTCCGTCGAGACATCAAAATAGTGAGCATTCGGACGGCTGACAGCTCTGTGGTTAACAGCACTTCTAAGAAGACATTTTTCCATAAAGGTGATATTTTAGTGATCATTTTGCTACTGTCTGACACTGTTTGCAATGAGAAGTTTCAGAATCCGCTATATTTCTGCATTTTGAAGATACCACAGTCCCTTTCACTTTTTGATCACATTGTCTTAGCATTGTCATTCGTCGCATAACTGCTTTTATGTTTCTCTTTACATGTTTATGTTTATCCATTCCTTATCTGACTTTCAAAGAAAACAAAGCAACAACAACGACAGGGGTATAAAATCATAAAAAATAAAATCCTGTACAAGTGCAATATATATGCATGCTTCAGTTGGCCTCACATAGTAACATAGGGCAGCATTTTCGAAGACATGGGTAAATGCCCTAGTTATCTGGGTAAATGGCTTATCTGGGATTTTTGAAAAGCACCTACATGGATAATGTCCTTTGAAAATCCCGGGTAAGTCCCTAATGCGCCAGATGCTGTGCGGTTAACACTGGGGCGTGTTGGGGGTGTTACGGGGCAGAGCAGGAGTGGAGGAAAGGGCTAAATGGGGTGCAGTGATTTTTTATGCTATCTGCTTAGCGATAGGCGGGGTTTTTCTTCACCTATCTTTCAGGCGCAGGGGCTAAGCAGGTAGCATCGAAAATCACTGCTACCCGGCGAGCTCCTGTGACTTCTGGGTTGTATGGAGAGAACCGGATTTTCAATATTGGGGCCGCGTATGACCCCAGCATTGAAAATCCAGATTAGATGGACGGCGGGCAGGCTATGTGCTGATGCAGCACATAGCACCACCCAAATGAAAATCGGGCCCATAGTATATGACGGCAGATAAAGACTATCATGGTCCATCCAGTCCACCCAGCAAGGTGGTAAGAGTAGGTGCACCCAACGCTCTGCTCCGGGCACCCCTCCCCATGCCTCTGTTTAGGGGCGTGCACAGCAGTCCGTGCAGGTCACCCCTCCCCGTGCCTCTGTTTAGGGGTGTGCACAGCAGTCCGTGAAGGTCACCCCTCCCCATGCCTCTGTTTAGGGGCGCGCACAGCAGTCCGTGCAGGTCACCCCTCCCCGTGCCTCTGTTTAGGGGTGTGCACAGCAGTCTGTGCAGGTCACCCTTCCCCGTGCCTCTGTTTAGGGGTGCACACAGCAGATCATGCAGGTCACCCCTCCCCATGCCTCTGTTTAGTGGTGTGCACAGCAGTCCGTGCAGGTCACCCCTCCCTGTGCCTCTGTTTAGGGGCGCGCACAGCAGTCCATACAGGTCACCCCTCCCCGTGCCTTTGTTTAGGGATGCACACAGCAGTCCGTGCAGGTCAGCCCTCCCCGTGCCTCTGTTTAGGGGTGCACACAGCAGTCCGTGCAGGTCACCCCTCCCCGTGCCTCTGTTTAGGGGTGCGCACAGCAGTCCATACAGGTCACCCCTCCCCGTGCCTCTGTTTAGGGGTGCACACAGCAGTCTGTGCAGGTCACCCCTCCCCGTGCCTCTGTTTAGGGGTGCGCACAGCAGTCCGTGCAGGTCACCCCTCCCTGTGCCTCTGTTTAGGGGCGCACACAGCAGACCATGCAGGTCACCCCTCCCCATGCCTCTGTTTAGGGGTGTGCACAGCAGTCCGTGCAGGTCACCCCTCCCCGTGCCTCTGTTTAGGGGTGCACCTAGCAGTCCGTGCAGGTCACCCCTCCCCGTGCCTCTGTTTAGGGGTGCACCTAGCAGTCCATGCAGGTCACCCCTATTTGTTGAGATAGCAGATTTTCTTTTCTCTCTTGTAGCTTCTCCTTTAATCGGCCCATCAGCTCAGCGAGATTCCAGGGTGCTAACAAGAGGCCAATCAGAGAGAAAAGGAGAGTTAAGTGGTAGTAAGTGCTAATCTCTGCGGGACATCTTTTAGCTAAATTCTAAATAAAACAAAGGGACTATTGGACAAAAGTGAGTCAATAGATAAGGATTGAGCCTGGTTGTAGATACAGTCCAGGCAAGGAGTGGAAGAAGTGAAACCACAGCCACACTAGAGTCACTTGACAGAAGAAATTTTATTGAAGACCCAACTTAAAAAGTTTCGGCATTAAGCCTTCATCAGGGTCTAAAAATAGGACACACAAAAAATATACATACAAAAACATAATTAAAACATTAAAAAGTTAAAATTGATTATACACAATAAAATAATTAGAAAGGTACAAAAACCTAAGACCTTTAAAATAAATTACCAAAGGAACGTAAAAGAATTTGTGTGGAGTCCATCCGAAAGTGACAGTACAAAGACACTCTTCCCAATGTAAAGGAACATATAAAACATATGAGTTCATAAACACAAATTATGATAACAGATGATTGAATAATAGAAGATGATTAAAAAATAAAAAATAGAAAAGAAGGGAAGGGAAGGGAGGAAGAAAGAAAGAGGAAGAAGGGGAGGACAAAAAGGGAGGGAAGGACAGTAAGGAGGAGGGAAAGAAAGGGGGGAAGGAGGGAGGGAGAAGGGGAGGGGGAGGGGGAAGGGGGAAGAAGGGAAGGTGGTGGGGAGGAGAAATAAAATAAACAACTGAAAACGTATGATTACTTCAAGGCTATACATGCAAAAACATTTAAAATGTGATAATGGGAGAAAAATATTATATTAAACTGCTAAAATACCAAGAGGTTTACATATGAAACAACCATCGTAAAAGTCAGAAAAGAAAAAAGGAAACATTGGAACTCACATAGGTATTTCAAAAACGAATTTAGAGCTGTAAATGAAAATGAGCTAAAAACTAAATTGGAGGCATTAAAGAGAACCGTGAAACCAGCTCCAAGTATCGGGTACAACAGCAAAGAGGAGACCTGACTCTGGTATCCATATAAACGGAACTGCGGTGGCAAACCAATGGTAGAGCTATGGTAAAAAAGTAGAATAAATATGTAAAAATGAGTCATGATTAGATTAAAAAACGTACAGCAATAGTAAACTGACAGATGCAACCGTGAGGAACGAGAGAACCAGCGGTGGGAAACACCGCGCAGACGCAGAGGACACTGAATACATGTGAACAGGCTCCTCCCACTAGATGTCGGCACTAGACGCCGGGAAATTAAAGTGCAGTAGTAGAAATATGATTCATTAACCAAAAATAGAGAAAGTGAAAACATGATTAAATGGATTCCATGGTGACTGGACCTAGGTAAAAACATAACAATTAAATGAAGACATAACAGTGAATTCATAAACTAAACATATAACAGGTACCGTTCTGAAACCGTATGTTTGTAATAGTCAGTTTACGTTACAAACGTCCCTAATCCGTTTGTCAATTATCATTTTTATATGTTTAATTTATGGGTCCTCTGCATCTGCGTGGCGTTTTCCTGCTGCTGGTTCTCTCCTCAGGAACTGTCGTTTTTTACATTCCTCACGTTAGCATTTTTCAGTTTAGCATTGCTGTGCATTCTCTAATCTAATCTTGACTCATTTTTACATATTTAGTCTACTTTTTACCATAGCTCTACCCCCTCCCCTCTCCCCCCCACCTCCCCTTTCCCCCACCCTTCCCCTTCCTCTTCCCCCTCCTCCCCTGTCCCCCTTCCCCCCTTCCCCCCTTCTCCCCCTTCTCCCCCTCCCCTTCCCCCCTTCTCCCCCTCCTCACCTCCTCCTCCCCATTCCCCCTACTACTCCTCCCCCTTCCCCCTCCTCCCCTCCCCCCTTCTCCCACCTCCCCTTCTCTCCCTTCCCCCTCCCTCATTCCCCCCTTTCTTTCCCTCCTCCTTACTGTCCTTCCCTCCCTTTTCGTCCTCCCCTTCCTCCTCTCTTTCCTCCTCCCTTCCCTTCCCTTCCGTTCTTTTCTATTTTTTAATCATCTGCTATTATTCAATCATCTGTTATCATAGTTTGTGTTTATGAACTCGTATGTTTTATATGATGATCTAGATTGGGAAGAGTGTCTTTGTACCATCACTTTCAGACGGAATCCATGCAAATTTTGTTAAGTTCCTTTGGTAATATATTTTAAAGTTTTTAAGTTTATGTATCTTTCTAATTATGTTATTGTGTATAATCAATTCTAACTTTTTAATGTTTTAATTATGTTTTTGTATGTTTATTTTTCTGTGTGTCCTATTTTTAGACCCCTGATAAAGGCTTAATGCCGAAACCTTTTAAGTTGGGTCTTCAATAAAATTTCTTCTGTCAAGTGACTCTAGTGTGGCTGTGGTTTCACGTCTTCCCCTCCTTGCCTGGTTTGTAAATTTGCAGAAGTTCTCCCTCTCCCTTCCTCCTTCTGTATATACAGTGTAACAAGAGATATATTTTGAAGGAAAGGAAGGGTTTTCTTATTGCTAGATTATGGGCCTGATATTCAGCAGGGTGGCTAGCTGATGTGACGCAGCTGTCTGCCGCCGCTGCCGAACTTTAAACCCGGATATCCAGTGTAGGGGGCATATCCAGCCCAGATTTGCTGCTGCCTGGTTGTGTCTGAGTACTGCTCCCACCTGGGCGTGCAGCAATCGCATCCGCGAATATTCCCTTTGACTCTCAGGCCCTATATATCTACCCTATATTTAGGAGCTGGTAATATTTGCATTGCTGTGGGACCTTTATAATGTATGAGTAATTTTATAAAAGGCTGCCCAAGAGGGTTATTCTCGAAAGCATTTCCACATGTAAAGCAATTTTCAAACTATGTGTTTCTATGAAAGGTCTGCGGATACTTTCCACCAGGGATTTTGCATCAGTTCTCCAAGGGAAATTCCAACAGATTCACTCTTGATTTTTCTGAAAAATAGAAGCAAACAGTTTTGAAAATACAAAACTACACGTGTTGCTTCCTTTGCCCTGACCACTCCCGGGAACATCTCCATGAAATGCAAGGGAATATGCGTGCGTTGCTGCACAGGCGCAAGTACATACAGGACACACAATCCTTTTTGGGCACATGTAAGTAACCATTTATACAGATAAATGGAGACTTCAATCTCCCCTCATTGTATAGCACCCACGCCTCCCACTTTCTTAATGCAATGACAGATATAGACCTCCACCAAGTAGTTCAAGCCCCTACCCACAAAAATGGTAATATTATCGATCTAATATTCCTCCAAACAAACACCACCTGCAACACTAGCTACTCCTCCTCAATATCTACGCCATTACCTTGGACAGACCATTTTCTGATTGAGCTCACATTACCTACACCACCTAACAAAGCCATACCTAATAAAAACAAACAAACATACCTAGCAAATACAAACCCTTTAACAAGGAAACATTCCTAGAGAACACACTTCCATACTTTGATAACTCCCATACTAACATAAATGAATACATAAAAAATGGAACACAGTCTTATCCAATGCTGCCACAGTTCCAAGACAAAACAACAATATCAAAAAAAGGAACACAAACAAATGGTACAGTCATGAACTAAAAAAATTAACACAAAAACTAAGACACCTAGAACAAAATGGAGACGCACAAGAAAAGATGAAGACAACTCACAATACATGCAAACACTGAGACAATACAAAGATGCTGTAAATACTAAAAAAAAAGATACCATTCAGCATTAATCACTAAACAAACCACAGGAGCTATTTTCCATAGTTAAAAACCTCACCAAAACACACACTCACGAAGATGACTCCATAGTAATACACCCACAAAAGTTCGCTAACTACTATATTAATAAACGTTCACGCCAAGGCCAGCATGAGATCACCATGGACTCTGCTAGCCCCAAGCCCACAAACTTAAACACGCATAACCTCTCAACCTGGACAACATTCAGTTCCATTGACAACAAACACCTCAAAAACATTATAACTAATATTAATACAGCTAACTCACCAAGGGACCCCTGCCTGGTCAGTTGGTTAAAATCAACAAAGGATGAATTCACCCCAATAATCTGTGAGATAGTTAACTCCTCACTCAACCTAGGGTACATGCCCGATGCCCTAAAGCAGGCAACTATCTGACCCATATTAAAAGCCGCAAACTCCGACAAAAACTTACTCAACTCCTACCGCCCAATATCAAGTTTACCCTTCCTAACCAAGGTCATAGAAAAAGTTGTACAACTGCAACTGAAGGATTTTATTGAAACAAATGCCCCCCTTGATGAGAATCAACATGGGTTTAGGCCTCAACATATCGTCGAGACCCTGATGCTAACACTACTTGATAAACTTACCCATGGACTGGACTCTAGTAAACAGGTCTTTCTACTTATTTTTATAGACATAGCAGCAGCCTTTGACAGCATAAAGCACAACCTCCTAATAAACAGACTAAAACACATTGGGCTACAAGGTACAGTTATACAATGGTTCACATCTTACCTGAATAACAGAACCCAGCAAGTTCAAATAGGCCAGGAATCCTCCTCAATCTTTCTGCAGAAAACTGGTGTCTCCCAAGGCTCCTCGCTATCATCCCTACTATTTAACATTTACATGCAGCCAATCTGCAACATATTCAAATCACACATCAACTATCATCTATACGCAGATGATATCATGATGTACTTCCCACTGGATATTGCTAACCTGAACTACTCCAGAATAATCGCATGCATCTCTGACATAACAAACTGGCTTGACACCCAGAACCTCAAAATCAATCTCAAGAAAATAGAGGTGCTATTCATTTCAAGAAACCCAAACTTTACCCCTCCCAGCAAAATCACTATACAAGATACAGAAATCGAAGTCAAGACAGACATGAGATACCTAGGAGTAGTGTTAGATAAGACCCTAAGCATGACCCCACACCTTAAAACAGTTACAACAAATATCTACTTTAAATTAAGAACAATTCAACGCATCAAACCACTCCTGGAAGACCACAACTTTAGGACAGTACTTCAAGCTCTAATAACCCCACTCACAGATTACTGTAACAGTATTCTACAAGGACTTCCCAAAAAAAAACTACCCACCAACTTCAATTAGCGCAAAACCTGGCAGCACGTATTGCTTCCAATTCAACACACAAGGATCACATCACCCCCATACTCCGTGATCTTCACTGGCTACCAATAACCTCAAGGGTAAAGTATAAATATAGAAACATAGAAACATGACAGAAAAAGACCACATGGCCTATCTAGTCTGTCCTTCCATAACAACAACTACAACAGTTCCCTTTTTACATTTAGAGATCCTCTGTGTTTGTCCCATGCTTTTTTGAATTCAGTTACTGTCCTCATCTCTACCACCTCCACTGGGAGGCTATTCCACGGATCCACTACTCTTTCCGTAAAGAAATATTTCCGCATATCACTCCTGAATCTATCTCCCTTCACCCTCATCCCATGTCCCCTCGTAGCAGAACTTGCTTTCAATTGAAAGAGGCGCTGTCCCTGAACATTTATGCCACGGAGGTATTTAAACATCTCAATCATATCACCTCTATCCCGCCTTTCCTCTAAGGTGTACATATTAAGATCCTTAAGTCTGTCCTCATATGCTTTATAATGATCATCTTTAAACATCATTGTAACATTTCCTCCACCACCTTATCCACCCTCCTTACAACACCAAACACATCAAGGACAAGAAGAAATGGCTCTCAAAATACATATATAACTCCCTCACACATCCGCAACACAAATCAATGAACCAGTACCAGAGCCTTCTCCTATGTGGCCCCAATACTGTGGAATTCACTCCTCAATGACCTAAGAGCAACAAAAGACCTCCAGCAATTTCATAAGAAACTAAAAACACATCTATTTATAGAACTTTTTGGTGACTCAAGCACCCTCATCAACTCCCAAAATACCTAAAGCACTACCACCTTCCAACTTCCGATAACTTAAACCTCAAAATGACAGTCATCCTAGGTCAAACATCAGATACAAACAAAATGTATATAGCTATCTGTACACAGTGTATATAGTTCCTATGTTAAATGTACATAGTTCCGATGTTCAATGTAAAACTTGTTCTATGTAAACCGCCCCTGATCTCAGGAAGGGGCGGTATATAAGCTTTGCTAAATGCAATGTGTGCCTTTGAGTCAGTCCTGACTCCTGGTGACCCAGAAGCTCCTGGGTTTTCTTGGCAGTGTCACTGGAAGTAGATTGCCAGGCCTTTCTTCCAAGGCAATGGAGGGTTAAGTGACTTGCCCAAGGCCACAAGGAGTGCTAGTGGGAATTGAACCCTGCTTGCTTGGTTACCAGGCCAGTGTTCTAACCACTAGGCTACTCCTCCACTCAAGCTTTGCTAAATATAAATAAATAAAATAAAAGGCTTTTGAGGGCTGCCCTTTGTATATATCATCCTAGAGGCACATATCACAGGAGCCCGCAGCTACCCACATGGGAAAGACATTCAAAAGCAAAGGCTCCTCCAGGAACATGGGGGGAGGAATATTCAAAGGCATTTACAAAGTTTGCAGACCTGAAAAGAGTGTAAATGCCCCTGAATGGGATCTTCAGCGGCAGTAACATGATTAATGCCGCTGGATATCTGTGCGTGCTGCCGCTACAGGCCCCAGCGCTGTGTCGTGGCCGTTCCAGGGCGGAGCAGAGGCAGGCAGCCATCACAAACCTGCGACTAAGCACTGACACAGCTAGTGCTCCTGAATACCCACAGGCACCTGCACTACACACCCCAGTGCTAATTGGTGAGCATCGCAACGTTCTGGGGCAGCACCCGGACATAACTGGTCAACGGCAATATTCAGCCATTGCCCGATTATCCCTTGGCAGCGAAGGTTAGGCACATTAAAGTCTGTCCTAACTTCTGCCGCCAAAGTTATCAGAGTTGCATATCGCTGCTGCCCGCTTCACTTCCTCCTTCGACGGCTGACCCGGATATTGCTCTGGCATTAAATATCTGGGTTTAGTGTTCAGCAGTGACGGCTAGCTGCCGTAATTATGCTGCTGCTGAACATCAGACCCATCTCCTTAAGGCATAAGTAATGCAACTGAGGTCACCTTTATTCAGTGGGAAAGCAGTTCTACACTGGCTGTCAAACTCCAGTCCTGGAGGGCCACAGACCAGCCTGGTTTTCAGAATAGCCCTAATGAATATTCATGAGAGATATTTGCATGCAATAGGAGCGTGCAGATATATCTTTTGCATATTCATTGTGGAAAAAGCAACTGAACAGCTTCTTTCAAACTGAGAAAAAAGACCCAGAAACAAAAACAAAAGAAAAGAACAGAATGAAAACCAGAGCCACCCATGACCATGACCGTGGCATGCAAGTGTCTTCCTAGAAACAGTTACAGGCAGAAAGGGAAAGGAAAATCCCACTTTATTGTATTTATTTATTTTACATGCTGTTTCTTCAAAAGCTACAAAACTATTTGCAATAAAATTATAACGACTATAATATTTCATCTTTCTAATGTATCCTTAAGAAGCCCTGCTTTCCACAGTTTACAAAAACAGAATATCCTTAACTTCTTTAACCTACATTAGGAGCTTGATCAGAGGGGAATATGAACTGACTGTAACATCTATGGAACGGGGAGATGAGCTGAGCAGGTTAGATGTGTCATAAAATTTTTGGCTGCCGTTATATTCTCTGCTTAGATGACTTTTGCCCAGTCTAGACATGTCACCAGCATGCCATGAAATTATGGATTCTCTGGGGCATTATCGCCATCTAGTGCCCATTTCACATAATCACAGCCAATTAAACAAATGCCAGTACTTGGTCTGCTTTGACAAACAGTGGCATAACCAGGACTTATTTTTTGCTCGTGTCCAAATAAATTGTTAAATGGCCAAAGTCATCTATCCAGAAATGGGATGGAAATGCTTTTCATTTCTTTTTTTAATTATTTAATCTTTATTATACCATGTTTAAACAATACAATATCCCAGTATAATAGCTACAGCCAACTATCCCAAACTCAACACCCCCCCCCCCCCTTCCACACATGCTCTGGAGCTCACTTACAAATCAACATCCTGATCAGTTCTTGTATAGCAGAAAGTGGTACAGCTGTAATGCCGGAAGTCACTCTGTGCATCCTCAGACAGCAAGAATGTAGAGCTGGGTGTCGGCTAAACTTCCAGTACAGAATGATTTCACATTTGGCTCCATTTGCAAACATGGATAATAACTTTCCCTCTGGCTCAGATCACCCTTCCCAACAAAACTCCCCAGGCTTCCCAAACTAATGGCCCTTTTACCAGCATCTTTGTAAACCCTTCCACTGATTTGCAGAAGGACTGAATCTGAGGGCACTGCACATTTGTAAGAAATCTGCTTGTGCCCCACTATCCCACCAACACAGTGGAGAGATCACTGGAGCTAATTAACTGGGGTTAAATACCACCTAGAGAGGAACTTCTACCCATTTTCCACCATTAAACTTGACACCAAGAACTGACTCTGTTTTTTAAAGATCTTCTCCCATTGCTTCTCTTAAAGGGCTTCCCTAATTCTCTTTCTCAAGCTTTCTGAAAGGTAGTCTTTCTTCCTCCTCCCCCCTAGTTTGTAGATTTTTGAAATAACTTTCCTTCTAGTCACTGGCTCCCAGCAAGTTACTTCAAAGTCTAAAGCCTCTCTCATCATGTCCTTACACAGTCCCTAGAATTCAGCAAGTGCCCTACTTGCAGGTATCCGTAAAAATCTCTGGAGGGGTCCCCACAATCCTCGTGGAGCTCATTAGATGTAACACAGACACCCTCAGGGCAGAATCGGATCAGGGAGCTCAATCTCAACACATCCCACCTCTGAAATAAAGGATCCACTAACCCAGATCTAAAACCAGGCTACCAGCTTTACGTAGTCTTGTCCTGACACAACCCAGTTGAAATTCTAGGGCGAAACCCGAGTCAGCATAATGCAGCCTCAGCGGAGTGTCTGTGGCGCTGGCTGAGGGCCCTCCATGCAGATAAATATTTCTATTTCTTTTAAATGCATTTAAAAATTGTTAAACACATTAGAGGCCTGTGAATGAACTGCAGGGGGTGAATTGCTGCCTTTTTAGTGGTATTGGTCTGCCAAATCGTGATTTCCACCCCCCTGGTCTGAGGCTTCTCTAGATAGAATGTGTGCCCCTCGGTCTACTTTTATAGATGCTCTTTGATAGTCACCACGTTGAGAGGGTACATCATAATTTAATTTCTGTGGGTTCCTCCTCCTTTTCAGATTTTATTGTTTACTCTAGGACTCTTGTTAGGTCAGTATATTTACGTTAAACCTGGAAACCTGCCCAAATCCCTCCAACTGCTCCACAGCCCAGGGAGCAACTTCTGTGGGTCCGACACCAACAAAAGGATGTCGTCCACAAACAGCAATACTTTATGCTCAACCTCAGTCATTAACAGAGACTCCACCTACACACCACCAGAGAAGATCCAATCAACAATTGTGATATCCCCATCAGATCTGAGGTTAAACACCTTGGTGTGATGCTAGACCAGAAACTGAACTTCCAAACCCATATAAAGAAAGCAACTGCAGCGACTTACCAAAGAATAAAGATCCTTCACAACCTCCGCCGGTTATTGTACCACAATCTAATCTGCATCATTTACCAAGCGATCATCACCTCTCACTTAGATGATTGTAATTCTCATATCATCCCAGTCCTGAAAGAACTACGCTAGCTGTCCATCCAAGCACACAAAATACAAATCACTCTTGAACACATTTAAGATTGTACACAACTTAACTGCTGACTGCTTGCTGTCACTCATTCAGTAAACCTCAGACATCAGACCAAGAAGAGACCAAACCAAAAACCTACTTAAAGTCCCCAAACATAAAACATCCAGCACACAAGAAACATGCCAACGCACTTTCTCCATATCTACAGTCCAACCTTATGGAATTCCCTTCCAAGCAATATAAGAGCAATAAAAGACCTGAAGGAGTTAGACAAGAAGCTTAAAACACACATTTTCCAAGAATTTTATGGGACAGACACTTGACATCTCACCGCACAGCCAAATGACCCCTAATTAATCTCAGAATTAGACCTATTGTTGATTCCCGCTGTAAATAACTTAACTGTATTTGGTTTAACCAATCCCCTGTTCCTCCTATTATCTGGATAGCTAATAGATCCTTGGAAACAGGAGAGGTTCCACAGGACTGGAGAAGGGCTGATGGTACCTCTCCACAAAAGTGATAATAGGGAAGAAGTAACAAACTACAGGCCAGTAAGCCTTACCTCGGTGGCGGAAAAAGTAATGGAGGTGCTCCTGAAAGAGTGAATAGTGGACTTTCTCGAAACCAACAGGTTGCATGATCCGAGGCAACATAGTTTTACCAAAGGTTGATCTTGCCAAACAAATCTGATTGAGTTCTTTGACTGGGTGACCCGAGAACTAGATCAAGGGCATGTGATGGATATGATCTACCTAGATTTCAGCAAAACCTTTGAAACTGTTCCTTATAGGAAACTTATCATAAGAACATAAGATATGCCATACTGGGTCAGACCAAGGTCCATCAAGCCCAGTATCCTGTTTCCAACAGTGGCCAATCTAGGTCATACGTACCTAGCAGTTTCCCCAAAAGACACAGGCTCCGCAATGCTTGTATTGGGTCAAGCATTGATATCTTGGGTCCCTTTTTAATAATGGTATATGGACCTTTCCTCCAGAAACTTGTCCAAACCTTTTTTAAATCCAGCTACACTAACAGCCTTTACTACATCCTCCAATAACAAATTCCAGAGTTTGATTACACATGAGTGAAAAAATAAATAAACTCAACAGCATGGGGATGGGTCCCAAGGTGGTGAACTGGATCAGAAATTGGTTGATTGAAAGATGATAGAAGGTGATGGTAAATGAAACTCACTCAGATGAAAGAAAGGTGATTAGCGGTGTGCCCCAAGGTCCGATCCTGGGACCAGTATAGTTCAATGCATTTTTTGAGTGATATTGCTGAAGGACTGAATGGAAAAGTCTGTCTTTTTGCAGATGACATGAAGATTTGCAACAGAGTGGACTTCCCTGAGGAAGTGGATAGCATGAGGAAAGATCTACCAAAGCTGGAAGAATGGTCAAATGCTTGACAGTTAAGATTTAATGTGAAAAAGAGCAGTGTCATGCACTTGGGAAGCAGAAATCCAAGGGAATTGTTTGTGATAGGGTGCAAGAGGTTGGTGTGCATGGACCAGGAGAAGGACTTCTGAGTGATTGTTTCTGAGGATCTCAAGGTGGCAAAACACTGTGACAAGGCGGTGGCAAAATCCAAAAGGATGCTGGGTTGCATACAGAAAGGAATTACCAGAAGAAAGGAGGAGGTACTAATACCACTGGTCACTGGTGAAGCCTCACTTGGAATATTGTGTTCAGTTTTGGAGACCATATCTCACAAAGGATATAAAGAGACTGGGAATGGTTCAGAGGAAGGTGACCAAAATGATTTGGAGCCTGAGCCAGAAGACATATGAGAAGAGACTTGATGACCTAAATATGTACACTCTGGAGGAAGGACAGGGGAGATATGATTCAGACCTTTAAATACTTAGAGTATTAATGAACAAACAAACCTCTTCCAAAGACGGGGAGCTGTAAAACTAGAGGGCTTAACATGAAACTGCAAGGGGGTAAATTGAAAGGCAATGTCAAGAAATACTTTTTTACTGAAAGGATGGTGGATGCTTTGAATGCCCTCCCGATGGAAATGGTGGATCAAATACAGTGACAGAATTCAAAATGGCATGGGACAGACACAGTGGATCCCTTTATAGCAACAGGATAACATCAAAATAAACTCATCTCTTATATCTCAACAAATAGGGGTGACTTGCACGGAGCAGTGGGTACACCCCTAAACAAAAGCATGGGGAGGGGTGACTTGCATGGAGCGGCAGGTGCACCTACTCTTGTTGCCTTGCTGGGCAGACTAGATGGACCATGCTGGCTAAGATTATTGAGAAAGCGGTACAACATCAACTACAAAACCACATCGACAACCATGCACAACTGGATCTCAACCAACACGGTTTCCGTCCCAACCACAGAGTCGAAACACTCCTGCTATACCTATTCAACGACATACTACACCTCATAGACAACACGGAATACTCATGATCTTCATTGACATTTCATCAGCATTTGACACAGTTGACTATGGAACTCTACTAGCAAGACTACAGAACATTGGATTACACGGAGCCACACTGACATGATTCCACTCCTACTTAACGAACAGACAGATACAGGTCAAGATCGGTCCCAACACATCCCGATCCATAAAGGTCATGCAAGGTGTACCTGAAGGATCCGCCCTATCAGCACTATTATTTAACCTCTACATCCAGCCAATATGCAGCATCATAAAAGAACACAGGATAAAATACATAATCTATGCTGACGACATAACAATATACACACCAATCACCCTCGACAACCCAGACTACACAAAGATAACAGAATGTCTCATGCACATGAACAGCTGGTTTCAGGACAACAACTTGACCATAAACTACAGCAAGACCGAGGCTCTAATCATCACACGAAACTCCGACTTCATCCCCCTCGCAACATCAAGATAGACAACACAACCATACCCATACAATCAGAAGTGAAATCCCTCGGAGTGACCTTGGACAAAGAACTGAACCTGCAGTCCCATATCAGCAGAACCACCAAAAATGCATACCACAGGATGAGACTAGTCCGATGCCTCAAGCCCCTCCTCTCTCAGGAACACTTCCGCACAGTCTGTCAGGCTCTAATAACCCCAATCCTAGACTTCTGCAACCCAATATATCTTGGCCTAACAAAACAGACTCTCAGGCCACTGCAATTGGCGCAAAACACAGCAGCATGCATAATAACCGGCACCACAAGACAAGAACACATCACACCCACTCTAAAAGAGCTCCACTGGCTACCAATCATCTCCTGCAACAGATACAAGACAGTCATAAACATATTCAAAATCAAACAACAGTCATCAGCTTTCAGCCTATACCCGACAGCAGCATAAGACCGAAGAGGAGAGGCACATCCAACTGAGTCAACACACTTAAAGACATCAACAAGGTACACAAGGACACTGAAAAACGAGCCTTATCAAAGGTGGCACCAACAATTTGGAACGCCCTCCCTGATGAACTACGGTCAACAACAGACATTAAGGACTTTAGGAAACTGCTAAAGATGACCCTCTTCATAGAGCACTACGGTGACATCACTTAAACAGTGCAACAGACAATACCCCTACCCTCACGACATGATCATAGTATTGAAGTAAAGTCCTGATGTACATAGTATTGTAAATAGCGCACGTTGTAAATGGCTCACCAAGAATCAACGACCAGATACACACACACGCTCTCACTGCTCAATGCATGCGCACACTAGACACAGTATTTTGTTGATTGTTTGCTGTGTAGACTGCCTTGATTATAGGAAAAGGCGGTATAGAAATCAGTTTAAATAAATAAAATAAATAAATTTATCTGGCATCATTGCCATTATATACTAGGTTACTATGTTAGTTAACCACTATTATCATGTTTCCTTTATACTTGTTTCTCTACTTGTTCTATGTAACTTAAGTTCAGTTGTGTTTGATGTAAACTGCCTTGATACCCCTGAAAGGCAGTTTATAAGAATTGTTAAATAAAATAAATAAATAAACCTCCTCCACTCTCATTCAATGTGTATCTCCTCTTTAAATACGTTCTGCAAAGGGGTCCATTGATCTTTCAAATAGCAGTGATGAAAGAGGGTGCCTCTGTGGAGTTCCCCTTCTGAAGAGAAGTAAAGAGTGGTGTTAATACTGTGGCCGCGATGTGCCATGCCCACATTACTCCTCTTCTCAACTCGCTTCACAGGCAGGCGCTCCAAATTTAAAGACTGCAGGCAGGATACCTCTTCGAGCATGGCCGCGGGAACGCGGCCGAGTCACGTCCGGAGGCGGGACCAGGCAGGCACCAGGAGGTGGGTGGTAGAGGCAGAGAGGGCAGGCTCTGTGGAGAAAGAATAAACAAGCGAGTAATAGTGACAGGCAAAAGAGCAGCATTAGAAGAACAGCAGTGATCCGCCTTTTCCGAACATGGTGATTTCCCTACTGGGGATAGTACCTAAGAAGGAGCCTGGAAGTTCAGGCTAATTCATAATTTGTCCTGTCTGATGGGGGCGTCGGTGAATGACCACATTCCGCGCGAGTTGTGAAGGGTGCGGTACGCGTCATTTGATCGGGCGGCAGAGATGGTGAGGGACGCGGGTTGGGCAGCACTGATGGTCAAGGTGGACATTGAATCTGCCTTTCGCTTGTTGCTGGTGCATCCATCCGCTTTTCATTTGTTGGGCTTCTGTTTTCAAGGGGGATATTATTTTGACAAATGCATGCCTATGGGCTGCTCCATCTCTTGCACGTACTTTGAAATGTTCAGTACCTTCCTGCAGTGGGTGCTGGTGCAAAAAAGGGGCTCGACGAATGTGGTGCATTACCTGGACGATTTTCTGTTCGTGAGTGCAGCTCAGTCGGAGGAGTGCCAGGAAATGTTAATGGGGTTTACGGAGCTAGTGCGGGAATTGGGCGTGCCATTGGCAGAGGGTAAGACAGAGGGTCTGGCGATGAGAATAACCTTTTTAGGGGTGGAGCTCGACTCGGTGGAGATGGTGGCTCATCTGACGCGGGAGAAAATTGCCAGTTTGTGGATTTTAGTGGCTAATGCTTTGGCATCCTCCAAGCTAACCTTACAGGAGTTGCAGGCATTACTGGGGTCTTTGTATTTCACATGTAGAGTGATACCGATGGGAAGGGCGTTTTCACGGCGGTTGGCGGCTTCCATGGCGGGGGTGCGGAAACCGCACCATCGGATTAGGGTCACGGAGTCAATGAGGGCGGATTTGCGGGTCTGGAGTCGATTTTTGGAAGATTTCAATGGGACCTTGGTCCTGATGGAGGCGGAGGTGTCCAGTGAGGATTTGCAGCTCTATACGGATGCAGCGGGGGGAGTGGGGTTGGGAGTTTACTTTGGCGGGGCCTGGTGTGTGGACAGATGGCCGCAGTCTTGGCAGGTATCGTGGTTGACCGCTAATATCACCTTCCTGGAGCTGTTTCCGATCCGGGTGGTATTGGAGTTATGGCCGGATAGGCTCCGCAACCGTAGGGTGGTCTGGTGGTGTGACAATGAGGCTGTAGTCAGCGTGGTCAATCGCTACTCCCCCAGATGTTTGCAGGTAGCGGGATTGATGAGGGAGGTGGTGTTAGCATGTCTACGGTTGAATGTGTCGGTAAAGGCTAGGCATATACCCGGATGTGTTAACGAGATCGCTGATGCTCTCTCTCGTTTCCAGTGGGAGCGGTTTCGGGCCCTGGCCCCAGAAGTGGACAAGGAAGGATCTGTGGTCCCAGAGAACTTATGGAGCATTGACCAAGGGAGATGCTGAGTTTACTGCGGAGTTCGGTGTCAGCGGGGACTTGGTCTGCTTATCAGCGGGGCTGTGACAAGGTGGTCGAATTTTTGATGGCACACGGGTGGCAACCAGGGAGGGTGCCGGAAGGCCTGATTGGGCGATATATAGTGGAGGCTAAAGGCATGGGTTTCTCCAGATCGGCAGTGCGCTCGCACCTGGCGGGTTTCAACTTTTTTGCAAGTGCGGTGGGGTGGGGCACGCATGCTGTGTGCATGGACCTTCTTTTGTTTTCCCTCTGAGCTCAAAGAAAAGTAGCACTTTGTGTGTGATTGTGTTCTGTGTTATTCTCTGCTTATTTCTCACTGCTTGAGGGACCAGAAACCAAAAGAGCCATGGTATTGTGGCCAGATCATGGGTTTTCTTCAGTCCCTGCTCATCGCAGCTTACAATCTAGTTGAGACAGACAGCACAGTAGGTGTAGACTTGGGATACATCTAGGGGGAATGGTAAGGAAACACAAAGGAGATCAGGTGAGTCAAGATCCGAAAGTGGCAGCGAAATGGTGAGTTTCAGCCTGGATTTGAAAAGGGTCAGAGAAGACGCCCCACTCCCTCCCTCTGCACAGTTTATAAAATTACTCCCTATATATCATCTTCAGTCAGGTGCATTTCCACACTCTCCCAAGCAAGTATCAAAATGCACAGCCACATCTCAGCTGCCATTGTTGCAGCTTTTGCGATCCTGTTCATAGACACATAGATAGCTATTTGCCCTTTTAAAATAGCCCCAAAATAGGCACCTACAAGACCTTACAACCTAGGTGACCTCTTACAAAATCACCCTCCACAAATATACTTTGGGAGGCACTACAGTTAAAGGTAGTTTTTCCTGTTACTACTGAAAAACATGGTTGAGATAAACTAGCAAAAGAACAATTAAGACCTGCCATACTGCATCAAACCAAAGATCCCTCAAGTCCATTGTCCTGTTTCCAATGTGGCCAATAGGAATGTGCACAGGTGGATGGTAGTGCACCCCCACCATTAGTCCCTTTCCCTTCTCACATGGAATTTCTATCAGTAAGGATTCCATGGTGCATTTGTTTCCTGCAGAACTGTTATCCTGTTTCTCAGTGCTCTCTTTAGCATATAGCACTACCCCTCACCAATTTGATCCATCTTATGCATGCAATATAATGCATACCCTGGTATCAAGTATCCCAATGGTTATCCTCCTTCCTTGAGCTCTCTGAGATGCCAATTCAATCTACCTCTTCATTGATTGCTATGTATTCTAATTCTCCCATCTTATTTTTTAGGCTTCTAGCATTTGTATAGAGGCATTTCAAAGTATGTTTTTTGTTTGTATTCACAATTTGCTTGTCAGTTGTCAATGGTAATTTGCAGTTTTTCAACTCCATCTGCTAACCTTCCATTATCTGTGATACACCTTAGATTGTAAGCACTGTAAGGACAAGAAAAATATCTATTGTACCTGAATATAACTTGCCTTGAGCATCAGAAAAAAGGTGTAAGCTCTTTCCTTAAAGGCGTCTGGGCTGCTTTTGCCTTTATTGTAACCTCTCTGTCGAGATGCCTTCTTCCTTGTTTTCTTAGTAGCCTTTGAAGATACCTCACTCTGAACCATTGGCTTTCCACAACTGTCTAGCTTAAATGTTGCTCGATTCTCTTTTGAAGTGTTAGCGTGTGTGTGTGTGTGTGCCTTCGAGTCACTCCTGACTCCTGGCGACCCAGAAGCTCCTGGGTTTTCTTGGCAGTGTCACTGGAAGTAGATTGCCAGGCCTTTCTTCCGAGGCAATGGAGGGTTAAGTGACTTGCCCAAGGCCACAAGGAGTGCTAGTGGGAATCGAACCCTGGTTGCTTGGTTACCAAGCCAGTGTTCTAACCAGATCCTGGACCAACTGTTCCATCAAGCAGTCATTTGTGTCATCTAGAAATTTTACTTCCATGGCATGTCCCAGTAGGGACATTTACCCAATCAATATCAGAGTAAATGAAATTTCACATTATTGTTGTGTTACTACTACTACTACTACTACTACTGAGCATTTATATAGTGATACAAGTCATACACAGGGCTGCACAGACATGTAAGAGACAGTCCTGCTCATCAGAGCTTACAATCTAGTCAAGACAAACACAGACGGTGCAGACAGGGATAACAGGAGTGGTAAAGAAAAAGGAGATCATGTGAGTCAAGAACCAAAAACAGCAGCGAAGAGATGAGTTTTCAGCCTGGATTTGAAAAGGGTCAGAGAAGGTGCCTGGCGTACAGACACAGGTAGTTTGTTCCAGGCGTAAGGTGCAGCAAGGTGAAAGGAGTGAAGTCTGGAGTTAGCAGTAGAAGAGAAGGGCACAGATAGAAGCGATTTGCCAGAAGAGCGGAGTTCCCAAGGGGAGGTGTAAAGAGAGATAAGAGAAGAAAGGTAGTGAGGAGCTGCAGAGTGAATGCACTTATAGGTCAGCAGGAGAAGTTTGAACTGGATGTGGAAACGGATAGGGAGCCAATGAAGTGACCTGAGAAGAGGGGTAATATGGGCATGACGAGTCTGGCGGAAGATTAGCCGCGCAGCAGAGTGCTGAACCGATTGAAGGGGAGAGAGATGATTCAAAGGGAGACCAGCAAGGACTAGGTTACAGAAGTCAAGACAAGAGGTGATTAAGAAGTGGATAAGTGTCTTAGCAGCGAGTTCAGATAGGAAAGGGCAGATTTTGTTCATGTTATAGAGAAAGAAACGGCAGGTCTTAGCTACGAGTTATCAGATGGATGTTTGCAGAGAAGGAGAGAGAGGAGTCAGACAACTACAAGGTTGCGAGCCGAGGAAACAGAAAGGAGTAGAGAGTTATCCACAGAGACTGAGAAAGAAGGAAGAGGAGAGGAGATTTCAGGGCGAAAGATAAGAAGCTCAGTCTTAGCCAAGTTCAATTTCAAGCGGCGGTGAGACATCCAAGCAGCAATGTCAGAAAGGCAGGCAGAGATCCGGATCTGGATTGCCAGGGAGATTTCAGGCGTAGAAAGGTAGATCTGGGAGTCATCGGCATAAAGATGGTACTGAAAGCCATAGGAAGAGATGAGTGCACCGAGGGACTGGGTATAGATAGAGAAAAGGAGTGGACCCAAGACAGATCCTTGGGATACACCAACTGAGAGCGGGATAGCAGCAGAGGAGGAGCCACCAGAACTAACACTGAAAGAGCGATGGGAGAGATAGGAGGAGAACCAGGATAGTACAGAGCCCTTAAAACCAAGCGAGGACAGGGTATCAAGGAGAAGGTTGTGGTCAACAGTGTCGAAAGCAGCAGAGAGGTCAAGAAGGATGAGGACTGATAAAGACCCTTGGATTTAGCCAGGAACAAGTCACTGGAGACTTTGACATGATCCGTTTCAGTAGAATGTAAAGGATGAAAACCAGATTCCCGCTGCCCAGCTGCAGCCCATTGAAAGGAGGGCACCATCGGGCATGGACCACATGCAGCTCTTCTTCCCACCACCCAGTTGCAGCCCATTGAAAGGAGGGCGCCATCAGGTGCAGGCCACATGCAGCTCTTCTTCCCGCCACCTAGCTGCAGCCCATTGAAAGGAGGATGCCATTGGGCGCGGGCCACATGCAGCTCTTCTTCCCACCTTCCAGCTGCAGCCCATTGAAAGGAGGGCACCATCGGGCATGCCTGCGCCTGGCGGGCCCGCGCCTGAGGGCCTTGCCAGAGGGCCCTTTGGTGTGGCCCTTAGGCACAGGCCCGGAGACGCTCCGGTGCTCCGTAGCTGCTGGGGTCGACCAGGCTCGATCGCTCCTCCACACATCCACTCCAGACCAAACCTTCTCGCGAGTTCCACCAGGTACTTTCAAGTAACTCTCCTTTGTCTTGCCTCCCACTGCTAGCATTGATCATTACCCGCCCCTGAACTTGCAACCCACTGCCTGCGCTGCACTGCTACCCATTCTGGGCATAGAACTGCTACCCATTGTTGCATAGAACTGCCACCCATTGTTGCATAGAATTGTTATCCACTGCTTCCATTGCTTACAGAGTGTTGCTACCCATTGTCTGCATACTGTTGCTACCCATTGTTGCATAAAACTGCTACCTATTGTTTGCATAGAACTGCTGCCCACTGCCTGTTGGTTTGCCTATTACTTGCTACCCATTGACTGCATAGAACTTGCTACCCATTGCTTGCTCAGACCTTGCTGCCCACCACCATGGCACCACATCTCATTGTCCTTCTCTTCCTCATCCTCCCCAACTGCCTCCCCTCCTACCAACACCCTCCCTCCTCTTCCCCCTACCCTCCCCCTACCTTCCTCACTTCTCCCTCCATTCTGCCCCCTAGCCTAGCACCTGCTCTTGAGCTTCTTCACACCATCCCCTGCATTCAACCAGCCCCCCTCTCTTTAAAGCAACCCCACCCTCGCGTCCGCCGTACTATCTCCACCTTACCTCACTCTCTAATACTCATTCTCCTTCTCTCATCAGGTAATATCAACCCCAACCCTGCCCCCCTGACTTCTTTCTCACACTAAAAAAAGTTCCCCACGTACCCTATCTAATCTCATCCACAGTCCACTCCTCCCTCTTTCTGCCCTCCCTCATTCATCCCACAATCACTCATCCATAGATATCAACCCCATCCCTACCCTCAAAACTAATCCCTCACATAAGCTACCTGATACCATCATCTTACCCCTCATTTCCCCTCCCTCATGTCCCTCTTGGAGAGCACACACACCCAGACATACCCACCCACACCCTGCTCCCTCCAAATCTTGGTATTACCCTAGAAATAGACCCCCACGCTACTCTGATAAGAAATCCACACGTAACTTATCTAACCTTATCCATATCCCTCTCCTCCCCCCCTCCGCTCTCCCGTTTTCAAGCGCCCTATGGAACGCATGCTCAGTCTTAAAAAAAAAACCTTTTATTCACGATCTTTTTATCTCTAATGCCCTACACCTTCTTGCCTTAATCAAGACCTGGCTCTCCCCAGATGACACCGCATCCATTGCCTCTCTCTGCTATGGGGGCTATCAGTTCTCCCATACACCTCGATCTACTAGTCGTGGTGGTGGTGTTGGCCTCCTACTCTCTCCCTCCTGCCAATTCCAGACCCTCCTGCTACCCCAATCACACTCTCCCCTCTCCTTCGAAGTCCACTCCATTCACCTCCTCACACCACTCCCCCTCCGCGTAGCTGTTATTTATCGCCCAACCGACAAATCCAAATCAACCTTCCTCACCGACTTTGACTCCTGGCTTTCTACCTTTATGGACCCCTCCTCCCCCACTCTTATTCTTGGTGATTTCAACATTCACATTGACAACCCCTCCGATTCCCATGCCTCAAAGTTCCTCGCTCTTACCTCCTCGTTCAATCTCAAACTTTGTTCCACTGCTCCCACACATCTACATGGCCATTGCCTTGACCTAATACTCTTCTCCAATTCCTCTCCCTCAAACTTCCACAAATCAATCCTTCCCTCATCTGACCATCACCTCTTCACATTTACTCTTCAACTTCCGCTTTCCCAACCTCGTCCTGTCTCCTTCGACCTATTTAGAGACCTTCATAATATTGATCCCACGACTCTCTCTTCCACCATTTCTCTCCTCCATTTTATCCTCCAAATCCATCGACGAGGCATTATCTTAATACAATGCTACACTATCCTCAGACCTTGACACTCTTGCCCCTCCCACCCCACGTCCTGTCAAATGATCAACTGCCCAACCCTGGCTCTCACCCACAATCCGTTACCTACGCATCTGCGCCTGTTCTGCCGAACGAGCTTGGTCCAAATCCCGCTCCCTGGAAGACCTTCTACACTTCAAATTCATCCTTGGCTCTTTCCAGTCAGCCTTAGCACTTGCCAAACAAGATTACTACATCCATCTGACCAACTCCCTTGTCTCTGATCCTCGCCATCTCTTTAATACCCTCAGTTCTCTCCTCAAGGTCCCCTTGCCCCCGATCCTGCCCTCCCTTTCTGCCCAAACCCTATCCGACTACTTCCATGACAAAATCCACAAGATTACCCTCCAATTCCCTACCCCCTCATCTACCTCCCCTCCTCCCCAATTCTCCTCCCCCATCCATACTCCCCCTGCCACCCTCTCTCCTCCTTCCCTCTGATCTCTGAAGAAGAAACTGCACTCCTCCTTTCCTCCTCCAAACCCACCACCTGTTCATCAGACCCTATCCCTACCCATCTCCTACGTGCCATCTCCCTCACCATTGTCCCCTCCATCACTCATATCCTCAACCTTTCACTCTCCACAGCAACTGTCCCCATCGACTTCAAACATGCTGTTGTCACACCCCTCCTCAAGAAACCCTCACTTGATCCCACATGCCCCTCTAACTACCGACCCATCTCCCTCCTTCCCTTCATATCCAAACTATTAGAACAAGCAGTCCACCGTTGCTGCCTTGACTTCCTCACCTCTCAGGCCCTCCTGGACCCACTACAATCCGGCTTCCATCCCCTACACTCCACTGAAATGGCACTCACAAAAGTCACCAATGACCTGTTCCTGGCTATATCTAAGGGTCTGTATTCCATCCTCATCCTTCTTGACCTTTCTGCTGCTTTTGATACCGTTGACCACAACCTTCTCCTCACCACCCTCTCCTCGCTTGGCTTCAAGAACTCCGTACTATCCTGGTTCTCCTCCTATCTCTCCCATCGCTCATTCAGTGTATGCTCTGGTGGCTCTTCCTTCTCCCCTACCCCGCTACATGTAGGTGTACCCCAGGGATCTGTCTTGGGCCCCCTCCTCTTCTCTCTCTATACCCAAGGCCTTGGCGCGCTTATCTCTTCCCATGGCTTTCAGTACCATCTCTATGCCGATGACTCCCAGATCTACCTCTCTACACCTGATATTTCTCCGGCAACCCAGTCCAAGATCTCTGCCTGTCTTTCGGACATCGCTGCCTGGATGTCTCATCGCCGATTGAAACTGAACATGGCCAAGACCGAATTCCTAGTCTTTCCACCCAACTCCTCCCCTCCACTTCCCCCTCTCTCATTTCATGTGGATGGATCTACTATCCTTCCTGTTCCCTTAGCCTGCAATCTAGGGGTTATCTTTGACACCTCTCTCTCCTTCTCTGCTCATATCCAGCTTGTAGCTAAGACCTGCTGCTTCTTTCTCTACATCAGCAAAATCCGCCCCTTCCTCTCTGAACACACTACCAAAACACTTGTCCACTCCTTGATCTCCTCTCGCCTCGATTACTGCAACCTACTCCTCGCTGGTCTCCCCGTGACCCACCTCCTCCCTCTTCAATCCATACAAAATCACGCTGCTCGACTAATCTTCTGCCAGCCTCGCCATGCCCACATTACTCCTCTTCTCAACTCGCTTCACTGGTTCCCCGTCCAATTCCGCATCCATTTCAGCCTTCCTGCGTCTGTGCGCCAGGCATCCTCCCTGGATCCAGGTTGAAGACCCACCTCTTCACCATTGCATTTAGATCCTGACTCCATCCTCATCTTACCCTAACCCCCGTCAACGTTCATGACCAAACTATAGACCAAACTGTACCACACCGTATCTTGCGCAGAACTGACTAATGCTCTGTACTGTTTTCTTTTAACTAGATTGTAAGCTCCGATGATCATGACTCTGATGGGCAGGGACTGTCTCTTGTATGTTGGCTACCTCTTGTAGGTTAGCTGTGCAGTGCTGCGTGCGTGGCGCTCTATAAGTGATGAATAGTAGTAGCAGATTGTAAAGGATCCAGGAGGGCATGAGAGGAGTGGAAGTCAAGGCAGCGGCGGTGAACTGCACATTCAAGTAGTTTAGAAACGAAGGGGAGGAGGGAGATGGGTCAATAGTTAGAAGGACAGGTGGGATCAAGTGAGGGTTTTTTTGAGGAGAGGTGTAACTACAGCATGCTTGAAGACTGCAGGGACAGTTGCAATGGAGAGTGATAGGTTGAGAATATGAGAGATGGAAGGGACAACAGTGGAGGAGATGGGGCTTAGGAGATGGGTGGGGATAGGATCAGAGAAGCAGGTGGTGAGTTTGGAGGAAGAAAGAAGGTGTGCAGTTTCCTCTTCAGAGATCACAGGAAAGGAAGAGAGGGTAGCAGAGGTAGAGGGGGAAAGTTGGGAGTGAAGCTGACTTTGTGGGAAAATGGAGGGTGATTTTGTGGATTTTGTCATGGAAATAGTCAGGCAGGGTTTGGGCAGAAAGGGAGTGAGGGATCGGAGGCAGAATCACCTTGAGGAGAGAGCTGAGAGTAGTAAAGAGACGGCGAGAGTCAGAGGCAAGAGAGTTAGTCAGATGGACATAATAGTCTTGCTTACCAAATTTGTTAGTCTTTCTAATATCTGTAAAGTATTTCACCATCTGTCTCTTCATCCAGTATGCTTCTCTCCATCACACAGTGAATTTCTGTACATAGAGATTCCACATTGCATTTTCTTTCTTGCAGAGCTGTTATCCTGTTATCCTATGCCAGCGATGGCGAACCTATGGCACGCGTGCCAGCTGTGGCACGCGAAGGCCTTGCAGCTGGCACGCGGGCCATAGGTCCGCAAAAAAAAGAAAAAAGCTGTCTCTGACTGCTGCCGCGGACGCGGCAAGGGCAGAATGCAGCATCCCGCGGGCCCCCCTCCGCCCGCTAAGCCCCACTGCAAGAGCTTTCAGATTCGCGAGGGAGAGCGTCTCCCTCGCGTCTCTGTTAAGCCCGCAGGGGCTAATGGGAAATTTCCCATCAGCCCCTTTAGACGCGAGGGACTGATGGGAAATTTCCCATTAGCCCCTGCGGGCTTAACAGAGACGCGAGGGAGACGCTCTCCCTCGCGAATCTGAAAGCCCTTGCAGAGGGGCTTAGCGGGCGGAGGGGGCCCCGCGGGACATTGTAATCTGCCGCGGCAGCAGCCAGAGCCTGCTTTTTTTTTTTTTTAAATTTGCCGGGGGGGGGGGGGTAGGACTGCTAATGGGCAGGAGGGGGGGGGGTAGGACTGCTAATGGGCAGGGGGGTAGGACTGCTAATGGGCAGGGGGGGGGGTAGGACTGCTAATGGGCAGTGGGGGGGGTTAGGACTGCTAATGGGCAGGAGGGGGGGGGGTTAGGACTGCTAATGGGCAGGGGGGGGGGGTTAGGACTGCTAATGGGCAGGAGGGGGGGGTTAGGACTGCTAATGGGCAGGAGGGGGGTGTTAGGACTGCTAATGGGCAGGAGGGGGGGGGGTTAGGACTGCTAATGGGCAGGAGGGGGGGGTGTTAGGACTGCTAATGGGCAGGGGGGTTAGGACTGCTAATGGGCAGGGGGGTTAGGACTGCTAATGGGCAGGGGGGGTGTTAGGACTGCTAATGGGCAGGGGGGGGGTTAGGACTGCTAATGGGCAGGAGGGGGGGTTAGGACTGCTAATGGGCAGGAGGGGGGTTAGGACTGCTAATGGGCAGGGGGGGGTTAGGACTGCTAATGGGCAGGAGGGGGGTTAGGACTGCTAATGGGCAGGAGGGGGGGTTAGGACTGCTAATGGGCAGGAGGGGGGGTTAGGACTGCTAATGGGCAGGAGGGGGGTGTTAGGACTGCTAATGGGCAGGAGGGGGGGTGTTAGGACTGCTAATGGGCAGGAGGGGGGGGTTAGGACTGCTAATGGGCAGGAGGGGGGGTTAGGACTGCTAATGGGCAGGAGGGGGGGTTAGGACTGCTAATGGGCAGGAGGGGGGGTGTTAGGACTGCTAATGGGCAGGAGGGGGGGGGTTAGGACTGCTAATGGGCAGGAGGGGGGGGTTAGGACTGCTAATGGGCAGGAGGGGGGGTTAGGACTGCTAATGGGCAGGAGGGGGGGGGGGTGTTAGGACTGCTAATGGGAAGGAGGGGGGGTTAGGACTGCTAATGGGCAGGGGTGTTAGGACTGCTAATGGGCAGGGGGGGGGTTAGGACTGCTAATGGGCAGGAGGGGGGGGGTAGGACTGCTAATGGGCAGGAGGGGGGGTGTTAGGACTGCTAATGGGCTGGGGGGGTTAGGACTGCTAATGGGCGGGCGGGCGGGCGGGCGGGGGGGTAGGACTGCTAATGGGCGGGCGGGCGGGCGGGGGGGGTAGGACTGCTAATGGGCTGGGGGGGTAGGACTGCTAATGGGCTGTGGGCTGATGGGGGCTGTCTGGAAATGGGGTGATGGGGGTTTAGGGCTGGAAGTGAGTTGATGGGGGGGGGGCTAGGACTGGTATTGGGTTGGGGGGTTGCTAGGACTGGAAATGGGCTGATGCAGGGACTAGAAGGGAATGGATGCTGGGTGAGGCTGGAACTAGAAGGGAGCTGATGTTGGGGGAGGATTAGAATGGGATGGGGCTGGGAGAGTAAAATGGAGAGGGGAAAAATATTTTGTGTGGGAGGGATAAAAAATCTACAATTGGCCGGGTATTGGGAGAGTAAGTGGGGATTGAGGATGGAGGGGTAAAATTTGAGTGGATGAAATAGGAATGAGGAAAGAGCAAAAGGAGAAAGATTAGTATGTTAAAGCGGATGTAGAGAGAGAGAATGGAAAAAAAAACTAGAAGAGAGAAGAAAGGACAAATGGACAGCAGATGATGGAGAGTTAGCAGAAAACATGAAGAAACCAGAAAAAAGTGGCTGGAGCAATTGCAACTGAGCTGAGGTATTCTGTTTATGTAATTCCTTTTTGACATTGCCACTTGTTCTCTTTCCCCAGTAGGTCATGTATTGTTATTGTCTGAAATGTATTGGTTTAATATTTGCAGTGTTGCCTTTTGATAGGTATGGTGTGGTGCTTTGTGAGTCCTGGTAGTGCTGTTAGGATACGGCGGGTTTGCTATTGGTTCTAAATGGGCAGTGTTTGTAGTAGTTCCTAATGTGCCTGTCGGTTGGCACTGGATTATAGTAATGTAGAAATCTTTTAGTCTGTCTTTATCCATACACTCATTAAGAGACATGTTTACTAAAAGTTAGTGTATGTTAGCATTATGCAAATATTTATGCAAATTGACGTGCTGGCACTTTGAGGAAATTCTTTGGTTTTGTGCGGCAGTTTGGGCACTCGGGCTCAAAAAGGTTAGCCATCACTGTCCTATGCCATCATTATTATATAGCGCCATCTCTCCACCAATTTGAATCATCTTGTCATTTTGATATAATTTGTTCTCCTTCCATAAAAACATAGAAACATGACAGCAGAAAAAGATCACATGGCCTATCTAGTCTGTCCTTCCATATGAGGGAGGAGTGGCCTAGTGGTTGGGGCAAGTTACCACAGATCAGGGGTTCAAATCCCCTAGAGGACAGCAACCTTGGGCCAGAAGGACTGGGGTTTCTAGTCCCACAGGGGCTCCTTGTGGTCTTGGGCAAGCCACCATTGCCCATGTTCCCTGTAAAATAGTTATCTCCAAGTTATAATGCCCTGTTCAATGTAAACCACCTTGATATCATGAAAGGCAGTATATAAGAAATGTTAATTACAATAGTCCCCTTTTTACCTTTAAAGATTCTCTGTGTTTGTCCCGTGCTTTTTTGAATTCAGATACTGTCCTCATGTTCACCACCTCCACTGGGAGATTATTCCACGGATCCACCACTCCTTCCGTAAAGAAATATTTCTGCATATTACTTCTGAGTCTATCCCCTTTCACTCTCTATCATATCGCCCCTATCCCGCCTTTTCTCTAAAGTATACATATTAAGATATTTAAGTCTGTTTTCATATGCACTATAATGAAGACCACTAACCATTTTAATAGCCACCCTCTGCACCGACTCCAACCTGCTTATATCCTTTTGAAGATGTGGTCTCCAGACTTGCACACAATGCTCCAAATGAGGTCGCACCAAAGACTTATACAGAGGCACTATCACCTCCTTTCTTCTGCTGGCCATTCCTCTCCCTATGCACCCAAGCATCCTTCTGGTTTTCACAGTTGCCTTTTCTACCTGTCTAGCTACTTTAAGATCATCAGACACAATCACACCTAGGTCCCGCTCTTCTTTTGTGGATAGAAGTACTTCACCCCCTATACTATATTGCTCCCTTGGATTATTGCAGACCAAATGCATGACTCTGAATTTTTTAGCATTAAATCCCTGCTGCCAGATTCTAGACCATTCTTCAAGCTTAGCTAGATCCCTTCTCATGTTATCTACTCCTTCCTGGATGTCTACTCTATTGCAGATTTTGGTATCATCCACAAAAAGGCAAACCTTACCTGACAGCCCTTCTGCAATATCACTAACAAAGATGTTAAAAAGAATTGGACCAAGGTCAGATCCCTGGGGCACACCACTGGTAACATCCTTCTCCTCAGAGTAAGCTCCATTTACCTGTACTCTTTGTCGCCTACCACACAACCAATTTCTAACCCAAGCAGTAACTTTAGGGTCCATCCCTAGGGTGCTCAGTTTATTTATAAGTCACCTGTGTGGAATGGTGTCAAAGGCTTTACTGAAATCTAAATACACCACATCTAAGGCCCTCGCTTCCAGTACTTCTCTAAGATATTATGACATAATCCTTGTAGCCGCCAGTCACTTGCAATCTTAATTCTTAATGACTTAATTTATGAACTGCAGAAGTAATGTTATAACAAGCTACTTAGGTTGAGAGGGCTATTAGGACCTATGTGTAGCCTATTTTATAAGGCCATATATCGTAGGTGCCTATGGGCCTGATTCTGGGATGTGGGTTACAGGGAAGCCATCCGGGCCTTATTCCCCCTCTGGCTCTTCCTGAGCATCAGTATGGGGAGAGCCGGTAGGGGGCAGGATCTGGGCGGAGAGGAAGCTGGCTAGCCCAGCAGGATGGCAAACCACCAAGGTTTCTTGCTGTCCTGCTTTCTTTTGTGCCCTTGGTGCTGCTGTAGAAGTGCTCTCTCTGGTTTCAGCCCGGCAGGATGTAAAGGGTCGATTCAGGTCCTGGCCCTGTAGTCCTGTCTGGTCAAAGAAGGCTGCTTTTTCCACCTTTGAGGTGGAATAAGCAGAACAAATCCGGAGATCGGGCCTGGGGATCCACCCTGAAGCCAGATGTGGGTGTGGGGGGGGGGGTCCCAGCCACCCAATCCAGACCCCAGCAGGCCAGCTGTGGGTTAGGTGGCAGCAAAAAGGGGGGCCGAAGCTGCAGGAGTCAAGGGTGCCTGCGGAGAGGAAGTCCCTACAGGCAGCAGGAGTACACCGGGCCATCCACAGGCCCAATTCTGTGCACCGTGGGAAAGTTTTGTTCCCACCCTTCAGAATTAGGTCCTATCTTCCTCGGGGACGTCCAGATGGCCTGGACACCCCCCTACCTGAATCATAAGAACAAAAGATATGCCATACTGGGTCAGACCAAGGTCCATCAAGCCCAGTATCCTGTTTCCAACAGTGGCCAATCTAGGTCATACGTACCTAGCAGTTTCCCCAAAAGACACAGGTTCCGCAATGCTTGTACTGGGTCAAGCATTGATATCCTGGGTCCCTTCTTAATAATGGTTTATGGACCTTTCCTCCAGGAACTTGTCCAAACCTTTTTTAAACCCAGCTACACTAACAGCCTTTACTACATCCTTCGGTAACAAATTCCAGAGTTTGATTACACGTTGAGTGAAAAAATATTTTCTTTTATTAGTCTTAAATAGTTTACCCTGTAGCTTCATTGCATGTCTCCTAGTCTTTCTGTATTCTGATAACATAAACAATCGATCTACGTTTACCCGTTCCACTCCGTTCATTAATTTATAGACTTCTATCATATCTCCCCTCAGCCGTCTCTTTTCCAGGTTAAAGAGCCCTAACCTTTTTAGCCTTTCTTCATAGGAGTATCCTTCCATCCCCTTTACCATTTTGGTGGCTCTTCTCTGAACTTTTTCTAATAACTCTATATCCTTTTTAAGATACGGCGACCAGAATTGCACACAATATTCAAGGTGCGGTCTCACCATGGAACGATATAGAGGCATTATAATATCTTTTGTTTTATTTTCCATTCCTTTCCTTATCATACCTAGCATTCTATTTGCTCTCTTGGCCGCTGCTGCACACTGAGCCGAGGGTTTTAACATGGTATCCACAATGACACCTAAATCTTTTTCCTGGGTGGTGGTTCCTAATGTGGAACCTTGCATCGTGTAACCATAGTTTGGGTTGTTCTTCCCTAGGTGTATAACCTTGCACTTGTCCACATTAAATTTCATCTGCCATTTTGATGCCCAGGCTCCACATGTCTTTATAAACTAGTAGCACAAATCCTGCAGAAATTGGGGCTGGATTGCACCTTCAAGAGTGAAAGTACAAAAGCTGCGTGTGTATTTCACATCTCTCTTCATACTCCATCAGAACATGCTGTTATCCCAGTCACATTGAAGTGTCTACAGTGTAGCTGGGTAATTTTGTAAAAGCTCTTGTATGTACATAAAACCAGTTTTTATGCAGGGAATAAGTTTAAATTTACCCTCACAATGGCAGTACTAAACCCTTGTGCCTGAAACATGCTTCTGGAGATATACAGCATTCTCAGTATGAGAGGACACTGCATCACCTGGAAGGCAGGTGTTTATTTATTTAGCTGTATTTATAGCCTGCTTTTCACCGGGTCAAAGCAGTCATTGGGAGATACATTTAACACGAGGGGATATGAGACACATACGCTAATACTTACAGGGAACATGGGCAATGGAGGGTTAAGTGGCTTGCCCAAGACCACAAGGAGCACCTGTGGGACTAGAAATCCCAGTCCCTCCAGCCTGAGATTACTGTCCCTAGGTGGGACTTGAACCCCTGGTTCTCTGGCTTAAAGTACCTTGTCCTAACCACTAGACCACTCCTCCCTAGCTACAGGATCACATCTTGTCACAACACATTGATGATATTTTATTTTATTTATTTATTTTTATTTTTTATATACCGCACTATTGAAATCAGCGTGGTTTACATTAAAACTGAACAGAGCAACAATGCATTAAATATCACAATGTGCTTACATGGAACATGGCATAATCAAACTGGGATAACAGGGAAACTATTCACATGGTATATACAAGTATTTACATAGAGTTAAGTATTCCAGTAAACCGTGGGCATTTATAGGTCAGGTGGGAGAATGTGTAGATCTAAGGGAGAGGAGCACCTAGCCATTTTCATGTTGTGTGATAGGGCAGTTAATGTGTGGTGTGAGTGCAAATGACTTATGTTTTTCGGGCATGGTTTCAGGATAGTGAATTAGAAAAAGGTGGTGTTTTATTGCCTTTCTGAAGGAGGTGAGGCTGGCTATGGATCGAATACTAGCGGGAAGTTCATTCCAGGCTGTCGGGGCATAAATTGAAAAAGCTCTATTGGTAGTTGCCTTTGTACATCTTGTGGTGAGCTTAGGTACAGTTAGCATGTTCAGTAGTGTAGGTCTTCTGACTCTGATGTTGGGTGTGTTGTTGAGCAGTTTACTGATTGGTGTGGGAGATTGATTCTTCAGTGCCTTGAAGGCCATGACCAGTACCTTGTATTGAATTCGGGCTTGTAGTGGCAGCCAGTGTATGTTTTTCATTACTGGAGTTATATGTTCCAATCTTGATGTCCCTGTAAGAACCCTAGCAGCTGAGTTCATGGCCAGCCGAAGTGGGTTGAGGGTTGCTTGTGGAAGACCATGGAGGATGGTGTTCGCGAAATCTAGGTGTGGGATCACTAGGGCTTGAAATATGGTTCGATAGTCTGAAAAGTCCAGTAGTGGGCGGAGGTGGCGAAGGGTTCGTATTTTGTGGTATATTGCTTTGGTAACGGTCTTTACGTGGGTTGTCATATCCAATCGCTGATCTAGGGTGATGCCTAGGTAGCGAATTGTGTCTCTTGTCTTGAGTTCAGCGTTTTTAACTTGCAGGTTGGGTGGTGGGGTGAATTTCTGATTCCTTGTGACAAATAGGACATCAGTTTTGCTATGATTAATCCTCAGGTTTTGTGTGAGAAGCCATTCAGCCACTGCATCAAAGCATCTGATGATAGGGGAAAAATCAGGTTGTTCTATGGTAAATGGAATGTATAGTAGTATGTCATCAGCATACACGAGACATTCTACATTTAATGAGCGTATCAGAGAGCAGATAGGCTGCATATAAATGTTAAATAGTAGAGCAGACAGGGATGATCCCTGTGGCACTCCCTGCTTCTGTAAGAATGGTTCAGAGGACGTGTTACCTGCTTTTACTTGCTGCCATCTGTTAGTTAGGTATGATTCGCACCATTGTAATGCGGTTCCCAGTAATCCTTTTTCTTGGAGGCGTTGTAATAGTATCTTATGATTCACAGAATCAAATGCGGCAGCAATGTCAAGAAAGATGAGGACGAAACCTTGGTGTATGTTGTCAATTCCTGTGATTAGCTTGTCGAATAGGGTAGTTAAGATGGTATCTACTCCATGCGATTCCCTGAAGCCATGTTGGGCTGGATCGAGGGGTGCCTCGTCATCGATGTGCTGATGGATCTGACGCTGGACTATTTTCTCGATGATCTTAGCAAGCAGTGGAATGCTTGATATGGGTCTGTACGATTCAACTTTGGATGTATCAAGGCGACTATTCTTTAGCCGGGGTCTGATTGATGTATGTTTTAAACTTTGAGGGAAGATGCCCCTTGATAGTGATTGGTTGGTTATTTTACATAATGCATGGCTTAGTTCATGTCGAAGTTCCTTTATCCAACTTGCTGGACAGGGGTCATTGGGAGCCGTGGTGAGATTGATGGAGGCAATGGTGTCTTCAATTTCTTTAGTAGATACTGCAGAGAATTTAAGTAGTATTGTAGGTTTTGGTGTACTGAGTACACCAAATCCATTACGATGACCTTTGCCCCTCCAAAGCAGGATAAGTGTTGTCAGACTTGTGGTAGGACTGCTCTTAGGGCTTCTCTGTATGTCTCTCATTCTATCCTAGAGCGATCAGGCTCATTCTGAGAGTCAGGAGCTCTTTGTACCTGCTGCACACATACAATCTCTTACCAACAGGCAAATAGTTATATAGGTGACACTCATGGCAAAGAGTGGATAGCCCCTATCCTGCTACTGGACTGCAGTCTAAATGTTGTTGAGCCTTTCACAGTCATTTAAAGGTGTTTAAGGTACGTGGATGCACAATCCAATTTAAAGTTCCTTGAATTTATTTGGCGTATTTTGTGTTAGGTTGCAAATGACTACACAAACGCTAGAATTACTATTGCTAAGCTTCAATGTTCTCTCCACTAGACACAAATCAATGTAAGTTATTCTGGTACAATTAGTTGATTTGGCCCCTTTCTTTGAAATTATAGTCACTCTCAAACATGATATGTTAGACTACAATACTAAAGTAGTATATTAATTTTAAAAATGTAAATGAGACCATGCCACTTTCTTCCAACAGAAAACGAGAGAGACATGCTAAGTGCAACCACATAACCCAAATTCTGCTGATTAATCTCTCAATCCTGAAAGGGGAGAAATAAAAGGAGTGGTTGCTTCTCTCAATGCCAAGTGTAAGATGCAGCAAATAAATACAAATAGCTTAAAATGCCATTTTTTGTTATTGTGCAGAAAAATCAATAGGAAGTATATTAATAAAAGGCAGCCTGTATAATTCATGATATACAGTGAGCATAGAGGGAAGAAAGACTCAGAGACTGTCTCTAGGATAAGAACAGAGGATAGCAATCTCAATTACTCTGCAAAAAAAACATAAAATTCACAAAACAGACTGCAATAACTGATTTCTTATTGTCTGAAAGCAACAACTCTTACGCTATCAAACAATTTGGTCATTCGGAGGATGTAATCAGCATCCTCAAATAATTATAAAAAAACAATTTATATTAAACATTATTCAAAAGGAGTTCAAAATATATGCAGGTTCCCTTTTTCTTTCTAGTTAGGCTCCTTCGCCATTAAGATTGTTGAAAGTGCTTGCTACTTGGATTTATACTGGGAAGAGAGGCTCAGTGTAGGATATAATCAAAGCATGATATCGATATCCTGTTGTTACATCTCAAGTCTGTCTATGAGAACGATAACTGGACAGAAGGAACGGGCAAAGCTATGAACCAGACATGACACGGTAGATGTAATCCCTAGTTTACCAAGAAAAGCTGCTCATGCAAACACAACAGCAAGGAGCAACTCCCTCCTGTTGTTCTGATGCACTTACAGAAATAGACCCTCATCTATTCTTTGGTTTGCCTTCTCAGTCGTACTTTTTCTTCTTGGGGATGATATCACAAGATAAGTGGATCTGGATGTCCATTTTTGCATTAAATCTGTTGAAATCTTTGTCAGGAGCTGAGATCATCTGCAGAGGAAGCCCTTCTAGTCTGGCAAGTTCATTCATAAAGTAATTAAAGTGTGTTGTCTTAGAGACAACTTCGACTTTCTGAGGTTACAGCTGGACAAGGCAGTGGCTTCGTTATTAGTGACTTTGGCGTTCAGTGCTGCATTTGGCATGCTAGATTGATCTCCTACTACGACAGTTGCAAGTGGGAGAAGTTGGGGGCTGCCCCTCTTCTTAAAGAAAGGGTTCAATTTTTAAGTTTTGGAAATTATTGTTCTGAGTTACCTTCTGTTGTGCAGTCCCACAGGGGGCTTTATTGTCACCTTTGTTGTTTAATCTCTATTTAGTGCCAGTGGCAAACATTTTTCAGCAAGTGGGGAAGGTCTATCAGATGTTTGCAGATGACATTCAGTTTATAGTGCCCTTAGGGAGAGATTGGCCAGAGGGATTAAAGAAATTATATGCCTCACCGAATGATGAAAAGATGTGGAAGGACGATATTCAGTTGTGCTGAATCCTACTAAAACTGAGATTCCATAGGCGCATAAGAAACTGGAACTCACTTCCTGAACCTTTAAGACCTGCCAAAACTGTACCCGAGCTACGCAAAAAGCTCAAAACACACCTATTCATCAAATTTTTGGGACTGATGAGTTAATATGACCCTATCCTAGTTCCATGTAACTTGTTTCACTATTAATGTTAAACATAAACCGCTTTGACTGAAAGATAAAGCAGTATATAAAACAATAAACATAGAAACATGACAGGAGATAAAGTCCATAGGGCCTATCCAGTCTGCCCCTCTGTACCAGCTACTAAGCTCTACTCTAATGGAGTATGAAATGCCTCAGAACCAGACGGAGCTTTATCCATAAGAACACAAATTTCAAGAGTGATATGACTCTGCTTTTACTTTTTGCAGATTGTTTATGCTTTTATTAATACTTGTTTAGACAAGTTCCTGGAGAAAAAGTCCATAAACCATTCTTAAAGTAGACCTGGGTAATCCCCTGCTTCCCCTGGGACAAATAACATGGAATGTGTACAGTATACCTTTTGGGAACCTGACAGGTGCTTGTGACCTGGATTGGTCGCTATTGGCAACAGGATATTGGGCTCAATGGACCTTTGGTCTGACCCCTATGGCATTTCCTATGTGCTGTATTTATTTATTTATTTATTTAACTGTTTTATATACTGCTGATCTATGAGTCTAAGTAGTTTACATAAATCAACATGGCCTGGAGTGGCTTACATGGAACAGTAATAACAGAGTGAATTACATAGAACAGTACAAATTGTGGTGTAACATAAGGTAGTAATGCATAACATCATACATCTAAACATGTTGAAATAACATTATATAGTTTTGAGGATGGTGGGGGTTGTGCTGGGAGAAGGTGAAGGAGAGCTGGGGGAGGGGGGAGCAGGGATGTGATGGTTCTACTGGTGGCTCATAGTAAGATCGGCAGCTATGTTTTGTCATCAGTGAAGTGCTCAAGAACTCGGTAAGCTTTTAGATTTTTCCTGAAGTTTATGAGATCATTTGTGGCATGGAGACTGTTTGGTATTGCGTTCCACAGTGCTGGTGCATTGAAGGAGAAAGCCCTTTAGATGTGATGGAGCTGGTTTTACTGTTTAATGTAAGTATTTAGAGCATGTTAAGGAAGTTGGTTCTTCTGTCTCTATTATTAGGTGTTTTCTGTATTAGCGATTGAAGGTAGGTGGAAGATGGTCCATGGAAGAGTTTGAAGATTGTGTGGATAGACTTGTATTTGATTCGTTGAGTGATAGGCAGCCAGTGCAATTGTTTCAAGAGTGCGGGTCCATTCTTGGGGCACTTTAGAGGATACATGCCACTGTATTCAGGGCTAGTTGAAGTGGGTGAATTGCAGATTTAGGTAAGCCTCGTAGACAGGAGCGGCCCAAGAGGGGTACGGAGCCATGTGCGGAGACTTGGTGAGGGGCCTCCTTTGCATAAGGGGCATCATTTGCATAAATATTTGCATATTTATGCAAATAATGCCCCTTCGGCTCAGCACCCCGGCGTTTCTTCTGCTCTCCTCCGGCGCGAGGATCGAGCACGCTGGGAAGCAAAAGGACCACCACAAAAGGACCACCACAAAAGAGTAAAGTAGCCCAAATGCCCTCAAGTATGGAGCAGACAGAGCTTAAAGATCCCAATTTACCCATGTCTAACAATAGCCAAATTAACATGAATAAAATACATTCTCTAAAATGCTTGTATGCAAATGCTAGAAGTCTAAAGAATAAGATGGGAGAGTCAGAATATATAGCACTAAATGAAAGGTTAGATATTTATTTTTATTTATTTATTTATGCTTTTCTTCTATACCGCTTTTTCCAAAAGATCAAAGGCGGTTTACATTTAACATATAATGAACATGGTTTTTACATGGAACAGTGTTTTTTTCATAACTATGTACAATTAACTTTTCATAACTATGTACAATTAACTTTTCATGAACAATAACATGGAACAGTGTTTTTTTCCATAACTATATACAATTAACTTTGGCTAGTAATGCTGTAACTATTTACATAAATCATTCGTTATTGATCATAGCTTGTAAGAGTTGCTTTTTCTTAAGTGCATTGAGTTTTGAGGCTTTTTGATCTGTGGTTAAGGTGGATTGTTATGGAGGTGTGGTATGGGGGATGGATGGGATTCATTATGATTTATAAAGTGTTCTGTAAACAGATATGTTTTTAGTTCTTTCCGGAACGTCAGGAGATCTTTTATTTTGCGGAGGCTTAGTGGAAGTTTATTCCATAGGGTGGGGGCTGCATATGAGAAGGCTCTGGAGCTTGTGTTTTTTTTTGTTTTTCGGATGGATTTGTTTATGTCTAGAGAATGGGTTGCATTTTGTCTGCGGGTTCTAAGTTCCTTTGGAGCATGTATCAGGGTGGTTAGATGTGAGGGTGAGATGCCATTGATAAGTTTAAATGTGGCTAAGAGTATTTTGTATGATATTCTACTATTTATGGGAAGCCAGTGTAGTTCGGCGAGGATGGGAGTTATGTGGTCAGTGAGGCGAGCTTTTGCTGTTACTCGAGCACAGATGTTTTGAGCTCGTTGGAGTAAGTTGATATTTGTGAGAGGGAGGCCGATAAGTAGACTGTTACAATAGTCGAAGTGTGGGGTGATGAGTGTGCTGATAACAGATCTAAAGTCATGTGTGTCTAGTAGTGGTCGTAGGTGTTAAATGGTCCTGAGTTTATAGAATATGGTTTTCACTGTTTGTTTTATGTGAGGGAGCATGATATGATTGGAATATGATATGATTGGAATATCAGAGACATGGTGGAAGGAGGACAACCAGTGGGACACTGTGATACCTGGGTACAAACTATATCGTAATGATAGAGCTGATCAAATTGGTGGAGGGGTTGCGCTCTATGTTAGAGAGGGCATTGAGTCAGAAAGGATTAAAGTTTTGCAGGAAACAAAATCTGCTGTAGAATCTATATGGATTGAAATTCCATGTAAAAGGGGGAAGGCGATGGCAGTGGGGGGTGTACTATCGACCACCTGGCCAGAATGACCAAATGGATGATGAAATGCTCAAAGAAATCAAGGAAGCTAACAAATGTTACAGCGCAGTAATAATAATGGGTGATTTCAATTACCCTGGTATCGACTGGGTCAGTGTCACGTCAGGACATGCTAGGGAGATAAAGTTCCTAGATGAAATAAATGACTGCTTCTTGGAGCAGCTGGTTCATGAACTGACCAGAGGGGAAGCCATATTAGACCTAGTCCTTAGTGGAACACCAGATCTAGTGCAAGAGATAAGGGTGTTGGGGCCACTTGGCAATAGTGATCATAGCATGATCACCTTTGATTTAATTAGTGGAGGAGGGATAGTAAGGAAATCCACAGTACTACCTTTTAACTTTTGAAAGGGAGACTATGATAAAATGAGGAAAACAGTTAAGAAAAAACTAAAAGGAGCAGTTGCAAAGGTTAAAGACGTACATCAAGCTTGGGTGTTGTTGAAAAATACTATCTTGGAAGCCCAGACCAGCTGTATTCCACGCTTTAAGAAAATTGGAAGGAAGTCCAAAAAACTGCCAGCATGGTTTTAAGGTGAGGTCAGAGAGGCTGTTGTTGCCAAAAAAGCATCTTTCAGGAAATGAAAAAAAGAGCCAAACGATGAAACCTGGAAACAGCACAAGCACTGGCAAGTCAAATGCAAGGCATTGATAAGGCAGGCAAAGAGAGAATTTGAGAAGAAGCTTGCTGCGAAAGCAAAAACGCGAAATAAAGACCTTTTCAAGTACATTCGTAGCTAAAAACCTGTGAGAGAGTCAGTTGGTCCATTAGATGATAAAGGGGTTAAAGGAGCACTAAGAGGCGACAAGGTGATAGCGGAGAGATTGAATGAATTCTTTGCTTAGGTCTTTACTGAGGAAGATGTAGGGATGTTACCCATGACTGAAGTGGTATTTAAAGGTGCGGAAGAATTGAAGGAAATATCGATACATCGGGAAGATGTCTTACAACTATTAGATAAACTGAAGAGTAGCAAATCACCTGGGCCAGACGGTATACATCCAAGGGTGTTGAAAGAACTGAAATATGAGATTGCAGACCTGCTATCAGTAATCTGTGAACTATCATTAAAATCATCTCTAATACCTGAAGATTAGAGGATCGCCAATGTAACACCAATTTTTAAAAAGGGTTCCAGGGGTGATCCGGGAAACTACAGACCAGTGAGCCTGACGTCAGTACCAGGAAAAATGGTAGAAACCATCATAAAGAATAAAATTACTCAGCATGTAGATAGTAATAACCTAATGGGAGAGAGCCAACATGGCTTTAGACAAGGAAGATCTTGTCTTACTAATCTGTTATGTTTTTTTGAAGGAGTGAATAAACAGGTGGACAAAGGTGAATCAGTTGATATTGTGTATCTGGACTTTCAGAAAGCCTTTGACAAGGTCCCTCATCAGAGACTTTTGGCAAAACTAAAGAGTCATGGGATAGGAGGCAGTGTACTATTGTGGATCAGGAACTGGTTAAAAGATAGAAAGCAGAGGGTAGGGCTAAATGGCCAATTTTCCCAATGGAGAAAGGTGAATAGTGGTGTACCCCAGGGATCTGTGCTGGGTCCGCTGCTTTTTGACATATTCATAAATGACCTGGAAAGTGGAATAACGAGTGAGGTTATCAAATTTGCAGATGACACAAAACTATTTAAAGTTGTTAAAACCCAAGAGGATTGTGAAAATTTGCAAGAGGATCTTAATAAATTGAAAGACTGGGCATCAAAATGGCAGATGAAATTTAATGTGGACAAGTGCAAGGTTATGCACCTAGGGAAGAACAACCCAAACTATGGTTACACGATGCAAGGTTCCACATTAGGAACTACCACCCAGGAAAAAGATTTAGGCGTCTTTGTGGATACCATGTTAAAACCCTCGGCCCAGTGTGCAGCGGCGGCCAAGAGAGCAAATAGAATGCTAGGTATGATAAGGAAAGGAATGGAAAATAAAACAAAAGATATTATAATGCCTCTATATCGTTCCATGGTGAGACCGCACCTTGAATATTATGTGCAATTCTGGTCGCCGTATCTTAAAAAGGATATAGCGATTTTAGAAAAGGTTCAGAGAAGAGCCACCAAAATGGTAAAGGGGATGGAAGGATACTCCTATGAAGAAAGGCTAAAAAGGTTAGGGCTCTTTAACCTGGAAAAGAGACGGCTGAGTGGAGATATGATAGAAGTCTATAAATTAATGAACGGAGTGGAACGGGTAAACGTAGATCGATTGTTTACATTATCAGAATATAGAAAGACTAGGGGACATGCAATGAAGCTACAGGGTAAACTATTTAAGACTAATAAAAGAAAATATTTTTTCACTCAACGTGTAATCAAACTCTGGAATTTGTTACCGGAGGATGCATTAAAGGCTGTTAGTGTAGCTGGGTTTAAAAAAGGTTTGGACAAGTTCCTGGAGGAAAGGTCCATAAACCATTATTAAGAAGTGACCAAAGATATCAATGCTTGACCCAGTACAAGCATTGTGGAACTTGTGTCTCTTGGGGAAACTGCTAGGTACATGTGACCTAGATTGGCCACTGTTGGAAACAGAATACTGGGCTTGATGGACCTTGGTCTGACCCAGTATGGCATATCTTATGTTCTTATGTTCACCCTCACAGCACGAGCTGCCCAATTGGGGCAGCCTGAGGCCAACAGTTAAAAGCCGCGCTGATCAGGCGCATCGCCCTTTTCGACTCAGCACCCCGGCGTTTCTTCTGCTCTCCTCCGGCGCGAGGATCAAGCACGCCGGGAAGGAAAAGGACCACCCTCACAGCACGAGCTGCCCAATCGGAACAGCCTGAGGCCAGCAGTTAAAAGCCGCTCTGATCAGGCGCACCCGTGCCTGTCGGGCCCACGCCTGAGGGCCTCGCCAGAGGGCCCTTTGGCATGGCCCTTAGGCGGAGGTCCTGTGGAAGCCCTACGGAACCCAATCTGCCACGGAAGTTCTACCTCATCTTAACCGGCACTCTAAATAAGCTTCCTCACCACCAGCTGTTCGCTACAGAATCTAAGTAAGCTTCCTCACCCATCAGCTGTTTGTTGCAGAATCTAAGTAAGTGAGAATCCCCTACCAATTCACAAGGCGATCATTGTTTTACAGAGGTGTGCCCTTTCTGATACAAAGTAACTGAACGAACATTGAGACTTCCTGCAACAAAGTAACTAAGTGAACACTGAGACTCTATGTAGATCATTCTCTATGTAGCTCATTCTCCTCAACGCAGTGTTAGATTTATCTAGATTTGCTTAATGCTCCAAAGAAACCCATAGCCTTATGATTTAAGCTGTTCAGACGTCTTGTGATCCCTGTTACCCTGAACTTAACTGCCTACTGCACCAAAGCCACAAACCACTGAATCCTATGGTCCACACTCCCACACTCGTCCCCAGCCTCACACATTCAGCTAAATCACCTCAGGATGCCCCAAGATGTGCCCAATCCTACCATTGGTTGCTTTTCTCCTCACATCAGGGCTCCTCAGCATATCACATGCCTTTAATACCTGTTCCAACTACATCCCGATTCTCCACAGCAATGGAAGGAGATGGTCAGAAAACCCTTACCACACCACAACAAGGACCACTAACACATCCCACCTGCAGCTACTACACATCCCACTACAGAACACCAAAAAGAATCAATCTGAGAAACACCAACCTAAACAGCCATTGAATTGCGCACTCATAAATGCAAGGTCAATACACTCAAAATGGCCAGCAGTCACCGATCTTATAACACTCCAAGACCTTGATATTTTAATGATCACCGAAACATGGCTATCCGACTGTGACAATGCACTCATCAATCAAATGGCACCTGATGGTTTCTCACTCTATGCTTGCCACAGAGCCAACCAGAAGGTAGGAGGAGTACTCGTCCTTGCAAAAGAAGAATTGCAATTTAGACTAAATGATGCCTCCACCACAACCCATCTGGATACGATCTCCATATCAAATGATCACTGCACAATCAATCTACTTTACCGAGCCCCAACATCATCACCAGACAACCTTCCAACAATCATCAATCTTGCCTGTAACTCAAACAACCCACGCTCCTCAAACTGGCTACTTGGAGACTTCAATCTCCCTTCCCTACAAGACACACATGCAACAGCCCTCCTTGAAGCACTGAATGAGCTGGGCTACAAGCAACTCATTGATTCTCCCACACATATGAAGGGGAGTATACTAGACCTGATCTTCGCCCCTCAGTCCGTGGCTGACACCACTCAGCAATTGCTGAGGTCCATAACTCCAGTACCTTGGTCTGATCATAACCTGCTCAGATTCTACATACCCACCAGCCGCTGCTTCAAGAACAGTAACATAGCCAACACTCCTTCCTCTAGAACCTCAACAACAAAATTTCTCCCCTTCGTTAAAGAGGAAGTCCTTGAGAAGGTCCTCCCCCTTCTCACTGTCACAACCCTTGACCCAGATGAATTGGTAGCTAACTGGAACAACAGCCTCAGTGCCATAGCCTACCTCACTTCTGCTAGCAAGGAGCCAAGGAAACGTGAACATGCCCCATGGTACTCTAAAGACCTATGAGCATCCCTCCTACACCTACGTAAGCTCGAGAGGCAGTGGCGCAGAACCCAAACTGCAGAATCACACTGCGCATACAACTCATACCTGTTAACACATAGAGCAAAAATATTGGAAAAAAGAAAGCAGCACCACACAGATATTCTAAGGCGATCATTAAATAAATCACATGACCTGTGCAGAATCGTAAAATCACTAACAGGCGATCCAGCATTAACACATCCACCCATGCCCCAACCCCTGGATTACTCCGACTACCTACAATCGAAGATGATCCAGACCAGTACGAACTCGACCACCTCTAACTTTACCAGCATATACAAAACGCCACAGCCAATGCTATTGCTCAAATTCTGTGAAGTATCCAGCAAAGAAATCAAAGACACTATTGTCTCTATCAACCTCACTATGGCACCCAACAACCCATGTCCGGCTAGCTGGATAAAAGAGTTACGCTGCGATCTAAGTAACACACTGTGCAAAATACTGAACCAATCATTACTAACGGGTTCTTTCCCACAGAGCCTTAAACACACATCAATCAGGCCACTGCTAAAGAATAGTAGGCTTGACCCATCCAAAGTCGAATCCTACAGACCAATTTCGAGTATCCCCCTGCTTGCCAAAATCATCGAAAAAGTCGTCCAGCGGCAGATCCAACAGAACATTGATGCCGAGGCACCTCTCGATCCATCTCAACACGGCTTCAGGGAAGCACACGGTGTTGACACCATCCTAACGACCCTCCTCAACAATTTAATCACAGGAATTGACAACATACACCAAGGATTCGTTCTCATCTTCATGGACATTGCTGCCGCCTTCGATTCAGTGAATCATGAGATACTACTACAACGTCTCCAAGAAAAAGGGATACAAGGCACGGCCCTACAATGGTGCGAATCATACCTGACTAATAGACGGCAACAGGTTAAGACAGGTACCATGACTTCGGAACCGTTCCTACAGATGCAGGGGGTACCCCAGGGATCATCCTTGTCTGCATTGCTGTTTAACATCTATATGCAGCCCATCTGTACCTTGATCCGTTCCTTAAATGTTCAATGCCTCGCCTATGCAGATGACATCCTGCTATACCTCCCATTCATGATCAACCAGCCTGATTTCTCTCCTATCATCAGATGTTTTGAAGCAGTTGCAGATTGGCTTCTCACACAAAACCTGCGGATCAATCACAGCAAAACTGACGTTCTTTTCGTCACAAGAAACCAGAAGTTCATCCCACCTCCCTCTTTACAAGTCAATAATGCCGAACTCAAAACAAAAACCACAATTTGCTATCTAGGCATCACCCTAGATCAGCGCCTTGACATGGTAACATATGTGAAAAACGTTGCAAGAGCAGTGTATCATAAGATACGAACATTACGCCATGTTCGGCCACTACTTGACTCCACTGATATCGGACCATTTTCCAGGCCCTAGTTATCCCACACCTGGACTTCGCCAATATCATTCTCCATGGGCTCCCACAGGCAACTCTAAATCTGCTCCAGCTTGCCATGAACTCGGCTGCTAGAGTACTTGCAGGTGTACCAAGATCAGAACACATAACACCAGCGTTGAAGGAACTCCACTGGCTACCACTACAGGCCCAAATCCATTACAAGGCACTTATCCTGACTTTCAAAGCTTTAAAGAACCAGCCTCCCACACCCATCGGCAAGCTGATCAATAACATGCCTGACAACAGAAACAGAAGATCTGCAATGCTGAACACTTTAGAAGTCCCTAAGATAAAGGTAAAATGCACGAAGGCAACTGCCAGTAGGGCCTTTTCGATTTATGCACCCATAGCCTGGAATGCCCTTCCCACTGGAATCCGAGCCATCATGAGTCTTACCTTATTCAGAAAAGCGCTAAAATATCATCTGTTCCAAATACACTATCCTGAAACTAGTCCTGGAAAACATAGGAAGTGCCCTCTGACCCCCCGTCCTAACTGTTTCAACACTCTAACTCAACGGGAGAATGGTTAATCAGCTCACCCCCTGGTACAGATTTCCCGATGCCATCAAACTTGTTTCAACTATGAATACTCTGTAGCTCTGTAAAATGCTCTGTACATAGTTTTCCCAGGTTCTCCCCTAAGCTATTACCATGTTCTCTGTAAGCGCATTGTGTCGTTGTCGCATTGTAGCATTGTTCTGTTCACTGTGAACCGCACTGATTTTTAATAGCGTGGTATATAAGAAATGTAAATAAATAAATAATGTTAAAAAGCACTAACTTTTAGTAAACATGCCTCTTAATGAGTGCCTGGATAAAGAAAGATTAGCAGATTTCTACATTACAATATTCCAGTGCCAAACGCCAAGCACATTAGGAAATACTACAAACACTGCCCATTTAGAACCCATAGCAAACCCGCCGTATTATAACAGTACTACCAGGACTCACAAAGCACCAAACCCTACCTATCAAAAGGCAACACTGCAAATATTAAACCAATACATCTCTGAGAATAACAATATATGACCTACTGGGGAATGAGAACAAGTGGCAATGTCAAATATAAACTAGATAAACAGAATACCTCAGCTTGGTTACACATGCAGAACATAGACCATCACCAAACAAAGAACAAGGGATTACAATTTAGAAATAGGAAGACAATAATTAAACTGAGAACCCCAAAAGCCAAACTTGGAATGTTCAACAACACTGTAGAAATAAAACTATAAATTAATTTCCTCTTGTATTAAACAAAATGCAGACGTTAAAGACACACATTTCCCAGAGCTGACATATTCCAGTTAATAAATTCAAAATAAAAAAGTATTTTTCTACTTTTTGTTGTTTGAGCATTTTATTTTTCAGTTGTAATTGCTCCAGTCACTTTCTTCTGGTTTCTTCTTGTCTTCTGCTAACTCTCCATTGTCTGCTGTCCATTTGTCCTTTCTTCTCTCTTCTAGTTTTTTTCCATTCTCTCTCTACATCTGCTTTAACATACTGATATTTCCCCTTTTGCTCTTTCCTCCATTTCTTTCTTTATTCCTTTTTTGTCCACTCAAATTTCATCCCTCCATCCTCAATCCCCACTTACTCTCCCAATACCTGGCCAATCATAGATTTTTCTTCCCTCCCACACAAAATATTTTTCCCCCTCTCCATCCTTCTCCCCCAACACCATCCCATTCTAGTCCTCCCCAATGTCAGCTCCCTTCTAGTTCCAGCCCCACCCAGCATCCGCGCCCTTCTAGTCCCCACATCAGTCTATTTCCAGTCCTATACTAGTCCCTCCATCAGTGCATTTCCAATCCTAGCCTCCCATCAGCCCATTTCCAATCCTATCCTAGTCCCTCCATCAGTCCATTTCCAATCCTAGCCCCATCAACCCATTTCCAGTCCTTTCCTAGCCCCATCATCAGCCCATTTCCAGTCCTAGCTCCCCCCCCCCCCACTCAGCCATTTCCAGTCCAAGCTCCCCTCCCCAACAGCTTTTTCCAGTCCTAGCTACCCCCCACTCAGCCCATTTCCAATCCAAGCCCCCCTAAACAGCCCATTTCCAATCCTAGCCCCCATCAGCCCATTTCCAATCTTATCCTAGCCCCTCCATCAGCCCATATCCAGTCCTAGCTCCTCCCACTCAGCCCATTTCTAGTTGAAGCCCCCTCCCCATCAACTATGTCGTCCTAGCTCTCCCCCCCAAAACAAATGTACAGTCCAAGCCCCCCCACCCACTCAGCCCATTTCCAGTTCAAGCCCCCCTCCCCATCAGCTATTTCCAGTCCTAGCTCCCCCCCCCCATAGCCCATTTCCAGTCCAAGCCCCCCCCCCCCCTCCTGAAGAGCCCCGCAGTTGTTTAAGATGCTTTAAAGAGAGCCGGAGAGGCCCCGGCTCACCTCTCCAACTGCCGCCGAAGTGAAGCGCGTCTATTTCCTTCACTTCGGCAGCTGTACTGACGTTTAGAATGCTGCCTCACTGAAGTCAAAGGGGACTTCCTGTTTTCCATGCTCAGCACGGCAGCGTTCTAAACGTCAGTACAGCTGCCGAAGTGAAGGAAATAGACACACTTCACTTTGGCAGCTGTAGAGGTGAGCCGGGGCCTCTCCGACTCCCTCTAAAGCCGCCCTGCCTGCCGCCGGTGTTCAGGATGTTGTTTGCATGGGGCCCCCTGAAACGTGGGGCCCCGTGCAAACAACATTCTTGCTCAATGGATGGGCCGGTCCTGCTTGTAGAATGAGGTTACAGTAATTAAAGTGAGGGAATGTGAGCGCTTGAAGAACAGTACAAAAGTCATTTGGATCCAGGAGTGGTCTGAGATGTTGTACTGTCTTGAGCTTGTGGTAGATGCTTCTTGTAACATTGCTTATGTGAGGAGATAGTGTGAGACGGTGATCAAGAATGACTCGTAGGTAGCGCACTTCTAATTTGACCTGTAGTTGAGCTCCAGCAATGGTTATGTGAGCAGATGGTGTGAAGTTGGTGGAGATATATAAGATGTCAGTTTTTATGTAATTCATGGTCATATTGTGCTCAGCAAGCCAATGCGTTATAGAGGTGTGAAGCATTTGGTGATGGTTAGGCTAGTGGTATTGATTGGACCATAAACCATAACATCATCTGCGTATATGTAGTAAAGTATGTTGTGCGCTTGAATGATTGATCAGATTGGTTGAAGGAAGATGTTGAATAACAGTGAGGATAGGGCCGAGCTTTGTGGAACCCCCTGTTGCAGTAAGTAAGGAGCTGATATTTCAGTGCACATTTTTACTCGGAGTTGTCAATCTGTTAGATAGGATATGAACCAGTTTAACATGGTGCCTCTTAGTCCGATTATTTGAAGACCTTGAATGATTAAGTTGTGGGCAAAGGAGTCAAAGGCTGCCTTGGCATCGAGGAATATTAGGATGAATCCTTTGATAGGTTTGTTGATGCCTTTTATGAGATTGTCAGTTAGTGTGGTTAGAAAGGATTCAACTCAATGTTGGAGTCTGAATCCATATTGTTGGCAGTCAAGTGGGACGTGAGTGTCTGTATGTTCTGGAGTTGTGACTGTACTATTTTTTCTATCACTTTTGCCAGGAATGGCAGGTTGGTGCATAGTGAATGGAGATTGATTTCTATGGCACTTGAAAGCTTGTCAAGAAAAATGTATCTCCAACTTGAAGCAGGACTAGAAAATTGGTCCGAAACATGGCATGTTGTTGAGGATTGATGGTGTTTCAGCACAAGTACAAGAAAAGTGATAAAGTATTGGCAAATCACTGTTCTTATAGATACTTTGCATGAAATATATTATTAAAAAATTAAAAAGGAGCTGTTAGAGTGAGGGAGTACGTTTTTTTTAAAATCCCCTTTTGTTTGAAGCTCCGACATATAAATACATTAGCACGGTTTGTTTGGCGGCATTCTACGACTGGGACCCCCTTTTTTAAGGAATGGCAGGCGGGCAATTGGTCAGTATGAAGTAGGCTGTTTGGGGTGAGCTGTGCCTTTTATTGTTGGGCAGATGGCGGCCAATGTTAGGTCCGTGATCCTGGATCAATGCTGCGGTAATAGCTGTGTGATTTTGAGTATTATGGGTAGTAGATCTGCTGCTCTTCCCAGGGATAGTATGAACATGCACAACTCTCCACAAGATCACCAGGAGTCAGCACCGACTCGAGAGCACTTAACAACGACAGCCTTCTGTAAGTAGTTCAGTTGTTTAATAGTTTTAAAAGTTTAAAAGTTTATTATTTATTTAACTAAATTGTTCTAAAACGTTCATTGTGAAAATAATAAGTTCATTATTATTTTGTTCTGTTATATGTAAACCGCATCTGATCTCTGGAAGAGGCGGTATAAAAGAATGTACAAATAAATAAACAGCACTTATAGGTATGTATAATCACCTGGACTGGATAGTATACATCCAAGGATGTTAAAAGAACTGAAATAGGAGCTTGCAGACCTACCATTAGTAATCTGTGAACTATTATTTCAATCATCTGTAGTACTGGAATATTGGAGAATGGCCAGGGTAATGTTAATTTTTAAAAAGGGTTCCAGGGGTGATTCAGGAAACTACAGACCAGTCAGCCTTATGTCAGTACCAGGCAAAATGGTAGAAACATAGAAACATGATGGCAGGAAAAGACCACATACCCTATCTAGCATGGGACAAACACAGAGAATCTCTAAAGGAAAAAAGGGGACTGTTGTAGTTGTTGATATGGAAGGACAGACTAGATAGGCCATGTGGTCTTTTTCTGTCATCATATTTCTATGTTTCTATGTTTCTAGTCTGCCCTTCCATATCAACTACTACAATAGTCCTCTTTTTTTCCTTTAGAGATCCCCTGTATTTTTCCAATGCTTTTTTGAATTCAGATATGGTTCTTGTCTCTATCACCTCCACTGGGAGACTATTCCATGCATCTACCATTCTTTCTGTAAAGAAATATTTCTGCATATTACTTCTCAGTCTATCCACTTTCACTCTCATCCTAAATCCCCTTGTAGCAGAGCTTGCTTTCAATTGAAAGAGGCTCTCCTCCTGTGCATTTATGCCATGGAGGTATTTAAACATCTCTAACATATCTCCTCTATCCCACCTTTCCTCTAAAGTATACATATTAAGATCCTTAAGTCTGTCATCATATACTTTATAATGAAGACCACTAACCATTTTAGTAGCCACCCTCTGCACCGACTACAGCCTGTTTATATCCTTTTGAAGGTGCAGTCTCCAGAATTGCAAACAATACTCCAAATGAGGTCGCACAAAAGACTTATATAGAGGCATTATCGCCTTCTTTCTTCTGCTGGCCATTCCTCTCCCTATGCACCCAAGCATCGTTCTAGTTTTTGCCATCATCTTCTCTACCTGTTTAGCTACTTTAAGATCATCAGACACAATCACACATAGGTCCTGCTATTCTTTTGAAGACAGAAGTACTTCACCCCCTATACTATATTGCTCCCTTGGATTTTAGCAACCCAAATACATGACTCTGCATTTTTTAGCATTAAATCTCAGCTGCCAAATTCTTGATCTTTCTTGAAGCTTATGTTATCTACTCCTTCCTCTATTACAGATTTTGGTATCATCTGCAAATAAGCAAACCCTACCCGACAGTCCTTCCGCAATATCAACAGCAAAGATGTTAAACAGGATCGGACCAAGGACAGATCCCTGGGGCACACCTCTGGTAACCTCCTTCTCCTCAGAGTGAGCTCCATTTTCCTATACCCTTTGCCGCCTCCCACTCAACCAATTTCTAACCCAATCAGTAACTTTAGGGTCCATCCCTAGGGTGCTCAGTGATTTCAATTACCTCAGTATCGAACTTGTCAATATTACAGCAGGACATGCTAGGGACATAAAATTTCTAGATGAAATAAATGACAGCTTCTTCGAGCAGCTGGTTCATGAACCAACAACAGGGGAAGCTATTTTGGACCTTCTTCTTAGTAGAACACAGGATCTGGTGCAAAAGATAAGGGTATTGGGGCCACTTGGCAATAGCAATCATAGCATGATCACAGTTGATTTAATAAATGGAAGAAGGATGGCAAGGAAATCCACAGTACTACCTTTTAACTTTCAAAAGGGAGACTATGATAAAATGAGGAAAATAAGACAAAACTAAAAGGAGCAGCTGCAAAAGTTAAAGATTTACGTCAAGCATGGTTGTTGTTTAAAAATACTATCTTGGAAGCCCAGATCAGCCGTATTCCCTGCTTTTAGAAAAGTGGAAAGGAAGTCCAAAAAACTGCCAGCATGGTTTAAAGATGAGGTCAGAGAGGCTTTTGTTGCCAAAAACGCATCTTTCAGGAAATGGAAAAAGGAGCCAAATGATGAAAAGTGGAAACAACATAAGCACTGGCAAGTAAGATGCAAGGCATTGATAAGGCAGGCAAAGAGAGAATTAGAAAAAAAACTTTCTGTGGAAGCAAAAATATATAATAAAAACGTTTTCAAGTACATTTGTAGCAAAAAACCTGTGAGAGAGTCAGTTGGATCATCAGATGATAGAGGGGTAAAAGGGGCACTAAGAGGGGACAAGGCGATAGTGGAGAGACTGAATGAATTCTTTGCTTCGGTCTTTACTGAGGAAGAAGTAAAGATGTTACCCATGACTGAAATGGCATTTAAAGGTGATGCAATGGAAGAATTGAAAGACATATCAATAAACTGGGAAGATAAACTATTTGATAAACTAAAGAGTAGCAAATCAGCTGGAATGGATGGTAAACATCCGAGAGTGTTGAAAAAACTGAAATATGAAATTGCAGACCTATTATTACTAATCTGTGAATTATCATTAAAATCATCTATAGTACCTGAAGAGTGTAGGATGGCCAATGTAACAGCCAATTTTTAAAAAGGGTTCCAGGGCTGATCCAGAAAACTACAGACCGGTGAGCCTGACGTCAGTAACAGGGAAAAATGGTAGAAACCATCATAAAGAACAAAATTACTGAACATGTAGATAGCTATCCAAAGGGTCGCCATGAGTCGACTCCGACTCGACGGCACTTAACAACAACAAACAACAGATAGTCATGGCTTAATGGGAGACAGCCAACATGGCTTTAGACAAGGAAGATCTTGTCTTACTAATCTGTTATGCTTTTTTTGAAGGTGTGAATAAACGGGTAGACAAAGATGAGTCGATTGATATAGTGTATCTGGACTTTCAGAAAGCCTTTGACAAGGTCCCTCATCAGAGACTTTTGGCAAAACTAAAAAGTCATGGGATAGGAGGCAGTGTACTATTGTGGATCGGGAACTGGTTAAAAGATAGAAAGCAGAGGGTAGGGCTAAATGGCCAATTTTCCCAATGGAGAAAGGTGAATAGTGGTGTACCCCAGGGATCTGTGCTGGGTCTGCTGCTTTTTGACATATTCATAAATGACCTGGAAAGTGGAATAACGAGTGAGGTTATCAAATTTGCAGATGACACAAAACTATTTAAAATTGTTAAATTCCATGAGGATTGTGGAAAATTCCAAGAGGATCTTGAAAAATTGGAAGACTGGGCATCAAAATGGCAGATGAAATGTAATGTGGACAAGTGCAAAGTTATGCACCTAGGAAAGAACAACCCAAACTATGGTTACACGATGCAAGGTTCCACATTAGGAACCACCACCCAGGAAAAAGATTTAGGCGTCATTGTGGATAACATGTTAAAACCCTCCGCCCAGTGTGCAGCGGCGGCCAAGAGAGCAAATAGAATGCTAGGTACCATAAGGAAAGGAATGGAAAATAAAACAAAGGATATTATAATGCTTCTGTATTGTTCCATGGTGCGACCACACCTTGAATATTGTGTGCAATTCTGGTCGCCGTATCTTAAAAAGGATATAGCATTATTAGAAAAGGCACAGAGAAGAGCCATCAAAATGGTAAAGAGGATGGAAGGATAATCCTATGAAGAGAGGCTAAAAAAGGTTAGGGCTCTTCAACCTGGAAAAGATACAGCTGAGGGGAGATATGATAGAGGTCTATAAATTATTGAATGGAATGAAATTGGTAAACGTAGATCGATTGTTTGCATCATCAGAATATAGAAAGACTAGGGGACCTGCAATGAAGCTACAGGGTAACCTATTTAAGACTAAGAAGAGGAAAAGTATTTCACTCAACGTGTAATCAAACTCTGGAATTTGTTAGTGTAGGTGTGTTTAAAAAAGGTTTGGACAAGTTCCTGGAGGAAAGGTCCATAAACCATTATTAAAAGGGACCCGGGATATAGCTGCTTGACCTAATACAAGCACTGAGGAACCCATGTCTTTTGAGGAAACTACTAGGTACTTATGACCTAGATTGGCCACGGTTGGAAACAGGATACTGGGCTTGATGGACCTTGGTCTGACCCAGTATGGCATATCTTATGTTCTTATTTCTAATCCTAAGAAGCCCTGAGATGAGGTGGCTGGGAGTTGACACCATGGTACATCCCAAACGCCTCATCCAGGGAGTATTAGTTTACCCCTGTTATCCAAGTTTTTTGCCCTGTTATCTGTAAACTCATACGTGTTAACTGTACTGAGCATTTTTGTTCCATGTAAACCGCGCTGATGCTGAATAGTGCGGTATATAAGAGACTGTAAATAAATAAATAAATAATATTTAGAATTTTTTGAAGTTATGAACTTCCTCCTTTACTCTTTTGGGAAGAAGAGTAAAGTTCCCCATTTTTTTAAATCTGCACCTGAAAGTTATGTTGTGATGGAGTTTGGATTTTGTGATTGTCTAGAGAGTACAAGATACTGATAATGTCTGTTCAAGATTTAGAGAAGAGAAGGTGCTATTATTTGTGTTTCACAGTCAGAGCCAGCCCAAAGTTTTCTGCCACCCCAGGCAAAAGCCACAGCTGTGCTGCCCCCCTCTTCTGAGTCATGCCGCCACCCCCCCCCCCTTGAAGCCACGCTGCAGCCCCTCTGCTGCTGCTGAATACAGAGAGGAATGGCAAGCAGAAAAAAAGAGGTGATAATGCCTCTCTATAAGTCTTTGGTGCGACCTCATTTGGAGTATGGTGTGCAATTCTGGAGACCGCACCTTCAAAAGGATGTGAACAGGATGGAGTCGGTGCAGAAGTTGGCTACTAAAATGATTAGTGGTCTTCATTATAAAGCATATGAGGATAGACTGAAGGATCTTAATATGTACACCTTAGAGGAAAAGCGGGATAGAGGTGATATGATTGAGATGTTTAAATACCTCCATGGCATAAATGTTCAGGGAGAGAGCCTCTTTCAATTGAAAGCAAGTTCTGCTACGAGGGGACATGGGATGAGGGTGAAGGGAGATAGATTCAGGAGTGATATGCGAAAATATTTCTTTACGGAAAGAGTAGTGGATCCGTGGAATAGTCTCCCAGTGGAGGTGGTAGAGATGAGGACAGTAACTGAATTCAAAAAAGCATGGGACAAACACAGAGGATCTCTAAAGGTAAAAAGTGGACTGTTGTAGTTGTTGATATGGAAGGACAGACTAGATAGGCCATGTGGTCTTTTTCTGTCATCATGTTTCTATGTTTCTATGAATCTGTCAGTGGGGAAGAGTGACTCAGCTTTGCACAGGATGAGCCCTGTCGCAGGCACTGAGTTGTGCCATCCACGGAGCTCTAGGTGACTGCATTGCCAGCCTAGTGGATGGGCTGGCCCCGTTTGCAGTGACCGAAGGAGGAGTGTCCAGATCTCAGTTAGTGAATTGCTCCTTTCAAACTCCCTCTTACTGTTCTCTACTCTCCCAACCTTCCAACATTTAAGTTTATATTTATTGTACTTGATTGACTGCTCTTCACAAAACGCAACAGAGCAGTGTACAAAATTAAAAACAAGATTAAAATTAAAGGAGGAAAGGAGCTCCATTTTCCATAGGACAGATAAAAACAACCATACCAGGAGAGGCAAGAAGGAGGGGGATCAGGAGAGCGGAGAAACAGAGGAAATAAAACTGGAAGATGGAAGAAGGGTTAGGGAGCTGGTAGGTCTTGTGCAATGTTAATAATATGGGTTTTTAGGAAGGCTTTGAATTTGGTGTAGGAGGGTTCAAGTCTGAGAGCTGGAGGGAGAGAGTTCCAAGAGGAAGGGGCCAGGAAGTAGGAAGCTGAGGAGAGGGTGGGAGTCAGAGAGGGAAGATGTAAACGGTTAGAATGTACATTGTGAAGGGTGTAATGAGGAGAATGGAGCAGTGAACCAGAGTGAGGAGTTTATATTGAAGGTGGAATTTAACCGGGAGCCAATGGTAATGGATGAGGAGAGGAGCGATGTGTTTGAACCGGGAGACATGGGCAAGAATGCAAACTGCGAACTACCAAGGAGAACAATGTTACAGGAATCCATTCTGGATATTACAAGTGTGGAGAAATGAAACGAAGAGAAAAGGATGAATAGACCGATTTTATCAGAGAGCAGAGAAAGAATGACGGATTAGAGAGGTAAGGTGGGCACGGAAGAATAGAGAGGAATTTAGTGTGACTCCTAGACAGCAGAGTGAATTTTATTTATTTATTTTATTTAGCATATATTTGTATACCGCTACTTCCAGCGATCAGGAGCGGTTTGATTAAGTAAACAGAAAATGTCAGATCAATGACAGAAATTTCAAGGAATTACAGCGTGATTTACAAGGTTATGTGGTAGGTTTTCAAAACAAAGCCAGTCAGTTTCATTATAGTATACAACACACAATTGTGAGGGGGGGGGGGAATTTGCTTTTGTACTTTTTTTACAATATATACATTTATACTTTTTACATATATACATTTTATACTTGCTTATAGTTTGGTGTGTATATTGTTGATTTACGTCACGTTGTAGGCCTCTTGAAATAAGTGTGTCTTTAGGTTTTTTCTGAAACACATCAGGTCATTGATTGCACGCAACTCAGGCGGGAGTTGGTTCCAAAGTGAGGGGGCAGTGTATGAGTATGCTCTGTTGCTTGTGGCTATTTTAACTGATCTTATACTTGTTGGTATCTGCAGGTTGTTTATGGTGGCGGTTCTCCTGTTTCTGTTCGCAGGTTGTAAGGTGATTAGGTTGGAGAGGAAGGTTGGTGCCAGATTGTGGATGGTTTTAAAAGTCGTTACTAGGATTTTGTATTTTATACGGGCTATGATGGGGAGCCAGTGTAATTCAACTAGCACTGGTGTGATGTGTTCTGCCACACCTGTTTTAGTGATGATTCTGGCTGCGACGTTCTGCGCCATCTGGAGTATGTTTAGGGTTTTTTTTGGAAGGCCCTGTAGAATTGCATTACAGTAATCGAAGTGGGGTATGATGAGTGCTTGGGCTACGGTCCTAAAGTTGGTGGCTTCTATGATGTTCCTGAGAGGTTGTATAACCCTGAGCTTGTGAAAAATGGCCCTGTTCACTAAGCGGAGGTGTTTTGCCATCTTTAGTTCGCTATCTAGTGTTACTCCGAGGTACTTTATTTCGTTTTTTGAGTGATAGGTGCTTTTGCATAGGGTGATTGTAGCTGGTGGGTTGAATTTCGGTTTTCTTGAGATGTACATGACTTCGGTTTTTTTTGTGGTTTATGGCCATGTTGTTTCTCTGGAGCCATGTTTGCATCTCTTTTATGCATTCTTCTAGCTGTGAGTAGTTTGGGTTACTTGCGTCAAGTTGAGTATAGAGCATAATATCATCAGCGTATATGTGATACTGGATTTTATGCTTTTTGAATATTTCGCAGATTGGTTTCATGTACACATTGAAGAGAAACGCGGATAGAGCTGAGCCTTGTGGTATGCCCTGCGTTTGAGGGAAGGCCTTTGCTTTTTCGTTGTTGAACTGTACCTGTTGCATTCTGTTGGAGATATACGACGAGAACCATTTTAGTGGGGTTCTCGTTATTCCTATAGCTTTCAGTCTGTTTAGTAGGGTTTGATGGTGAACGGTATCAAACGCTGCGGAGATGTCAATGAATATGAGAATTAACATTTTCTTGTTATTTTCAATCCCTTTGAGTAGATTGTTCAATAGTGTAATAAGCAGGGTCTCGACTCCATGGTGTGGCCTGAAGCCGTATTGGTGTTCGTCCAGTGTTCTGTTGTTGTCCAGGTGGTCTTGTAATTGTTGTAGAACGGCCTTTTCAATGATTTTCGCTAGTAGGGCTATGCTGGATATTGGGCGATAAGATGCGGGGTCTTCCCTGTTGAGTGTTTTGTTTTTTAGTATTGGTCTTATGATGGATCTCTTGAGTTGGTTTGGCATGGTACCTTGTTGGAGTGATTGGTTTATTATGTGCGCGATTTGGTGGGTGATTTCTGCTTTTGTCGCTTTAACCCAAGCAGCTGGGCAGGGGTCTAGTGGAGAAGTTGTGGTGTTAATGTTTGCAATTATATTGATGACATGCTTGTCCCCAATGCTGTGAAATTTTTTCCAGTGGGTGATGTGTGTTTGTGTGGCTGTCATGGTGGGTTGTGGTGCGGTGGGGGACACATCTAATGGTAGTACAGGTTTAGGACCGATCTGTGGGTTTAGTTTGCTAGCATAGTGATCCGCTAGGGCCTGAACCTTGATTTTGTCGTTGTGTTGATCCTCTTGTGTTGTTTTGGTGAGGGATTTGACCAGGGCGAATAGCTCTCTGGGTTTGTTTAATGTTTTATTTAGTAAATTTGTGTGATGCATACGTTTTGCTAGGTTGGTTTCGTTTTTGTATTTGGAGAGTAGGGTTAGGTATTCTGTTTTGCGCTCGTTGTTTTTTCTTTGTCGCCATTTTCTCTCTGTTCTTCATAGTTCTCTTTTTAGGGTGTTCAGGGTTTGTGTGTACCACGGTTCAGTTTTGGGCTTGGGGTTGTTGTTTGTTGCTTTCCATTTAGGTTCGGACATCTCTTGAATTCCTGAGTTCCAGCTGGTTATGAGACTGTCGAGGTCAGTGTTTTCTAGGTCTACGTGTGAGGTGATGGAGTTTATGAGGGCTTCTCTGTTGTATTTATTAAAGCTTCTGCGGGTGTGTGTTGGTAGTTCAGTTTTTGGGTTATTGAGTGGCGTGGGCAGGTACAGCCTGATTTCGACTTGGTGGTGGTCGGACCATGGAATCAACTAATGGAAAAGAGGAACCCTGGAGAGAAGGAGCCAAAGCAGGGGGAGGATTTCCAAAAAGGTGAAAAAATTGCTGGATAACCATATGGAGATGCTAGACAAACAGGTGTTGAGAGAGGAGAGATCAGGGGGTGACTGGACTGGTGTAAAGGAGCAGTATTATGTCATCAGTGCAATAATGGGCAGAGATACCATGATGTTGAACCAAGAGAGTCAAAGGAATCAGGAAGATGTTAAATAGAAGGGGGGCCAGCACTGAACCCTGAGGAACACCGCAGAGAAGAGGAAGAGAATGAGAAGAGTCACCCATGGAAGCAGAGAAAGACCATTGAGAGAGAAAAGAATAAAACCAATGAAGATCAGTGCCGCCGATCGAAGTCATGCAACTGTGAAAGAAGTGTAGCATGATCCACAAGGTCAAAGGCCAAGGAAAGATCTAAAGTGACTGCCACCGAGATGTCACCGCAGTCATGGGATTGGTGAAGTTTGCTCAGAAAAGAGAAAAAAGGATGGTTGCAGTGCGGAGCCCAGGATGGAAACCTGACTGACATGGATGAAGAGCACAAGTGGAGTCCAAGAGTTGGGATAGATGCAAAAAGACCAGTTTATGAAGTAATTTGGAAAGAAAGAGAAGGGTAGAAATGGGATGGTAATGTGCTGGAACAGAGCGGTCTAGGGATGAATTCTTCAGTATGGGGCAGATGGTGGCATGCTTCCAGAAAGCTGGGAATGTATCGAAGGACAAGCTGTTGTTAAGTAGAGACAAAATCAGAGGTAGGAGTGCAAGAGAAGGGGCAGAAAACCAGGATGAGGGAATAGGATCAGCAGGAGATGTAGTCTTATGAGACAAAGTAAGGGTTTTAAGGAGTTTGGCGAGGAAATTAGAGAGAAAGAAGACCAGGTGTGGGATAAGAAGGAGCAGGGGAAGATTGTACATCAGAGGGAGTAGGTGAGTCTGCCGAACAGGCTGACTGGGATGGGGATGAACTAGGAGAAGAATGGACGTTAGACATAATGATGAGATCCACAGAGGAGGATGACAGAGAGTGAGGAGTCAGAAGGATGAGGGCAGTTACTACAGATGGATCTCAGAGACAGAACTTTGTTCTGAAAATAGTAAGAATATATGGAGGGAGTGAGGTAAATGAGGTTGAAAGTGAGACTGCAGTAGATGGTTTTTACCCTACCAACCCAACAGTGCCCCCACTCCCAAAAAATACTCCCTCACAACTGCCCTACCAAGTTCCAACCTGCCAAATTTTGCCACCATGAAAAAAATACCCCCAAATAACTGATTCACCATCCTGCAAACTGTCCCACCCCCCAAAATCTACACTCACACATCTGTCCTACCACACCAATAATTGTCAATACTCAAAACACAACCTCTCAAAACTACTTCACCACCTTAAAAACTGCTCTAACCCCTATAATACATCCTCACAATTGCCCTGACATCTCAAAAACTGCCCCATCCCTAAAAAATACTCCCAAAACTGCCACATCACCATGCCAACTGCTCCACTCCCAAAAGCTCTCCCTGCAATTGCCCCACCCACAAATTGCCACATCCCCAAAAGCTGAAGGCTGAAAAAAGAAGAGGAAAGGAGGTCTGTGTGTGCTTTGAAAGTTTAAGGTACCCGTACGCATTGCTGGTTTCCAAGGCTCTGCTCTCCTGTTTCTCCTGTGTTCCCGCCTACCGGCAGTGATGCAGCCACATTTCTCGTGGCTACGTTCCTCCCAAGTGAATCTGGACTAGAAAAGTTCTGCCACAGCGGCGTTTCATCAGCTGCGTCCCTGTGACCTGCTATTCTCTGACTGCCCATTGATGTACCTGCTTATGACTGCATTGTTCTGTTGATTGTTGACTGGATCCTTTTTGTGTCCCATCCAGGTACCCATACCCATTGCTGGTTTCCAAGGCACTGCTCTCCTGTTTCTCCTGTGTTCCTGCCTACCAGAGGTGACATGGTCATGTTATTCATAGCCGCATTCCTCCCACGTGAATCTGGACTATAAATGTTCTGCCACAGCGGCAAATCACACCCAAGGAGCAGGACATGCTCCTTGGGCGAGCTCCTTGGGGTGAGACAGGGGGCGACTTCTGCACACATCTCCAATTGCCTCACAGTTCTTCCACTTCTGCTTTGCTGTCTGCTTCCCAGGCCCTGAGCATCTCTGGACTCATCCCGGGTAAATTCATCTATACTCTTTTGTGTGTCTGCCTGCTTGGCTTCCTTTCAGACCCCTGTAGCTGCCCTATGTCTGCCATCCCAGTGCATTGGAAGTGGCGCCCAGTCCCCCACTCCCTTTTCTCCCCTGTTCCTGGCTGGCCTTGCTCTACTCGCAACCTGGCCAATCTCATTATCTGCTCCTCCTTGATTTTCCCTATGTCCACTGCCCCTTCCTCAGTCCCACCCTCCCACTGCATCTGCTGTTCCTCTTATACTTGCTCTTTTCAATTGCAGGTCCCTTTGCTCCAAACTCCCTTTGGTTCATGATCTTCTCCTTCATATGCTTGATGCCATTTTCCTTACTGAGACCTGGCTCTGGGAGGGGGAGGAGCCCCTTCTATACTGCTGTCTTCCCCCTCCCCCCACCCCGGCTTTTCTGCAATCTCCATCTCTCGCCAGGACCATAGTGGTGGTGGAGTAGCGGTTATCTATCGTTCCTCCATATCCCTCAGTGAGATCTCTTCCCCAGCTCTTCACTATCCTAAGGTCTTGTTGCTTTGCATCAACATTACCGCCCCCCCTCCATTTCCTCCTCATCTATGCCCCCACTCCCTCTCAGCCCACCTTTGGGACTCTCTCCTTCTTACTGTATCTGAGACCTCCCTGCTGTTTACATGTCTCCTGATCCTCAGTGATTTTAACATCCACTTGAACTCCCTGCCCTCACGATGCCTCATTCTCCTCCTTTTTGGCTGACCTCTCACTCTGCCAACATGTGCATTGCCCCACCCATGATGCTGGTCATACTTTGACCTTATTATCTCCCCCTCTGACTCTCCTGCACTCACCTCCATCGGTCTCTCTCTGTCTCCTGTCCCTTGGTCTGACCACTTTTGTCTTCAGTTTTCTCTGCCTTATCCTACCTCTCCTTCCCCATCTCGCTCTCTGCCCCTGAATGATCCAACCACCCTCACCCAATGCCTGTGCCTCAACTCTCCAGCAGTTTCTCCCTCTGACTAACTTTTCCCCGCTGACTTTGCTTCCCTCCCTCCCGATCTCCAGGTCTCGACCTGGAATTCTGCTCTATCCGCAGCTGTTAACACCCTGGCCCCCCTCCACCCTATCTCTCATCCTCCCTCTTCTGCTCCCTGTCACCCTTGATACCACTATGACCTTATCTTCATCATGCCCAACTCCGTCGTGCCGAACGTGCCTGGTGCAAACATCCATTTGCTGCATCCCTTGTCCATTTCCGTCATTTTCAGGCTCAGTACCATTCCCTCATTCGTTCCGACAACCTTTCACACTATTCCAACCTTATCTCCTCTGCTTCCAACTTCTCTTATCAACTGTACTCTGTTCTCTATTTCCTATCTTCACTCCATTCCTCCTCCTCTTCTGCCCCCCCCCCCATGTTTCCTGACCCTACCCTTTTAGCCATCTATTTTGCTGATAAGGTCCTTCTTCTCTGCCGTTCCTTCTCCACCTGTCCCCCTCCCCTTTCCCATCCCCATTCCTCTGTATCCCCTCCAGCCTATCCTACCCTCCCCCTTCCACCCCAGCCCTGACTCAGTCCTGTTCCTGCTTTTGTCCTATTTCCCCTGCAGAACTCCTCAAAGCCTTTGCTTCCTCCCGTAAGACTACCTGCCCCTTTGATCCTATTCCCTCCTTGTAACTCTCTGACCCCTCTTTGGCCCTCCTTCCGCTCAACTTCAACTCTAGACTCTTCTAGCTCCTTTCCTGTTTTTCTTGGCCCATCGTCAAGAAACCCTCCCTGGACCCTCACCTACTGGCACTTTTTGACACTCACCTTTCTCTCTAAACTTAATGAGAAACTGTTTTTTTCCCAACTCTCCTCCCAACTTGACGCCACTCTTGCACTCCACCCTCGCCAATCAGGATTCCATCATGGCCACAGCACAGAGACCATCATCCTTTCCCTCCTCAATGAACCTCACACAACACACAATCAGGGTGATATCTCTCTAGTAGTCTCTTTAGATCTCTGCTCCACTTTCGACCTAGTTGATCATCATACTCTTCTCTCTCGTCTTAGTGACTTTGGGATCACTGGCTCTGTCCTTCATTGCTTTCATTCCTTTCTGTCATCTTGGTCTTTCTTGGTCCTTATTGGTGCCTCTTCCTCTTCCATCACTCTCTTGCCTTGTGTTGCCCCCCAGGGTTCAGTTCTTGCTCCTCTTCTATTCAATGTGTTTCTGGCCCCCCTCACCCTCATTGTCCAACACCATGGTATCTCAGCTTATTATTATGCAGACAACATTCTCCTTCTGTCCCATAGTAGTCCTTCAGCTCCTGATCTTGCCCTCCTCAATGCCAGCCTCTCCACTGTTTCTACTCGGATGACCTCAAATTTCCTTCTTATCAATCCCTCAAAAACCTTTGCTATCTGGTTTACCTTCTCTGGCCTGGTCCCCGCTATGACTCCCACCCTTGTGTTCACACCCATTCCTCTGGTTTTCTTCCCTACGCTATTTAGGTGTCACCCTCGATTCCTCTCTATTTTTCATGAACATCTTTCCACCGTCATTCAACGTTCATTCCATTTCCTGCATCAGATCCACTCTGTATGTCCATTGCTCAGCCCCTACTCATTGTCCACAGTTCTCCTTTCTCTGGTAATGATTTGCATCAATTATTATAATGTTGTTCTTGCTGGTCTCCCCCAGTACCAACTCTGCAGATTGCAACTCTCCAGAACACCGCTGCTCGTATTCTGACCCACACTTCCCGCTCAGACCACATCACCTCTCTGCTTATTCACTTACATTGGCTTCCAATAAATTCCGTGTTCATTATAAGATTCTCACCCTGGTTCACCACACCATTCATACCAACTCCCCCCAGTATCTTTTTGACCTAATTCACCTCCATGCCTTGCATCGTTGCCTCTGACTAGTTCCCTCCATTTGCCTTTTCCTTAGTCTGTATCCCATGCTCACTTGGAATCCACACGCTCCTCTGTCTTCTTCTTTCTTGGCCCCCTACTCTGGAACTCCCTCCCACCTGACCTTCACCTTGAACTCTCCTTTCCAAGATTCATGGCATTGCTGAAAACCCATCTATTTCCTGTCGCCTTTGACCTCCCACCTCCGACCATTTGACCCTATCCTGACTCCCTCAGTCTGTATCTCCTTCCCTCCCTCCCCCCCGCCAGTCTCTCTGCCTTCTCTTTCTCTTTTCTTTTCTTTCCTTTCAGTCTTGTTATGCTTTCCTTTCTTTTCTTGCAGTTCATAATTTTTTTTATTGTAAACCACTCAGACACCCCTGGTGTTGGTTGGTATATCAAGTAATTTGATAAAGATGAAGATCATGCCACAACTGTCTCACCTATCCAAACATTGCTGCACCCTTAAAAACACTCTCTTGCTAAAAATACCACCTCCATCACCTCACTAAGAGGCATGTTTACTAAAGTATGTGCGGGCCACATTTTATTTTATTTATTTATTTAGCTAGGCTTATATTTATTTATTTATTTTATTTATTTAGCAAGCATTTGTAGCCCGCTCCTTCCAGCGATCAGAAGCGGGTAGGATTACTATTGTGAAACTGCCGAATCAAGGCAGGTACAAATTTTGTTTACATACAGATTGTCAGAAAAGCACATCATACAGAGTTAACACTTCTTAGCTATGGGGGAGTTCATTTACATATATACATAAATACATATATACAGGATAATCTTCTTGGACTGTCGAATCAAGGCAGGTACAAATTTTGCTTACATACAGATTGTCAGAAAAGCACATCATACAGAGTTAACACTTCTTAGCTATGGGGGAGTTCATTTACAGATATACATAAATACATATATACAGGATAATCTTCTTGGACACAGTGGTCAGGGGCTGCTCCATCTGTGGGTTTAGTTCAGGTTGAAATGTGATTGGAAAATGTGCGTTTTGAGTTTCTTTCTGAAGTCTAGAAGGTCATTGCTAGCTCGTAGTTCTGGTGGGAGTTGGTTCCACAGTGTTGGCGCCACATATGAGAAAGCCCTGTGGCTGGTGTTAGTTTTGGCAGATCTTATATCTGTTGGAGTGTGAAGGATGTTGGAATTGTGGGTTCTTCTGTTTCGGGTAGGAGGTTGCAATCTTACTAGGTTGTTGAGGAAGGAAGGTGCTAAGTTGTGGATGAGTTTGAAGGTGGTTGTTAGTATTTTGTATTTTGTGCGAGCTGTTATGGGTAGCCAGTGTAATTGAATTAGCACTGGTGTGATGTGGTCACTTAGATTTTTCTTCATTATGACCCTGGCAGCTACATTTTGTGCCATTTGTAATATGTTTAGGGTTTTTTTAGGTAAACCTTGTAGGATGGCGTTGCAGTAGTCAAAATGTGGCATGATGAGTGCTTGGGCCACTGTTCTGAAGTCTTGGGGATCAATAATATTCCGAATGGGTTGGAGCACTCTAAGCTTGTGGAAAACTGCTCTGTTGGTCTTTCGGAGGTGTTTTTCCATCTTTAGGTCACAGTCAAATGTGATTCCTAGATACTTTATTTCTTTTTTTGTTTGGTAAGTGTTGTTACATAGTGTTATTGATGTGGGAGGGTCAAAATTCGGTTCTTTGGAGATATACATTACTTCGGTTTTTTTGTGATTAATTGACATGCTACTTTGTTGTAACCAGTCTTGCATCTCTCCGATACATGTCTCCAGTGGGTTGTAGTCTGGGTTTTTAGTGTCTAGTTGTGTGTATAGCATGATATCATCGGCATAGATGTGGTAATTAATTTCGTGCCGTGAGAAAAGTTTGCATAGTGGCTGCATATATATGTTAAACAGAAGTGCTGAGAGAGCAGAGCCTTGGGGGATTCCCTGTGTTTGTGAGAAAGATTCTGCTTTTTCTCCGTTGAATTGAACCTGTTGTGTTCGATTTGAGATGTAGGATGAGAACCATTTTAGTGGGGTTCCTGTTATTCCTATTGATTTTATCCTATTTATGAGGGTCCCATGATTAACTGTATCAAAGGCAGCTGAGATGTCAATGAATACAAGAATGTACATTTTCTTTTTGTTTTCAAGGCCCTTTAGGAGGTTGTTAAGTAGAACTAGTAACAGGGTTTCAACTCCATGATGTTGCCTGAAGCCATATTGCTGGTCATCAAGAGGAGCACTGTCAGTCAGATGGTCTTGGAGTTGTAGAAGGACCGTTTTTTCTATGATCTTTGCCAGGAATGAGATACTTGATATGGGACGGTAGGAGGCTGGGTCTTCTCCGTTGAGTGTAGTGTTTTTTAGGATTGGTCTAATGACTGATTTCTTTAGTTCTGAGGGCATGATTCCTTGTTGTAGGGATAGGTTAACTATGTGTGCTATGTGAGGTGCTATGTCTTGTTTCACTGCCTTGATCCAGGATGCAGGACAGGGATCTAGTGGGGAGGTGGTACTTTTCAGGCTTGTGACAATGGCTGTGATTTGCTGGGTTCCTATTTTGTGGAAGTGCTCCCATAACTGGTTTTGCGTTGTGTTGTTCTCACTTCTGATTTGTGGTGTTGGTGGGGGGGGTGGAGGACCAGGGGCCGTCAGTTTGGACGCGTAGTGGTTTGCCAGTGTTTGGACCTTGATGGATTTGTTGAGGTTGGCATTTTGGTCGGTTTTGGTTAGTGATTTGACTAGTTCAAATAACTCTCGTGGGCGATTGATTGCCTTGTTTAGGATGTTGGTGTGATGTAATTTTTTTGCATTGTTCACGTCGTCTTTGTATTTTGCGAGATGGGCCATGTATTTAGTTTTGAGATCGGAGGATTTGGTTTGTCTCCATTTTCTCTCTATTTTACGGAGCTCCCTTTTTGATTTTATTAGAGTTCCTGTGTACCAGGGTTCCGAGTTGATCTTATGTGGGTTTGATGTGTGTTTCAAAGTTGGGTTAGATGTATTTTGGATGTGTGTGTTCCATCTGTTAGTTAGTTCGTCTAGGTCTGTGGAATCTAGGTTTATGTGGGATGCAATGGTGCTTATGAGGTGTTCCTCGTTGAGTTTGCTGAATTTCCTAATGGGGTTGGTCATTCTCATCTCCTTTGAGTTTTTGGGTTGGCACTGTAGTTTAAGTTTACAGTTGATTTGGTGGTGGTCTGACCATGGTACTTGAGTTATGTTTATTATAGGTGGTTCATTGCTTTGTTGTGGATTTCTGGGTATGAAAATCATATCTAGGATGTTTCCTCTATCGTGTGTGGGGTTGCTTATTATTTGTTGGAAACCCAATTGGTCGATGGCTTCATAGAAGGAGTCCGTGTGGGACGGAGGAATTGATGCTAGGTTCAAATCTCCGAGGATGATCTGGAATTTTTTGCTTTGTGTGGATGTGATGGTTTCTAGTGCTGTGGCTAGTGTTTCGTGCTGTGGTGAGGGAGGTCGATAGATTAGGCAGATGGATAATGCCATGCTCTCGACTTTAAGTAGGTCAAGATCGGGATTTGTGACCGTAGATGTGGTTGTGAGTTGAAGGCTGGTTTTGGCTGCTATAAGGACTCCGCCTCCTCTTCTGTTGATGCGTGGGCAGTTGTATAGTTGGTATCCGGGCTTCTGTATTTGATTCATTGTTGCAGAGTCTGAGTCAGTGAGCCATGTTTCTGTTATGCATAGGATATCTGGTTGTTCGTCAGTTAGAATGTTGTGGATAATATGCGTTTTATTCCTTATTGACCTAGCATTAATAAGGATAATGTTACATGTGTGATGTTCTTGGTGTGTGGTTCGTGTGAGTTGTATTTGAGATCCAATAGTGTTCTTTGCTTTGGTTTTAGGGTGTTTTTGAGATTTGTTCCCTTTGATGTGGGTGTGTCGTTGGGGTAATTTACTTGGTGTTTGTGTGGTGGTGATAGGATTTAAGTTGTATTGATGCAGGATGGGTAATGGAGGGGGAGGGTGGAGAAGGTAGATTGGTGTATATAGTAGAGGAATGCAGTATTGTGAGTGTGGGATGGTTCTATATGAAGATGTTAGTATACACATGCACAAAATCAGGAAGGTGTGAGCAGGCTCCATTTTATGTCTGCCAGAAATATTTGGATTTTGGATTCGAGTGGCGCAGTGTGGGGTGAAGTCAAGGCAGCTGGCCTAGAGATGTGTTAGTGTAGGCCGACAAGATAGTTGTTGGGTACCAACAGTCTAGCAGGGATAGATGGGTTGGGGTACAGCGTTTCTTATTACTTTAACAAAATAGGGATACAGTCCTAACGTTCCTTATCACTCAGTATAAACAGATACAGTATTGTGCGATACAGTCCTATCGTTACCTATCACTCAGTATAAACAGATACAGTATTGTGCGATACAGTCTTAAGGTTATTGCAAGAAGGTTATTGGGTTACTGCATTGAAATGTAACAACTTGCTGGTTAGAGATACTTGGTTTCATTTAGCTCTAAATAAACAGTAGTAGCCTTTAGAGTTGGTAGGGGTTTACAATGTAACAGCTGGCTTGAGGAGAACAGGGCTTGTGACAGTGGGGAATTTGCACATTATATATACAGAGGTATGTTGGCTCCTACTTGGGGGGGTGGGGTTAGGCCAGGGTTGCACAGTGGTCTTTTGCATCAGGAGGTAGATAAGTCCAGTAATTGATTACCTGGGTGATATCGTTGTAGTTGAAAGCTCTTGATGTCGAATTTTGGTCCAGCTATGGGAATCTCGTGGAGCGTGGTGGTCGGGACCGGCGAGCTCAGACCCGGCCTGGGGAGCTCAAGCCGTCAGTCATTTGATTGCTGCACTTTCGTTTTCTGTCCGTTATCGGAGTTTTGGTCATGTGAGTCAGGCTTCTTGATACTTGCAGCCTTGTTGCAGTTCAGTGGATGATGTTTCAACTGCGCCTAATCTCCACCGCCTAAGGGCCACCGCCAAAGGGCCCTCTGGCGAGGCCCTCAGGCGCGGGCCCGCAAGGCGCGGGCGCGCCCTGTAGGGACGCCGCTTTTATGCGGTTCTGCCTGCGTGCGTGTGAGCCTCCCACTGCCCGGATTGGGCAGGAGTGTGTGGAGGGAGGGCTCCCACTGCCCGGATTGGGCAGGAGTGTGTGGAGGGAGGGCTCCCACTGCCCGGATTGGGCAGGAGTGTGTGGAGGGAGGGCTCCCACTGCCCGGATTGGGCAGGAGTGTGTGGAGGGAGGGCTCCCACTGCCCGGATTGGGCAGGAGTGTGTGGAGGGAGGGCTCCCACTGCCCGGATTGGGCAGGAGTGCGTGGAGGGAGGGCTCCCACTCCCGGATTGGGCAGGAGTGTGTGGAGGGAGGGCTCCCACTGCCTGGATTGGGCAGGAGTGTGTGGAGGGAGGGCTCCCATTGCCCGGATTGGGCAGGAGTGTGTGGAGGGAGGGCTCCCACTGCCCGGATTGGGCAGGAGTGTGTGGAGGGAAAGGCTCCCACTGCCCGGATAGGGCAGGGGTGTGTGGGGGAAAGGCTCCCACTGCCCGGATAGGGCAGGAGCTTCACCAAGGCGGTTGGAGGGCTAGCGATGCTCAGCAGCTCCCACGAAGTAGGGACGCCGCTTTTATGCGGTTCTGCCTGCGTGTGTGTGAGCCTCCCACTGCCCGGATTGGGCAGGAGTGTGTGGAGGGAGGGCTCCACTGCCCGGATTGGGCAGGAGTGTGTGGAGGGAGGGCTCCCACTGCCCGATTGGGCAGGAGTGTGTGGAGGGAAGGCTCCCACTGCCCGATAGGGCAGGAGTGTGTGGAGGGAGGGCTCCCACTGCCCGTATTGGGCAGGAGTGTGTGGAGGGAGGGCTCCCACTGCCCGGATTGGGCTGGAGTTTGTGGAGGAGGGCTCCCACTGCCCGGATTGGGCAGGAGTGTGTGGAGGGAGGGCTCCCACTGCCCGGATTGGGCAGGAGTGTGTGGAGGGAGGGCTCCCACTGCCCGGATTGGGCAGGAGTGTGTGGAGGGAGGGCTCCCACTGCCCGGATTGGGCAGGAGTGTGTGGAGGGAAAGGCTCCCACTGCCCGGATAGGGCAGGGTGTGTGGGGGAAAGGCTCCCACTGCCCGGATAGGGCAGGAGCTTCACCAAGGCGGTTGGAGGGCTAGCGATGCTCAGCAGCTCCCACGAAGTAGGGACGCCGCTTTTATGCGGTTCTGCCTGCGTGCGTGTGAGCCTCCCACTGCCCGGATTGGGCAGGAGTGTGTGGAGGGAGGGCTCCCACTGCCCGGATTGGGCAGGAGTGTGTGGAGGGAGGGCTCCCACTGCCCGGATTGGGCAGGAGTGTGTGGAGGGAGGGCTCCCACTGCCCGGATTGGGCAGGAGTGTGTGGAGGGAGGGCTCCCACTGCCCGGATTGGGCAGGAGTGTGTGGAGGGAGGGCTCCCACTGCCCGGATTGGGCAGGAGTGTGTGGAGGGAGGGCTCCCACTGCCCGGATTGGGCAGGAGTGTGTGGAGGGAGGGCTCCCACTGCCCGGATTGGGCAGGAGTGTGTGGAGGGAGGGCTCCCACTGCCCGGATTGGGCAGGAGTGTGTGGAGGGAAAGGCTCCCACTGCCCGGATAGGGCAGGGGTGTGTGGGGGAAAGGCTCCCACTGCCCGGATAGGGCAGGAGCTTCACCAAGGCGGTTGGAGGGCTAGCGATGCTCAGCAGCTCCCACGAAGTAGGGACGCCGCTTTTATATCCCGCATTTCACTGGGTCAAAGCGGTTTGCAAGGAACAGAATAGGGGGTTTTCAGGTGTTTGCAGAGGGCTGGTGATATTCCTTATTGGTCTGGCAGAGAGTTCCAAAGGGATGGTGCATAGAGTTCAAAAGCTTTGCGGCAAGTTTGTTGGTTGAATTTTGTTTTGGATTGCGATATGGTAAGTTTGCTGACTGTAGCAGGTCTTCGTGGTCTGTTTGTACCAGCCTGGATGTCCATGAGAACTTCAGGGAGTGTATGCGTCCTCACCCCTGCAGTCTGTCCAGGTCCAAGATGCAGCACCACACAAGCTGGCATGTGAGTGTATTTAACACCATCCTTTAAGTGTACCCGTGCTATGGGCAGCAAGTGCGGTTAGCATAAACTACAAATGTCCATGCTAGCTGCAACTTGCCATGATGCCTACATTCTGCCCCGTCCACCCAATCCCTGCCCAGGCCACCCAGTCCCTGCCCTGTCGCTCACAACCCAGGTAAAGGGGAATTTTTAGTATGGGGGCCTGAGCTAAACCCCAGGCTACCAGGTAGCACACTTTAGTTAACATACTCCTATATGTCCCATCCCCAAAACTACCCTTCTGCAACTGTTCCACCACCTCACCAACTGCCACCTTGCATCTGATGCACCACCCCAGAAAGTGCCTCCATTCACCAAAACTACTGGCCAAGGGGTGGAACTTGCCCCTCCCAATGAAAATGGTGTTCTGCTGCCCCTGCCTTAGTCAAACCAAGTTCTGGAGGGCCTGGGATGTCCTTAAGAGTCTAGAGAACCTGGGCCATGTGGAGTACCTGCAGTCACCAGTCCTCATGAATCTCCACCGATTGCCATGAACCATTTTATGAACAAGGACTAGAGTGGTTACTGCTGCCACCATCAGTATTTCTACCCCTTGAATTGAGACCTGCATCTGAGAGATCAGACGAACCTCCTAAAGAACACTCCAGTCCAGCGAAGACACTGGGAACTGCAGCACCGCTGACAGTGAAGAGTGAGACCAAACCCAACAGGAACCAAGTGAGTTTTGCCTATCATTCTGCGGCCCTCACCCCCTAGAGAAAGGTTGACTACAGTAGTACACAAGAAGCATCCAGGTGGTTTGCCATGAGGGCTTGTGAGGATTAATGATGTTGAGAGATATGCCATCAGTAGTTTAGCTACTGACAGGGTCTCCGAAGATGGACAGGTCTCAGCTGAGGTGCCAGACTAAGGCAAACCACCCACCTAGGCAGCAGCACAATGGGACGGTGTTGGCAGTGGAGGATTATATTTCTGTGATAACGGCAACAGCATTGGTATTACGTGCTCGGACGAAAGGCCTAACAGTCTACTTCCGTATCTTGCCACAAATATCCAGTGGATAGTCACAAAAAACAAATTGTGATATTGTACTAATATGGCAGATGAAATGAACAGTTAACGCCAATTGACTAGGTATCGCTAAGGTCATTGCAGTGTCTCTGCCGTGCATTTAACAAGTTGGAAAACTTCTCTCTGGGCTAACTGAATGAGAAACCGCCGAGGACGTCCACAACAGTTAACGGAGAAGTCCGGCTGTTGCCACACATCAATTTTACACAGTAGGAGGCAGGAGTGGTCTAGTGGTTAGGACAAGGTACTTCAGGCCGGAGGGCCAGGGGTTCAAGTCCCACCTGGGGACAGCAATCTCAGGCCGGAGGGACTGGGATTTCTAGTCCTATAGGCACTCCTTGTGGTTTTGGGCAAGCCACTTAACCCTCCATTGCCCATGTTCCCTGTAAGTATTAGCTTATGTGTCTCATATCCCCTTGTGTTAAATGTATCCCCCAATTGACCGCTTTGACCTGGTGAAAAGCGCTATATAAATACAGCTAAATAAATAATGGTACCGTAATGCTGCAAGTTTCTAAATAGGCCTCTAACTGAGTAAGTGCAGCGATATCTATGCAAAGGTAAACAGGTAACTTTCACTGTTTATTTTACCCATTCTGAAGATTTTCTCTACACTGACTCCGCAGCTTTTCCTCCGTAGACATGAAGAAGTCTTAGCAAATTAGGCCTTTCCTTTTTGCTGGGCAGTCATGGCAGGTGCTAATCATTTGTTTGTGCTCAGGTCAAGGGATCTTGGAAAGTTAGAAGCCACCCTGGGACATCTATAACCAGCATCAGAGAAAACTGGAAAAAGTGGTATGTCTAAGTGAACTGAAAGTCCTGGTCTGTCCCTCAGTACTGATATAAGGCAACAGGTGAAGTTTCATGTGGTGTTAACACTATTGCCCTTTACCAATAATTTATTATAAAAGTTCTAGGTAAAAGGGCCAGAATCATTAAACATGACTTATCCTCTTGTTAAAGGGGAGGGGGGCTCCCAAAGGAAAAGGAGCTCCTGCGCGCATATTCTTCAAGGAATACAATTTTAATGGAAATATAGGAACCCATCTGCTACTCAGTACGAGCTCTCCTGCTAAAACTCATTACTTCTAAATGTTTGACATGGTGAAAATAAAAAGAGAAAGGAGGCCATGGGAGTATTGTCTGTTTCTTATTATTCACTTATTTGCAACAGCTCCACAGCAGACGCTGCTGTCAGCCCCCCCCCCCCCCCTTTTGCCAGTCCTCAACATTCATCCACTCCAAAGAAGTGATGGATGGTGACAATGCACAGTTGCCGGCAAGAGGATTTCACACACTAACCAGATGCACATGGCACCGCTTCTCTTGCTATCTGGCAGCGGCCCACAGAGACACCTCAGGGAGCTGCGAACCACTGCACTAATAATATGATCACCCAATACTTGGGTGGGATGGAGGCCTGCGGCATGATATGGTGGAGTTCAGGGTGAGCAGGAAGAGTTTTCAGACTCAATATTTAAGCAGGGAGGACGTGTGCTTGTAAGGATGTGAGCTACACTGCAAAGTGGCCGTATCCTTGCAAGCGACATCTTCACCCATGCTCCCTAGAAATGTCGGAGTAAACCTTTTATGCAATGCCTGCGCAGGAACTCGGTGTTTGTTGCAATTACTTTCTAGAATGAACTCTAGCCACATGGACAGAGTATCCAGTGTTATAAATAAGAATACAAATTGTTGTTTTTGGCTTTGGTATAATTATTCCTCATTCTACTGTTGATTGTCGGCTTTCCCAGCACAAAGCCCCTCAGTTATGTTTCTTTTGCCGTGTACTGCTCACATAATATTAAATGAGTTGGCAGGTGCAAAATGATCCAGAGAAAACTACCTGTATCAAAGTTTCCCCAGGCCTCGAGAATGCCTTCAACCCTGACTCTATATATGGGGAGAATTATTGTGGGTATCACATGGGGCTCATTCCATTGTTCTTAGCCTCTCCCAGCATTCACAGTAACACAGCTGCCAGTGTGAGGGAAGAAACCGCTCTTCACGCTACTGGCTGTGCAGAGGTGAGCCGCGGCCTCACGCGGGCTTTCCGGACTCACCTCTGAAGCAGCTTAGATAGGTGCAGGGCTCTTCGGGAGGGGTGGGGGGAAGGTCTAGGATAGGACAGGAAATGGGCTGATGGGGGTTCTTGGACGGGTGGGAGGGCTTGGACTGGAAATGGATGATGCGAGCTAGGACTGCGAATGAGCTGATGGGGAGGAACTTGTACTGGAAATGGGCTGATGGGAGCTGGAATAAGACTGGAAATGACTGATGGGTGGCTAGGATTGGAAATGGGCTGAGGGGGGAGCTTGTACTGGAAATGGCTGATGGGGGCCAGGACTGGAAATGGTTTGAATGGGGGGGGGGACATGAACTGGAAATAGGCTGATGGGGGCTGGAATAGGACTGGAAATGGCTGATGGGTGGCTAGGATTGGAAATGGGCTGAGGGGGGAGCTTGGACTGGAAATGGCTGATGGGGAGACTTGGACTGGAAATGGCTGATGGGGATGAACCTGAACTGGAAATAGGCTGGAATAGAACTGGAAATGGCTGATGGGGGACTAGATTGGAAATGGGCTGGGGGGGGGCTTGGACTGGAAATGGGCTGATGGGGAGCTAGGATGGGACTGGAAATGACTGATGGGGGCTAGGACTGGAAATGGGCTGATGCCGGGAACTTGAACTGTAAATGGGCTGATGGGAGCTGGAATATGACTGGAAATGGCTGATGGAGGGCTAGGACTGGAAATGAGCTGATGGGGGGCTAAGACTAGAAATGGGCTGATTGGGGGAGCTTGGACTGGAAATGGGCTGATGGGGGCTGGAATAGAACTGGAAATGGCTGATGGGGGGAGTTTGGACTGGTAATGGCTGATGGGGGGCTAAGACTGGAAATGGGCTAAAATTGGGAGAGCTTGAACTAGAAATGGCCTGATGGGGTCTGGAATAGAACTGGAAATGGCTGATGGGGGGCTTAGTCTGGAAATGGCTGATGGGGGGCTAGGACTGGAAATGAGCTGATGGGGGGGGCTAGGATTGGAAATGGGCTGATGCGGGGGGATGGGAAAATGGGACTAGAAGGGAGTGGATGCTGGGTGGGGCTGTAACTAGAAGAGAGCTGATGTTGGGGGAGGACTAGATGGGGATGGGGGAGTGAGAATGGAGAGGGGAAAAGATATTTTGTGTGGGAGGGAAGAAAAATCTATGATTGGCCAGGTATTTGGAGAGTAAGTGGGGATTGAGGATGGAGGGGTGAAATATGAGTGGATGACAAAGGCATAAAGAAAGAAATGGAGGAAAGAGCAAAAGGGGAAAGATCAGTATGTTAAAGCAGATGCAGAGAGAATGGAAAAAAACTAGAAGAGAGAAGAAAGGACAAATGGACAGTAGACAATGGAGAGTTAGCAGAAGACATGAAGAAACCAGAAGTAAGTGACTGGTGTAATTGCAACTGAAAAATAAAATGCCCAAACAACAAAAGGTAGAAAAATATGTTTTTATTCTGAATTTATTAACTGGAATATGTCAGTTCTGGGAAATGTGCATCACTAACGTCTTTGTGTTTTGTTTAGTACAAGAGGAAATTAATTTATAGTTTTATTTCTCCAGTGTTGTGCATTCCAAGTTTGGCTTTTGGGGTTTCCAGTTTAATTATTGTCTTCCTATTTCTAAATTGTGATCCCTTGTTCTTTGTTTGGTGATGGTGGTGTATGTTCTGCATGTGTAACTGAGCTGAGGTATTCTGTTCATGAAGTTTCTGTGACATTGCCACTTGTTCTCTTTCCCCAGTAGGTCATGTATTGTTATTCTCTGAAATGTATTGGTTTAATATTTGTAGTGTTGCCTTTTCATAGGTAGGGTTTGGTGCTTTGTGAGTCCTGGTTGTGCCGTTATGATACGGCAGGTTTACTATAGTTTCTAAATGGGTAGTGTTTATAGTACTTCCTAATGTAGAAATCTGGCAGTCTTTCTTTATCCAGACACTCATTAAGAGGCATATTTACTAAAAGTTAGTGCATGTTAACATGATGCAAATATTTATGCAAATGACGCTCCTTATGCAAATGAAACCCCACAATGACTCTTCGCACATGGCCGTGCACCCCCCTTGGGTCACCCCTGGGTCCACCAGTTGATGCCTACTTAATCTGCAACTTAATTATCATATGCATAATGAGGGCTTAATTTGTATACAAAAAGTGGAACTGAGAGAGGTGGAATGGAGAGAGGAGTAGGGCGGGGTCAAGGCCAGGAATGAACTGTGGCAGGGGGGAGGAGGGACAGTGGGCAGTAACTTCAGAGGGGGGGATTCTGTGGTGACCTCAGTAGCTTCAGCAAGCTGAGGGTATGGACAGCAGAAGGGAGGTGTCATTGAAGCAGCCTTTGGAAATCATTGTATAGAGGGTTTTTTGCACATGAAGAGGTTTTCTTTTTTAAATTATCCCAGGTGTTACCTGCAGATACATATGGAGGTGACAAGAAGGCACATATGTTTATGTGACTTGCCAGAATTTGGGTGGAATGTGGGCAGAATAGTATATGCTCCCAAACAAGGGTAAATATCTGCAGCTTCAATCTAGCTACGATTTCTGTGCTTTGTCCTAAGTATTTTATAGGTGCCTATGGGTCTATAAAACAGGAAATAGCTGCTTAGGTGACCTTGGGAGGAGTCAAGATGGCAGCGCACTTCTAAGCAGTCCCCCCGAGATTCTACTCTTGGCCCTTTCTTAATAAATTATTTTTATCTTGTAGGTTTTTTAAAATTTTATATTTAATGCAATTAAAAAACAAGAATCCTATTACTACTACTTATACAAATGATAAGTAGTAGTATTGCAATGCTTGTAATTATTTTTAATTGGATTAAATATAAATTTTTTAAAAACTACCACAAGAGAAAAATGATTTATTATAAATAATGAGATTTTTCCAAAATTGTTGAGATTACTCAAATGAAAAAACACATACACACATCATGGCAACTTTTGTTAACATTTTCATGGCACCTTTACGAATGCTTTCTGATTCCTGACTGGCGTGTTTATGTCCTGCATGTCCTTGCCCTTCTCAATGTCGCCTTTCTGAGTCCACGAGAGGGAACGGCAGCATTTTTTAAGGGCAGGCTGGATAGACCGTATGGTCTTTATCTGCCGTCATGTTTCTATGTTTCAGGTCCTGTTGGATGGGTGGGTGTGTAAGTGAATGGGGGGCTCTGAGGTATGCTGGTGCAGGGATGTGTGACAGAGGATGGGTGGATTAGGGGATGTTGTGGGAATATGTCTGTGAAAGATGGAGGGGTGCTAGGGAAGGGCAGTTTTAGGATATCCTACACCCTCTTGCACCCTTCTCCACTGCACTTGAAATCATGATCCTTCTCACCCTCATCCATTCATTTGGTTTATAGCCTGCCTATCAAAAACTACTAATCGTTTTTCCTTCGCCCCTTCCACACTCCCCTAACTTGCTCTTTCAGCCACCTCCCTTGCTACATGCTTATTCTCCCCGTTTCCATCTACTTTCCCACCGTCCCCCTCCCATCCTTGTCTTCAATCCCTCACTCGCTCAGCCATCACCATTTTCATTACAAACCCACTCAGTCTCCATTCTCTCTCCCCTAGTCACATATCCCCATCCTGCTAGTTACTGTTTCGGTCCAGTTCCAGATGTCAGGTCAGAAGTGATTCTGTACTGGGGAAAGGGCACATCGGCATGGAACTGATAAGGTGCCGTCTAAAAAGATACTTGAAGGGCATTTACAATATGTGACTTTCTCAAGCTATGCAGTGGCTGCAGATTGCACTTTTCTAAATGTGGAGATTAAGCAAATCTCCTTCACCATGAATCTTTCTTATCATGCTGCATTTTTTATTGATTTCCATGGAACACTATTCATATGAAGCTGAATGAACAAACGCCTGCTTTTCTTAAAAACAGCTCAACTACACATCATTCAAATGGATTCATCATTCAGCCAAGTTTGTTTGCCTGTTTCACAGCTGAAATGTACAAAAGGAACATAATTTACAATTATTTCATAAAAGCAGAACAGGTATGACTAATGCATTCACAAGATCGTTCCCCCGAGGACCATGTCTGCTTTTCCTGAAGCAGACATTTTAGTGATAAAAATCACCTCTGGAGGTCTTCCCCCCTCAGACCTGCTCCGACACCTGCTCATGGATCTGCTATTGAAATCATTTTCTTTCTTCTAGTCTTTTTGCTGCAGAGTATTAACCAAATAATTTACACAGAATTAAAGGAAAAAATGGACATGGAGGTAATTTCATAACAGATGTTATGTGAAAAGTCCAAAATGGAACTTGTGATATAGCCTTTATAAAATCATTTCAGCTGCAGCATTTAATAATACCTAAAACATTTGTCACAGACTCAAGTTTCTATTGTAAGCACTGCTTCAGGGGATCTGAGATCATGGCTGCTTTCAAACCAATGAGTCAGCACTCCAGCATAGCACATCACTTCCCAGTATGGCTTTAAGGTATCCTCCAGTGTGGCATGGGACCAAATCGCACTCTTCCACCCATGCACCTTGTGACCTTGGGAAAGTCATTTCACCCTCCATTGTCTCAGGTACAAATTTAAACAGTAAGGGGTCTATTCTGTCCCACAAATAGCTATTCACTCTCCTCTGGCCCTGTCAAAAGCCTCTCTGTATGAACAAGGAGTTTGTATGGGGAGGCTTAGATCGGGATGGGAGGGGGCATTGTGGAGGCAGTGTTAGGGCGGTCCGCGATCCCAGACATACAGCGACGATTCTGATGTCGGCTCTGTATGTCCGGGACTGGCAAACTGGATGGGGATATATTCCACCTTGGAGGTGGAATAAGCCCCCCTGGACATCGGAGGATGGCAGGCCCGGGCACCACAAGTAAGGTGAGGGGGTGAAGGGGGGTTCCCCGCAGCCCAACCCTGGCCATGGAAGGTCAGATTGGGCGTCAGGCTGTGGGGAAAGGAAAGAGGGTCGTCGGCTGGGTTTCGCAGCTCTTGAATAGAGCCACTGCTCCATTCACAGAGCCTGCCTGAGATCGCTGGGCATGGCTCCGTACATGAAGGCCGATCGGAATCGGATCCTGGCCTGCACATAGAGACCCTAGACCCGATTCTGATCCCAAAGGGCACATCTAGCCCCTGTGGGATTGTAATCGGGTCTATCTCTGTGCATATTGAATATTGTGTGCAATTCTGGTCGCCGTATCCTAAAAAGGATATAGAGTTATTAGAAAAGGTTCAGAGAAGAGCCACCAAAGTGGCAAAGGAGATGGAAGGATGCCCCTATGAAGAAAGGCTAAAAAGGTTAGGGCTCTTTAACCTGGAAAAGAGACGGCTGAGGGGAGATATGATAGAAGTCTATAAATTAATGAACGGAGTGGAACGGGTAAACGTAGATCGATTGTTTACCTTATCAGAATATAGAAAGACTAGGGGACATGCAATGAAGCTACAGGGTAAACTATTTAAGACTAATAAAACAAAATATTTTTTCACTCAACGTGTAATCAAACTCTGGAATTTGTTACCGGAGGATGTAGTAAAGGCTGTTAGTGTAGCTGGGTTTAAAAAAGGTTTGGACAAGTTCCTGGAGGAAAGGTCCATAAACCATTATTAAGAAGTGACCGAAGATATCAATGCTTGACCCAGTACAAGCATTGCGGAACCTGTGTCTTTTGGGGAAACTGCTAGGTACATATGACCTAGATTGGCCACTGTTGGAAACAGGATACTGGGCTTGATGGACCTTGGTCTGACCCAGTATGGCATATCTTATGTTCTTATCTCCATTCCGATCGGGCGCACAGGGACCTGGATGCACATGATGGAATGTGCCTCTAAGGGGTCTATTCTGTCCCGTGAATAGCGGGGATGGACTTCCCATGGGGATGTCCATCCCTGCTATTCGCCCTCTTGCCGGCCCTGTCAAAAGCCTCTCTGTATGAACAAGGAGTTTCTACGGGGAGGCTGAGACAGGGGCGGGAGGGGGCATTGCAGAAGAGGAGTTAGGGCAGGCAATGGGCAGTCCGCGACCCTGGATGTACAGGGCCAATTCTGAAGCCAGCTCTGTACATTTGGGGTTGGCAGACTGGACGGGGGATGGCAGGCCCGGGAATCAAAAGTAAAGTGAGGGGGTGAAGGGGGTTCCCCGCAGTCCGATCCTGGCCATGGAAGGCCAGATTGGGGATCAGGCTGAGGGGAAAGGAAAGAGTGGTCGGTGGCCGGGTGTCGCGGTTGCTGAATGGAGGTGCAGTGCCATTGCACCAGCGGCCTGATTGAGTTAGCCGGGCATAGCTCTGTACATGCAGGCCGGTCAGAATTGCGTCCCGGCCTGCACGTATAGACCCCAGACCCGACCCTGATCCTGCGTGGCACATCTAGCCCCGCAGGATCGGAATCAGGTCTACCTCTGTGCATCCCGATTCCAATCGGGTACACAGGGGCCGGGACACACATGCTGGAATGTGCCTCTAAGCCTCCTCGGGACAAGGAAAATAGCTCCTGTAGCTAATTATAACCAGCTTTGCTTTACCAATGAACAGCACAAAGCAATTAGGTCTCTTACTGAACGTGTTTCAAAATAACAGAAAAACTGGTACATTCAACTCCAACTCTGTAGAAAAAGTCTACCAATTTATGAAGACCAACGGCACTCTTGATTACATATAGTGAGCGAAACTAAGGTCTCAGACTTATTCAGCACTCAATCTGGACTCGCGTCCTTTCATATGGTGCTTGTTTGCATCAATGACCTTATACTTAAGTAACTTCGCCACTCTTTATCACTGTGCTTATAAAATACGTTTGTTCTGCTGTGCACTTATTCAACTTTCAATGTCTCTTCTTTACGAGCAAAAAGACTCACAAAATGCCACTAACTCCAAACTTAGCTGTTTTTTCCGTGATGAAAATTTTTGTGGCTATTTTGTGTTGTCTATCAAATACTTAACTGCACTGCAGTGTTACACCATCACCATCTTTCAATGAAGATCTCTTTCAATGAAGATCTCAGATCTCGACGCTATCTCTAGGCGCCATAACGGCATTTCACAATCAAGGTTTCATCAGGAGATCTGCACCATCCTCGTGTTCTAAAATAATAAAAATCTACTATAAATCCATGTGTCTCCCCCTTCAATAAAAATCCACTAGAAATCCATGTGTCTTCCCCTATTAAATAAGATTATGAAAACCCTTTCTACTTACTCGACACCAAATGCTGCCCGCGCCTACTTTCAGATTATACTGTCTCTCCTCGTAACAAACCGAACTTTCTCAATGTTAGTATAAACGCCGCGCATGCGAGATAAGACTCCCCTCAGACATTTAAACCCGTATGCATGAGACCGCAATCACATACACCTGTTCCTTTTCCATACAGGAACTACAAAGCACGCCTTTTGTTCCTTTTTTCTTGTTTACCAAATACTACCACATGGGAGTACATTAGCAAACTCACCTCTTTTGAATGTTTATACAACTATCCTCTGCCCCTATCGTTAGACAAGATCGACACTCTACCGAACTTTAGCATTCAGGTACATACCGCCCAATCAATCACCGCATTTAACCCTTTAGGTGAAACTGTATCTAATCTATAAATCCATCTCTCTTCCCTGTTTAACAGAGTTTCATCTAGTGTTGATCCCGATCCCGATCGGGATCCCGAAACTGCGGAGCTGTTCAAAAAGATGGCCCAGTAATAAACAATGTGTGACTATAGGGGATCGAACACATAGAAAGGCCGACAGGGGGAAAAACACTAGATGAAACCCTGTTAAACAGGGAACAGAGATGGATTTATAGATTAGATACAGTTTCACCTAAAGGGTTAAATGCTATAGTTCGGTAGAGTGTCGATCTTGTCTACCGATAGGGGCAGAGGATAGTTGTATAAACATTCAAAAGAGGTGAGTTTGCTAATGTACTCCCATGTGGTAGTATTTGGTAAACAAGAAAAAAGGAACAAAAGGCGTGCTTTGTAGTTCCTGTATGGAAAAGGAACAGGTGTATGTGATTGCGGTCTCATGCATACGGGTTTAAATGTCTGAGGGGAGTCTTATCTCGCATGCGCGGCGTCTATACTAACATTGAGAAAGTTCGGTTTGTTACGAGGAGAGACAGTATAATCTGAAAGTAGGCGCGGGCAGCATTTGGTGTCGAGTAAGTAGAAAGGGTTTTCATAATCTTATTTAATAGGGGAAGACACATGGATTTCTAGTGGATTTTTATTGAAGGGGAGACACATGGATTTATAGTAGATTTTTATTGTTTTAGAACACGAGAATGGTGCAGATCTCCTGATGAAACCTTGATTGTGAAACGCCGTTATGGCGCCTAGAGATAGCGTCGAGATCTGAGATCTTCATTGAAAGAGATCTTCATTGAAAGATGGTGATGGTGATGGTGTAACACTGCAGTGCAGTTAAGTATTTGATAGACAACACAAAATAGCCACAAAAATTTTCATCACGGAAAAAACAGCTAAGTTTGGAGTTAGTGGCATTTTGTGAGTCTTTTTGCTCGTAAAGAAGAGACATTGAAAGTTGAATAAGTGCACAGCAGAACAAACGTATTTTATAAGCACAGTGATAAAGAGTGACGAAGAGTTACTTAAGTATAAGGTCATTGATGCAAACAAGCACTATATGAAAGGACGCGAGTCCAGATTGAGTGCTGAATAAGTCTGAGACCTTAGTTTCGCTCACTATATGTAATCAAGAGTGCCGTTGGTCTTCATAAATTGGTAGACTTTTTCTACAGAGTTGGAGTTGAACGTACCAGTTTTTCTGTTTTTACCAATGAACAGGCCTGCACTAAATCTACATAATAAATAACAAAACAGATACGAATGTGTGTTAAGGGTCTCCAGATAGCAGCATCAGAAAATATTTTTCATTTCATTTTCTCCAAAGGCAGTGCACTTCTTTCCTTTAGAAAGCGACATACTTAAAATGTAAATTAATCAATTAATAATATAGCCAGGCTTATCCCCTGCTAGACAGTGAGAGCAAGGAACATGTAGGGAAGGCAACCAGGGAGGAATGTGGACACCATGACACAGAAAGGCCACTGGCATCTGCCCATTCCTCTTTCTGTGCCAAACCTGTAGTGTGGACAGTGCAATGACTTGACCACACAGCATGCAAGCTGACAGAAAATAACTCTGCACTCAAACCAAAGCAACTGGTGAGCTCAAAGAAACCTTTGAGGCTTCTTAGTACCATCTGCAAATATACTGAAAGTAAATATAGTGTAACCACCACCCAGGAAAAGATTTAGGCGTCTTTGTGGATAACATGTTAAAACCATCGGCCCAGTGTGCAGCGGCAGCCAAGAGAGCAAATAGAATGCTAGGTATCATAAGGAAAGGAATGGAAAATAAAACAAAAGATATTATAATGCCTCTATATCGTTCCATGGTGAGACCGCACCTTGAGTATTGTGTGCAATTCTGGTCGCCATATCTTAAAAAGGATATAGAGTTTTTATTTATTTATTTATTTAACAGTATTTCTATACCGCCTTATCCTACAATCAAAGCGGTGTCACAGCAATACAATCAAAAGTGGTGGGAGGGTATTTCATGCAGTGAAAGAGATGTCATGATTTGCGTGTAAGAGGTTAGTCTGTTAGATTAGGTTGAGTTATGTACATTGTGCACTATTGTACAGCATGAGCTATAATACATTGTTCTATACAATTTGGGTTTAAGATATATCTTGTGCCATTGTACAATTTCTTATCAGGGTTGGGTGGGGTAGGTTGGTGGTTCCTGCTGGTACGATTAAGTGACATGTCCGCAGTGTTCTATGAACAGCGTTGTCTTCAGTTGTTTGTGAAAGTCTTTGAGGTCCGTTGTCGATCTCAGTTTGTCTGGGAGGGAGTTCCATATTGTTGGGGCAGCCAGGGAGAGAGCTCTCTCTGTGGTGTCCTTGCGTGTTTTTCTGAAGTCACTCGGGGTGTTGACTCTGTTGGAGGTTCCTTTTCTTCTTGGGCAAGTGCTGGTGTCTGGTTGTATGAGGGTGTGCAGACTGTTAGCTGAAGTGTGGTGTTTGATTTTGAATATGTTTATGATTGTTTTGTATTTGATGCGTGAACTGATTGGGAGCCAGTGTAGGTCTTTCAGAACAGGGGTAATGTGTTCATGTCTTGTTGAACCAGATATTATGCGGGGTGCAGTGTTTTGTGCTAGTTGTAGTGGTTTGAGTGTTTGTTTTGCTAGCCCAAGATAGATGGGGTTGCAGAAGTCCAATAAGGGAATAATTAGAGCTTGGCATACTGTACGGAAGTGTTCTGTGGCGAGGAGGGGTTTAAGTCTTCTGATGATTCTCATCCTGTGGTATGCGTTTTTGATTGTTTTGTTTACGTGTGTCTTGAGATTCAGTTCGTTGTCCAGGGTCACTCCGAGGTATTTTACTTCTGATTTCATTGGTATGGTTGTGTTTTGTACTCTGATGTCCGGTGGGTGGATGAAGTCTGGGTTGCGAGTGATTATTAGTGCCTCCGTCTTGCTGTAGTTGATTGCGAGGTTGTTGTCTTTACACCATCTTGTCATTTGAGTTAGGCAGTCTTTTATTTTAGAGTAGTTTGGGTTGTCAGTTGAGATAGGCATGTATATCATAATATCATCTGCATAGATTGTGTATTGAATGCTGTTCGCTTTCAGGATGTCGCATATTGGCTGGATGTATATGTTGAACAGAAGTGCCGAGATGGCGGACCCTTGAGGCACTCCTTGGAGGACTTTTATGGGTTGAGAGGTGTTGTGGCCTACCTTGACCTGTATCTGCCTGTCTGTTAGGTATGATTGGAACCATTTTAATGTGGTACCATGAAGCCCAATTTTCTTTAGTCTTTCCAGGAGAGTTTGGTGGTCTACTGTGTCGAATGCTGAAGAGATGTCAATGAAGATCATTAGGATACCTTTTTTGGTGTTGTCTATGATTCGGAGGATGTTGTCGAAGAGGTAGATCAGCAGTGTTTTGACTCCATGGTTGGGGCGAAAGCCGTGTTGGTTATCATCTAGAGGAGCGTGGTTGTCGATGTGTTCCTGTAGTTGTTGTTGTACTGATTTTTCTATGATTTTTGCTAGAAAGGGTATGCTGGATATTGGTCGGTATGCCGCTGGGTTGCTCTTGTCGAGGGTTGTTTTCTTTGGTATTGGTCACACAGTAGCTAGCTTTAGTTGATCTGGCATGAGTCCTTGGGTGAGGGAGTTGTGCACCATGTTGTGTATGAAGTGGATGAAGCTTGATTTGGTGGCTTTGATCCATGACACTGGGCAAGGGTCCGTAGGAGCGGTGCTTGTTTTGATTGCTGAGATGATGTGGGAGAGCTGTTCTGTTGAGGGTGAGCGGAATGAGTCCCAGGTCTTAGGGTGTGTGTCGTGCTCAGTTGATGTGCTGGGCGGTGTTGGTTCTGCGGAGTGAAATTTTTCCTTGATATGATCAGCAAATGTTTGTGGGTCTATTTGTACTTCCTCCTCTGTCCTTTGCTCCTTTGTGAGGATTTTCACTATTTCGAATAGCTCTCTGGGTTTGTTTATGGAGGTATGTATCATGTTTGTATGGCATTCTTTCTTTGATTGGTTGATGTGTTCCTTGTATTGTTTTTGCTTTGTTAGGTATAGCTGCTGGTTTTCAGCATCCTTGGATTTTCTCCATCTCCGTTCAATCTTTATTCATTCTTTAAGAGTTATTAGAAAAGGTTCAGAGAAGAGCCACCAAAATGGTAAAGGGGATGTAAGGATACTCCTATGAAGAAAGGCTAAAAAGGTTAGGGCTCTTCAACCTGGAAAAGAGACGGCTGAGGGGAGATATGATAGTATTCTATAGTACAAGTGTAAATGGCTGTTATTGGAATGTTACACAGTTCAACTTTGTGATGTATATAGTATAATGTTAACTGTTCTATATAAAATTGTTGTGTTCAATGTAAACTGCCTTGATAACACTGAAAGGTGGTATGTTAAAAAATGCTAAATAACAGCGGCTACGGGTGCCACTCTGTCAACAATGAGCCTCCAGACTGAAGGCCAAACACAGTTTAGGAGAACTATTCAGAGGGTTGCCATGAGTCGACACTGACTCAACGACACACAACAGCAACAAACAAATAAATAAATAAAATTGAGGTCTATAAATTACTGAATGGAGTGGAACGGGTAAATGTAGATCGGTTGTTTACTCCATCAAAAAGTAGAAAGACAAGGGACACACAATGAAGCTACAATGTAACCCATTTTATACTAATAAGAGAAAATATTTTTTCACTCAACGTGCAATAAAACTCTGGAATTCATTACCGGAGAATGTGGTAAAAGCTGTTAGTGTAACTGGGTTTAAAAAAGGTTTGGACAAGTTCCTGGAAGAAAGTTCTATAAACCATAAACCAAAGGCTATATATAAGTTCACATAAATAAATAAATTACACTGGTCAACAAAGTTTTACAAAAGTCATGTTACTGAAATAAAAATAGTCATTTCTTATCATTTCTGAACACGAATATGACAGTGAAATTGCGAAATTGGCTCTAGTTTTTTTGTAATCTACAAGAATTAATGTTTACATCATGAAATACATGTCAATAGTAAATATAATAGGCCTTCGGTTAATACCTGTAAAAAACCAAGTCATAGACTACTTCTTAGATTTTTTCGCCTGTCTCTTGTACAGCTGTTCGGGAGCTTCTCTGGGGAGTGGTCCAGCAGTAGTCAGCCAGCATTGTAGTGGACCATTTTCCCTGGTATCTTTGCTCCATCGTTGCGATATCCTGGTGAAAACGTTCGCCCTGTTCATCACTAACCATATCACAGTTGTCAGGAAAGAAATCGAGATGGGAATCAAGGAAATGGATCTTTAGAGACATATTGCAGCCAAGTTTCTGATATTGCATCAGCATGTCTTCTACTAGTTCCTTGTAGTTTTCTGCCCTAACATTCCCAAGAAAGTTTGTTGACACTAGGTGAAAAGCATTCCATGCTTGTTTCGCATCACCCTGCAGCAAGTTGTTGAACCGGTCATCTTTGAAGAGCTCTCGAATCTGAGGACCCACAAAAACTCCCTCTTTAATCTTTGCTTCGCTGAGTTGAGGGAATTTTTCATGCAGGTATCGGAAAGCTGGCGAAGTGCGGTCCATGGCTTTCACAAACTTTTTCATCAAACCTAGTTTGATGTGAAGGGGTGGTAGCAGGATTTTGTGAGCCTCAACCAGAGCTGGGTGCTGGATATTCTTCTCTCCAACTGTTACATATTGTCTGCGATTCCATTCCTTCCGCAAGTAGTGCCAATCCCTTGCTTGGCTATCCCACTCACATAAGAAACACATGTATTTTATATATCCCTGCTGCAGTCCCATTAAAAGGGCAACTACCTTCAAGCCACCACAGAGGTGCCAGCTATACTTGTTATAGTTAATGGAAGTCAGTAGATGCTTTAAGTTATTGTATGTCTCTTTCATGTGGATGGCATGCGCTACTGGAATAGATGGAAGACGGTTTCCATTGTTCAAAAGCACAGCCTTCAGACTCAGTTTTGAAGAGTCTATAAATAGTCTCCAGTCTTGTGGGTCATGAGTGATTTTTAAGGCATTCATGAGGCTTTCAATATCGGAACAGAATATCAGATTACTTTCCTTTCAGACTGCGTATAGTACACTGCTGACGTCAGATGGCTTCAGCAGCCGTCTGGCAGTAGTATTGCATTGCATCAGAAAATGATGCAATCAACTCTGGATGATGTGTGCATGCTGGTATTATACAATGTGATGCAATATTACATCATTCAAGGCTTATTTGGGATGTTGTTGATGTTCTAGTGGATAAATTTACACGGTGAAACGTCAAAAATGAACTACATGCAATATCTTCAAAACGAGAGCCAATAAAAAATGTTTAATGTTATATCTGTGTTCAGCTCACCAAGATACTACAGATTAGGGCCCTTTAAAGTCAGTAACGATTTCAGTGTTGACCAGTGTTATTAAAGAGGGCCTGGGAAATCCACTGCTTACCCCGGAGAAGCAATGTGGTACTTATGTGCCTTTTTGGGAACCTGCGTGGTAGTTGTGACCTGGATTGGCCATTGTTGGAAACAGGGGCTTGATGGACCATGGTCTGACCCAGTATGGCATTTCTTATGTTCTTAAGTTGGTAGTTAACATTTTAAGTTCTACAACATGAGGGTAATTTTATCCACAGACCACCTAACTTAGGGGGCAGAAAGGTGCAAAGGTGATGGCCTCTTTTATGAAGAGAATGTAAACCGCTACCCTCCTTTACGAAGAGCCCTCTGAGAGGTGCCTGGATATGCTGATACCTACTGACACTAACTTCATTTTATGCAATTCTGCAAGTATTTTATGAAATGCAGGTGCAAGTTGCATCTCCACCCAACTCAGCCCTAACTTTCTGCCCCTGTGGAAATCTCCACTAAGTGCATGAAACTGTCAGAGCATAGTTATATGTACATAAATCCCGGGCACTGTTTTATGCCTAAAAAAGACTTATAAAATTATACAGCCTAAAGACATGGGACAATTTTCAAACTTCCCACTGTGCTACAAAGCCAGGTGCATCGTTGCACCGAATTTCAAAGGTAAAGTACATGTTTCCCTTCATTCTGAAAATTGCTAGAATGTACAAAGTGTCCATGGACTTTGCTCTGGGCAAACATTTGCTGGAAAGTAACAATGTAGAGGGGATCTTTACTAAAGCCTGTGCCGGTAATGCACATATTGGGGGGGTGGGGGGGGGGGGCTGCGCTAACTTCAAGGACATGTGTGTCTGCCCCCCTGCAGTTAGTGTGGGCCTAAGAAGCAATGCACACAGATGCACTTAACACATCACCAGCTAAGGGCAGAAAGCTGTTAGTGCAAGCCGCTAATGCCTCACTGGCCATAACTTGCTTCAGTACCCCTAGTCCAGCCAGTCCTTGTCCCATCATGTGCCACCAGGGATTTATAGTACAGGGACCATGGTACTTTTTAGTGTGGTGCCCAAACCACACGCTAAACCCCACTTTTGTAAACCCGCCCCATAGATTTGAAACTTCAGTTTATATATGTCAATTTTCCAAATTCACCCAAAATATGCTCCCAGGAATGCATAGCCTTAATCCAGCTAAAAGCACATAAGAAGATAACGTGGTGAAACACTGTGTGTGCATTTAACTGAACTGGGAACAACATGCAGGCAATTTGCTCATGTAGATAGACATGGCAGGAAACTTTTAAAGCTATCATAACAGCTGAAGTTAGTAAGAAGGGGTGGGTTATTGCAATATAATATATGCCCTAAATGAAGACTATTATCTAATTTTTCTCTGACCTTTGCAAGCAGTTTTTGCTCTTTTATTCATGCCGATCAGATAGAGCGCACACAAGATCAGTAGCTGATGTAACAGGTGCTGTTCTCTTCCCGGCCTGGTGACAACTTGGTATTTTACTCCCTCGACCTCATCACAGCTGTTGGAAATCACTAGAACAGAAGCAGTCTCTCGAGCCTTCACGCTTTCACACATTGCAGACAGGGCTGTGATTCTGGCACAGACCATACCCCAGGCCCTTATAAATCTGCACTTTCTGATACAGCGTGGCGTCAGTAGTCAGTGATGTCACAGGCCCCTCTGGAGCTGGATTAAGCATGGATAACCGCTTAAGTTTTCTCACACATTATGCTGTTTGTTCTTTCCATGGACATTGATCCCCAAGATGTGGGATTCTCTGCTTTGCCTAGTTTGAATCTCTTGTTACCACCTTTCTCGGCAGAAGCCCAGCGGATGAGACTTGAAAACAGATCACAACATTACAGCAGACTGATAGAGTAGACCACAAGTGCACCTAGACGCCTATCAAGCTTGGTGATACGCCATTACATCAAAGAAGGAAAGTTGCCTCTCCAGTCTCTCTCATCTTTAAACATATCTGGTCTTCAAGCTTCACAATCACTCTCCCTGATGATAATCATTTGCCAATGTGCAACAGGTTCCCTCATCAAACTAAGCCACAATGAATATGCATGAGATAGATCTGCATATAACAGATCTATCTAATGCATATTCATAGTGGATATCCTGAAAACCTGACTGGCCCGGGGATCCCAAAGGACTAGGTTGGGAATCACTGCTCTAGATGGGCCATTTCTAGCATTGAGGGCAATTTGTTTTCTAAAATTTAACTGAATGCTTTAGTATCACACAACGAGACAAGTCCCTGGAGACCAATTTGCAAAGTTGTACTGGAATAATCTGTAGTATGTCTGCTCTCATAGAGGTTAAATTCTCCCAAATTCAGGACTGAGGAAACAATTACACCGAGGCTCTGATGGATAAAAATAATTACTGTAAGGGAGGATTAACCCTTTGGCAGACACTAGGCAAAAAGTGCACCATAATATAAAGACTGCTGTAAACCACAAAGCTGTGAAGGTCAACTTGGTATCCGCTGTATCTAACTATGGTACTAAGGAGGTGCCTAAAAGCAAATTTTAACAATATTCCAAAGAATACATCTTTGTACAGAAAAAGAGTGACATAAACTAGGAAAGGAAAAAGATTTTACACAAAATCATCCAAGAAATAATAATTAATATAGTAGTCACCCACCCTAGCCCACAACGCTTGAGGGAGAAGAGCAAAAGCAAACATATATGCCTAAATCATGAAGAATCAACTGAGTTTAACAGTCAACACTCTACCTCACAACCATTTCCCAGGAGAATCTATGGAGGCTCAAGGTGGTGAGCATTTAAGAAGGTCAGCAGTTGGGAGGGCTCATAGAAAATATACAAAACAGACTGATATTTAAACACTTGCAGGGATGTTTCAAGAAAAAAAAGACCTCCCAACTGCTGAACTCTAGACCTCAGGAGCAAAAATTCTTGTCAAAGTTTCTGTATATCTTTGGCTAAGTCCGGATACATCCGAACTGACAAACCCCGGAAAAATAGTTTGTGCTTCCTAAAGAAAAGTTTCAACAACCATTCTTTGTCCAATATTAAAGCAAAAGTCATTAACAAAATAGATGAATTAACAGGCTCTTCACTAGACTCCAGGAACTGAGAAATATTTAATACATCCATTTGCTGTGTCTTGGCAACTGCAGAAGTAGAATTCTTCTTCCTAGAAGGCAGATAATACACATGAACTAACGTAGAACAGGATTCCACTGGTATGGACAGAACCTCAGTGAGATATCTTTTAAACATGTCTTGTCCCGACACAGTAGCTGCCTGGGGGAAATTTAAAACCCAAAGATTAGCAGCAAGAGCAACATTCTCTAATAGTTCCAATCTAGCAAATTCAGTTGCAGAACTTTCAACCACAGCATCTACTTGACATTCCAAAACAAAAACTTTACTTTGAATATCCAACAGTGAAACTTGTATGTTCACAACTTGACTTTGAGTAGTTTTCTATGCAAAAGAAGTATCCGATACTTGTTTAGTCAGGGCTGAAATCTGAGGAATCAATGCCACTCCCAATGAAACAATCGTCGCCCATATCGCCTTCATGGTAAAGGTTTCAGGTCACACCGGTGCAAAGCCAACCCAATTACTCACTGCTGCAACCGTTGCTCCTTCAGCAGCCACTGACATCGTGTCTCTTCCAACGGTGCCAGAACACTTGTGCACCAGACCTCCTGTTGTGGTGATATCAGAATTTAAGGCAAATCACAGGATACATGGCCAATTGATAACACAGGTGACACATTCTACAATAATGTAGACCACTCAATCTCCTGACTAAGTCCTTGAGGAGCAACTGATTGCAAATGAAAAATCCATTGTTGCTCATGCAAATTCAATAATTGTTCACAATTACCCCTTTCCAATGTTCAGGTACCACATCAGTCACTTGCCAGGTGAACTCTATTCCAGCATGTGCAGATTCCATAAAGTGAGATACCAATGGGACAGTCATAACCCCAGTACTGAGTCTTCTAAAGTGCTCAGTTAAAAACACCTTTATCTGACATTTTGTTTATCCCACATAAATCTTAGGGCACATGCAAATAAGGATGTAAATCATGAATGTTGACATACAAGAGGTCTGATGGTGAGAATGATAAACATGATTAGTCAAAGGATGAGTCCAAGATCAACCCGATAAAGTATTCGAGCACCATTGACAATGTAAGCAAAGTTCATGACTATGTCCCATAGAGCCAAACATACAGGGTAATTGCAACCAATCAGCAGTATTCCATCCTCGATGAAATGCTATCAATGGCAGAGCAGCAAGATCTTGATGCATAGCTAGTACTCCCCAATGTCATCGAATTAATTGAGCAATTTTTCCATTCCCATGCATATACGACAACACGTACACAAATTATCACACTCAGTGCATTGTTTATAGTGCAATACATGTTCACAATGAGCATGCTTAGCTCTGTGGTAAGCTTGAAGAATAACATCTTCTGAATATCCCCATTGAAGCAATCACAATTTCAAATCTCTGGCTTTCTCAAGAAATTGTGCCATTGTAGAACATTGTAAAACTTTTAAACCAGCTGATAAATACCCACTTGATTTTTAAAAGGATCATAAGGCATAGCTGGCACAAAGTTGAGTCACTTGGGCCACCGATAAGGTCACGTGGTATAAATTAATCACACCAGATTCCTCCGAGTCTGGGATCGCATCAATGGTCTGGTCGAGGCCCAGTCATCTTTGCTGACGTATTGTCTCATTCAGCCTCTGTCGTGTCCTCTTCGAAAATGACTCTGATCTAACAAATCCCCCCCGATCTGACATTAGAGCAGATTGACCATCACTGAAATATTCAAACTCTTCCGAAGGCCTGCTCAAACGTAATCTGCTTTTTATGTCGCATCCAGGGATAAACACAAGATTTTTGATAATCAGATTCGCCTCTATGTGATTTATTTAATTTAACCTTATGCAATGATTCCTTTTATGTAGACATTAGCCGCTGTAAATTGCTCAATTGAGATTGAAACTCATTAGTCGGGTCTTATCCTTCAAATGTGTAGTCATAACTTGCATCTCCTCCTTAATTTCCTGTTCACAGGTACTAGTCGTCTCAATAATCAACAGCATTAAATCTAAAGTGCACTTATTCAAAATCAGATTCCACTTCTCCAAAAAGATCAGATCTTGCACAAACATCTGAGGACATTTAATCCTCTAGGAATCATTTGCCTATCAATATATTCACATAGAGTCACTCCATACAATTCAGCTCAAATTAATTTCTTATGTAAAGTCTGTAAATCAATCATCATATGAGCACCATTACTCTGATGACAATCTGTTAAAGATGTTCCGGACTGCAGAATGTGCGTCATTACTACTGCTATTACTATTAATCATTTTTACTGCAGGACCAGGAGTACGCAGCGCTGTACAAACATATATAAAAGACAGTCCCTGCTCATAGAGCTTACAATCTAGTAAAGACAGACAGCACAATACAAGAGAAATAGGGCGTTCAATTGGGAGAAGAGACACAAGAGGAGCAAGAGATTAGGATCCAAAAACAGCTTCAAAGAAGTAAGCCTTTAGCATGGGTTTGAAGAGGGGCAGAGAAGAGACTTGACATAAAGATACAGGAAGCTTGTTCCCTGCATAAGGAGCAGCAAGGTGTAAAGTTTGAAGTCTGGAGTTTGCAGAAGAAGAAAAGGGCATCGGGAGAAGAAAGCCAGAGGAGGAGCCGAGTTCACGAGGAGGGATGTGGGGAGAGAGGAGAGAGGAAAGGTAACGAGGCGCAGAAGAGTGAATGCATTTAAAGGAAATGGACATGGAAATGGAAGGGGAGCCAGTGAAGTGATTTCAGAAGAAGGGTTATATGAGTGTATCAGGGCTGGTGGAAGATTAGCCGCGCAGCAGAGCTCTGACTAGATTGAAGAGGAGAGAGACGACTCTGAGGGAGACCAGCGAGGAAGAGGTTGCAATAGTCAAGATGGGAAGTAACTAAAGAGTGGACAAGAGTTCTAGAAGTGTGTTCAGAGAGGAAGGGACGAAATTTGTTATTACAGAGAAATGACAGGTTTTAGAAATCTGTTAAATATGTGTGGAGGAGGAAAGGGAGGAGTCAAAGATGACCGCAAGGTTGCGAGCTGAGGAAACATGAAGAAGAGTATTGTCAACAGTGATGGAGAATAGCTAACCATTTGCCATGCTTTTGTATCACTGCCAATCTGAGAAACACTTAAAAATGATCCACCAACAATAAAAACTATAGAGATCTTAAAAGGAGTAGTAGAAAATAGCTAAAAACAACAAGATCCACTCCTAAAAATGTAAAGCTGCTAAAGAGCTGCCAAAATAGGCTGTAAATTATTAAAGAGATCCTCAGTTTGGGCAGTAATGTGCTTAAAAGCCACAACACACAACCCTTAGCACAATCAATACAGTGTAAAAAATAATTATACCTTTTTTTAAAAATATTTAATATATAGAATAAAAAACATTTGGAGACAATTTGCGCTGCCACTTATGGGATACGTTTTAAATAGCAAACGGTGCCTGCAGGCCCACAGTCTGGTTCATTTTCAGAGGGAAATTCTGTCTGGGGGTTTCCCTTTCAAATCCTGGCAGAACTAGAGTTACTAAATGCCTCCAGATTCACTCAACAGGATTAATCCAGTCCTTGGTTTATCCCATTGCCTGCAGGGACTTGTAGTCCTGCTTTTCTTAAAAGATACAATTGGGAAATCTGAAGTACAAGTCCCTGAAGATCATGGGGTAAACCCAGGAATGGATCCACCCTGTTGAGTGAATCTGGAGCCAGTTGGCAACGTTAGGTAGACAAGGGGACAGGAAACTTTCTCCCTCAACCTTTCTCTGCCCCGTCCCCTCATTTCATTTTGGATGTGGGTGTAAGTATTGTTGAGAGGGGCAGTTTTCAGTGGGGCTTTCCCTTCGGTCAAACAGCTGTTTACTCATGAAAGGAGCTTCTGCAAAGTTCCCTCAATTGATTTTTTTCATTTTCAGGATATAGCAACTCAAACGCTGAGGCCAAAACTTAACTGGAAGGATAGGTAGGGTATGTTTTATTAGTCCATTCGCTTCAAAACTACTTGAATGAGCAATTCACCACCACTGTCTTGACTTTCTTTCCTCTCGAGCCCTTCTGGATCCACTACAGTCTGGCTTTCATCTTCTACATTCCACGGAAACGGTTCTTGCCAAAGTCTCCATTGACTTGTTTCTTGCCAAATCCAAGGACTGAAACGCCTCATCCTTTTTCACCTATCTGCTGCTTTTGACACTGTTGATCACCACCTTCTCATCGATACCCTGTCCTCGTTTGGATCTAGCGGTTCTGTTCTATCTCGGTGTTCTTCTTATCTCTCCCACAACACTTTTAGTGTATGTTCTGGTGGATCCTCCTTTGCTACTATCCCGCTTTCACTTGCTGTACCTCAGGACTCGGGACTTCTACTTTTCTCATTTCCTTGGTGCATTTATTTCCTCCCAGAAATCTCTCCTGGAATCCAGACCCGGAGCTCTGCCTGCTTATCTGCATTGCTGCCTGGATATCTCACCGCTGTCTGAAACTGATTTCCTTATCATGCCCCCTAAACCCAACTGCCCCCTTCTGTATTTCTATGGATAACACTACACCCTCCCTGTTTCCTCAGCTCGCAATTTTAGGGTCATCTTTGATTCTACTTTCTCTTTCTTTGCACATATCCAACAGATAGCTAAAACCTAAGAACATAAAAACATAAGATAGGCCATACTGGGTCAGACAAAGGCTCCATCAAGCACAGTATCCTGTTCCCAACAGAGGCCAATCCAGGACACAAGTACCTGTCGGGTTCCCAAAAGGTGCACAGATTCCGAATAACAAACCAGTCTGTACTAGAGGAGATCAAACCTAAGCTTTCTTTAGAAGCTCAGATGACAAGACTTCGACTTTCATACTTTGGACACATCATGCGAAGAGAGAGATCATTAGAGAAAGACATCATGCTTGGCAAGATAGAAGGTCAACGCAAAAGAGGAAGGCCAGCAATGAGATGGATCAATACAATAACAGCAGCTACGGGTACCAGTCTGTCAACAATAAGCCGCCTGACTGAAGACCGAACACAATTTAGGATAGCTATCCAGAGGGTCGCTATGAGTCGACTCCGACTCGACGGCACTTAACAACAACAACAACCTTTTAAGCCTTTCCTAGTAGAGATTTCTTTCTATTCACTTTACCATTTTTTGTCGCTCTTCTCTATATTTTTTCTAATTCTATTGTATTCTTGTTAAGATATGGTGATCAGAACTGCACACAATATTCAAGGCGTGGTCGCACCATGGAGCAATACAGAGGCATTAAAATATCCTTCATTTTATTCTCTATTTCTTTATGATTCCTAGCACTTTGTCACTACCTTCTCTATAACATCATCAAAATGCATCCCTTCTTTTTGAAAACACTACTAAGACCCTTATCAATTCTCTAATCAGCTCCCATCTATACCAGGGGTCTCCAATTCTGGTTCTGGAGGGCCGCAAACCAGTCTGGTTTTTGGGATGTCCCAATGAATATGCATTACACAAACCAACAAAAACTCTCAGGCTAAAGCAATAGAAATAGTACCAACTAAGCTAATCTATTTCAGCAGCTCAAAAGAGTCACAACTACTAGACAACCTAGAAGGAAACGAATGTGTCGCACCACAATGGCAGCAACAGCCTCAGAACCTTATCACTTCCCACTATGCGGCAACAAAGAGCCGTAGGGGAGATCAAGAGCTCAGCATCATAGCAATTTAAAAAAAAACTCCCACTTCTTTTATTGTAATTTTTATATTTTAATAATTCAATAAACTGAAAGATGACAAGAAGAAACCCATCACTCACATCGAAACATTGTACAATGTTTCACAATCAATACTTCAAAACCATAAACCATAAACCATTACCCGACAATCGTACCCAACACTTAAACTCATAACAGACTTCATATATACCAACACACTTATATCCCACAACTTATAGCTCACACTTACAACACTCAACCCAAAACACCAATAAAGGGGGATGGGGCAGAGAAAGCACTTCCACGCCACCTCACAGTTCACTTAGGGGTATGTTTACTATTCGGCGGTAGTGGCTTCAGTGCGATATCGGAGCCATGGCCCATTGAATTCAATGAGGCCACGGCTCTGATATCACATGGAAGCCGCTACTGCCGATTAGTAAACATACCTCTTAGCAACCAATGTAGCATAACAGTGCTTATTAAGAGTAATCCAATTACACAGCAGTGCTAGCCTGCAGTAAGAGCTTAATTTTAAAGGAAAAAGAGCCTTGAGATTGGGGCTTAACCCTGCAAACAGAAAAATAAATCAGATAAAGTTCAGAAAGCCATAACAAAAGCACAGCTGATCTACTTATCTTAATGCTGTCTCTGAAGAACTACACAACGGCTCTCAGGAAACGCTGGTCAAACAAGTTGCTCCACTAAGAACCACTCTCAACAAACTTTGCTACTAAATATTCATTGCATGCTAACGAATATGCATGAGATTTATTTGCATGCACTGTCCCATTGTGTTCAAATTTATCTCATGCATATTCATTAGGGACATCATGGAAACCTGACTGGTTTGCAGCCCTCAGGAACTGGAATTGGAGACCCCTGATCTAGACTATTGTAGCATGCTCCTCACTGGTCTCTCTCTGAATCACCTCCCCCCACTTCCATCTAAATAAACTCAGCTGCATAACCAATCTTTCGCCATTGTCAATATGCTCATGTAACCCCTCTTTTCAAGTCACTTTACTGGCTCCCGGACACTTTCCTCATCCAGTTCAAACTTACTACTCACCTACAAGTGCATCCATTCTGCAGCTCCTCACAACCTTTCCTCTCTTATCTCACCCTATATCCCTCCTTGGGAACTCCACTCCTCTGGTAGATCTCTTATATGTGCCCTTCTCTGCCATTGCCAACTCCAAACTTCGTTCATTCCACCCTGCTGCTCCATATGTCTGGCACAAACTACCTGAGTAAGTGCGTCAGACTCCCTTCTCCGGCCCTATTGAATTCCAGGCTAAAAATGCACCTCTTTCAGGCTGCTTTTGGATCCTGATACTCCTCACTCTCTTGTTCACTATTTATAGAAACATAGAAACATGACTGCAGGAAAAGACCACATGGCATATCTAGTCTGCCCTTCCATATCAAATACTGAGGTTTTTTAGAAAAAAAAATATGTAGAGAACAGGAGGGACAAGAGAATATGATGTTGTTATTAAGTGCCATCGAGTCAGTGTCGACTCATGGCGAACCTCTGGATAGTTACCCTAAATTGTGTTTGGTCTTCAGTCAGGCGGCTCATTGTTAACAGACTGGCACCCGTAGCTGCTGTTATTTTATTGATCCATCTCATTATTGGCCTTCCTCTTTTGTGTTGACCTTCTACCTTGCTAAGCATGATGTCTTTCTTTAATGATCTCTCTCTTCGCATGATGTGTCCAAAGTATGAAAGTCAAAGTCTTGTCATCTGAGCTTCTAAAGAAAGCCTAAGTTTGATCTCCTCTAGTTCTGACTGGTTTGTTCTTCGGGCAATCCATGGTATACACAGTATTCATGACCAGCATCAATTTTCTTCCTGTCTATCTTTTTCACTGTCCAACTTTCACATCTATATGACGTTATTGAAAATCCCATGGCTTGAACAAGTCAAATCTTTTTTATGGAGAGAGACATCTCTACTCTTTAGAATCTTGTCTAAGTCCTTCATAGTCATTCTGCTAAGTGCAGTGCATCATCAGATTTCTTGACTGCTTGTTGCGTCTTTATTGATAGTTGATCCAAGTAGGTTAAAGTTGTCCACTATTTCAATTTCTTCTCCATCTATGATGAACTTATTCATTTTGCCAGTTGTCAGGACCTTTGTCTTCTTTACATTAAAGTGCAGGCCCATTTTAAGACTATATTCCTTGATCTTGAGAAGAAAATGTTTCAGATTGTCTTCACTTTCAGCCAGTAATGTGGTATCATCAGCATAACAAAGGTTGTTGATGAGTCTTCCACCAATCTCTGTTGTCTTCATACAATCCTGCTTCTCTGATGATTTGTTCTGCATATAAATTAAACAGGTAAGGGGAAAGTATGCAGTCTTGTTGTACACCTTTGCTGATTTCAAACCATTCTGTTTCTCCTTGTTCCGTTCAAACTGGTGCTTCTTAATCAATGTAAAGGTTGTGCAAGAGAACGATCAGGTGTTCTGGTATACCCATGCTTCTTAATGTGGCTCAGAGTTTCTCATGGTTTACACAGTCAAAAGCCTTGCTGTAGTCAATAAAGGACAACTAGATATTCTTTTGGTATTCTTTAGTCTTTTCAAGGATCCATCTCACATCCGCGTTGATATCTCTTGTTCCTTGCCCTTTCTGAAACCCTGCTTGCACTTCAGGTAGTTCTTGTTCCAAGTATGGTTGTAGTCTCTGTTGAATAATCTTCAGCAGAACCTTGCTGGCATGTGGGATCAGAGCGATTGTGTGATAATTTCCACAGTCTGTTGGATCACCTTTCTTTAGTATTGGTATAAACACAGATCTTTTCCAGTCAGTTGACCATGATGTCATCTTCCGAATTTCAAGTAAATATGGAAACAGCTGCATCAGATTGCTGTAATACTTCTATGGGAATGTCATCAATGCTTGGTGCTTTCTTCTTTGATAAGGCTTTCAATGCTGCTTCGACTTCTTCTTTCATCAAATGGTTCTGGATCATAAGGTACAGGTTGAAATGGCCATTGGTCCACTTGATCTTTATCATATAAAAACTCTGTATATTCTTTTCATCTTTTCTTGATCTACTCAGCATCATTCAACATAGATCCTTGAGCAACTTGTAAAATTCCAATTTGAGGCTGGAATTTCTTCTTTAACTCTTGGAGCTTTATGAAAGCCAATCTTGTTCTTCCTCTAATAGTTTCTGCTTCTGTTTCCTTTCATGCATTATTGTAGAACCTCTCCTTGTCTTGTCTTGCTGCACATTGGAAATCTCTGTTGAATTCTGTGATTGCCTCTTTTTTATTTAACTATTTTCTTTTATACCACCCCTTCCAGAGGTCAAGGGCGGTTTACATGTAACAGCTTAACAGTATTGTACACATCTGTATACATTTACATTGAACAGTAGAATTCAACTATTTACATTGAACAATAAAATTTAACTTTGTAAGGTATTAAAGTAATAAATAGCAGTAAAACATCTCTGTATTGTAAACTAAAAGTAATACGTTTAAAACATAAACTGTCATTCATATCAATTAGGAGACATTGTTGTTCGGCAACCAAGTGGTCTCAGTATCTCGGGGTATGAGCTGAGGGTATTAAAGTAAAACAATCGTCAAACTATTTACAATAAATATTTACAGTGGCTGTGTGTGGTGAGTAGGGCAAGTGTAGGTGTTGGAATTTATTTCCTTTTATGTCGTAAATGAGGGGTGTGTGGGGAGGGGGTCAGACAGGGAGTTAGTTAACGGGGGTTAGGGGGTTTGTGTATGTGTGTCCATGTTTGTTGTGGAGCAGGTTTTGGGGGAGTAGGGGATTTCAAAGTGTTCAGTGAATAGGTAGGTTTTTAATTCTTTCCTGAATTGGGAGAGGTCTTTTATGATGCGAATGTCTATTGGGAGGTCGTTCCAGAGCGTTGGAGCAGTGAATGTGAATGCTCTGGAGCTAGTGATTTTCTTAGTCTTCCGGATAGCTTTTGGTGTGATGAGGGAGTGGGCTGCGTTTTGTCTGTGGGATCTAGTTGTGGTTGGAGAGTGCAGTAGTGTAGATAGGTGTGAGGGGGCTATGTCATTTATGAGTTTAAAGGTTGTTAGGATAATTTTGTATCTAATTCGGCTGTTTATAGGGAGCCAGTGTAGTTCCCGCAGTATTGGGGTTACGTGGTCTGTTAGGCGAGCTTTAGCAATTACTTTTGCACAGATGTTCTGAGCTCTTTGTAGAAGGTATGTGCTTTTTTGAGGAAGGCCTATTAGGAGACTATTGCAATAGTCGAAGTGAGGGGTGATCAGTGTGCTTACTACAGATCTAAAGTCTTGTGTTTCGAGGAGTGGCCTTAGGTGTTGAATAGTTTTAAGTTTATAGAAAATGGTTTTTACTGTTTGTTTTATGTGTGGTAGCATGGTAAGTGTGTGGTCTATTATTACACCTAAGTATTTTACCTGTTTTCTAACAGGTATGGTAGTTTTGTTGATTGTAATTGTTTCCGGGTAAGTGTTCTCAGTCATAGATGACCTTGTTACGAACATTGCTTCAGTTTTTCTGAGGTTGATGCTGAGGTAGTTAGATTCCATCCAGGAGGAAGTCTCCGCCATGCATTCAGATAGCGTGTCATAAGTGGGGTTTTTAGTGTTTATGGGGATAGCAAGCATGATGTCGTCGGCGTATATAAAATGATTAATCCTGTGTTTTTAAAATATGTTTGTTATAGGTTGCAGGTACAGGTTAAATAGGAGGGCTGAAAGGGCCGATCCTTGGGGTATTCCCTGTCCCTGGGGGAATGTTTCTGATGATTGTTGGTCAATTTGGACGCGTATTAGTCTATGTGTGATGTAGGACTTGAACCATTTAAGGACAGTCCCGCCTATTCCTAAGTTCTCTAGTCTGTTGATCAGTGTATGGTGGTTGATGTTGTCTTAGGCGGCTGAAATATCTATGAAGAGGAGTAGGAAGCCTTGGTTGTCATCTGTACCTCAGATGAGGAAGTCCATTAGGGTGATTAAGAGGGTTTCCATGGAAGGGGCGGAATCCAAATTGGTGTGAGTCAAGTGGTTTGTGTTCATCAATGTGTTCTTGTAACTGTAGTTGAATTGTTTTCTCTATTATTTTAGCTATAAATGGAATGCTGGCTATTGGTCTGTATGAGTTCGGGTCTTTTGAGTCAAGCTTACTATTCTTTATTATTGGTCGGAGTGTTGTGAGTTTTAAGGCATCAGGCATGGTGCCTTGTGGAAGGGATTGGTTGACTATGTGTTGTAAGCTTTCAGCCAGTTCATCCTTTGCACACTTAATCCACACTTTTTCTCCTCTGGCCCCAACCAAAGACCCTTTAGAACATTAGAACAGCCCTGATAACCCTGCCCAGCTTTAAATAAACAGAAAAAAATGTAAATAAGTTAAGCAACTTGTAAATAAGTTATTATCTTGTTAAGCACCCTGCATGCCATCCTTGAGCTTAGTTCACTGTATTCTGTTCGAGTTTGAAGTGCAATGTAAACTGCTTTGATTTCAGAATAAGGTGATATAATAAATAGGTTAAAATTTTGCTACATTCATGAATGGCTTGCTTTTTTTCAACTTTAGCTTGGGTTTGCATACTAGTAGTTGGTGATCTGTACCACAGTCAGCTCCGGGTTTTGTCTTTGTTGATGTTATAGAGCATTTTGATCGTTAACTTTCACAGATGTAGTCAATTTGATTTTTGTACAGTCCATTGGGTGAAGTCCATGTGTACAGTCACCGCTTGTGTTGCTGGAAGAAGGCATTTGAGATGAATAGATCGTTGGTCTTGCAGAATTCTATCAATCTTTCTCCAGCTTCATTTCTGTTGCCAAGCCATATCACTTACACAAATACTCACCCGTGTTAACACTGCATGCCTACCCCTACTGACACTGATTTTTGATTGTTTGAAGTGTAAACTGCTTTGATTTCAAGACAAAGCGGTATATAAATCCTTTTAAATAAATACATAAAAATAAAGATTTTCCAACCATGTTGCCTTCTTCTTTGTTGCCTTTTGTGTCCAGTCATCCATGACTATCAGGATATCCTGTTTGCATGTTCTGTCACATTCAGCTTGTACTTGTTCATAGAACTCATCAATTTTATCCTCTTCTGCAGCTCTTGTTAGAGCATAAACTTGAATTACAGTGTTGATTGGCATTCCTTGTAGACAAATAGGAATTCAACGTTCACTGACTGCACTGTATTTCTTTACAGTTCTTGCAAGTTTCTTCTTAATTATAAATGCAACACCATTTCTTCTTTTAGCATAGTAGACCATGTGATCATCTGATGCAAAGTGCCCGATGCCAGTTCATTTCAATTCGCTGACACAACAGATCAAGTTGTATACATTCCATTTCATTCTTGACCGCCTCCAACTTCCTTTGGTTCATGCTTCGTATGCTCCATGTCCCAATATGTAAGACATCTTTGCAGCTTCTGACTCTCATTTCATGTGCAGCTACATCAGCAGTCAGACGTCCCAAGGACTTTGATCCAACCATATCATAAATGTTGGCTTTACTCTGTAGCTCACTCTGTCTTCAACAACTCGCCAGTAGCCAGTTGAGTGCCTTCTGACCTGGGAATCTCATCTTCCAGTACTATAGTGCAATATGTTTTGTTGTGACTACCAACTGGGTTTTCATGGCAAGATGTGGAAGTAAACATAGAAACATGACAACAGAAAAAGACCACATGGCCTATCTAGTCTGTCCTTCCATATCAACAACTACAACAGTCCCCTTTTTTCCTTTAGAGATCCTCTGTGTTTGTCCCATGCTGTTTTGAATTCAGATACTGTCCTCATCTCTACCACCTCCACTGGGAGACTATTCCACGGATCCACCACCACTCTTTCCGTAAAGAAATATTTCCGCATATCACTCCTGAATCTATCCCCCTTCACTCTCATCCCATGTCCCCTTGTAGCAGAACTTGCTTTGAATTGAAAGAGGCTCTCCCCCTGAACATTTATGCCACAGAGGTATTTAAACATCTCAATCATATCACCTCTCTCCCGCCTTTCCTCTAAGGTTTACATATTAAGATCCTTAAGTCTGTCCTCATATGCTTTATAATTAAGACCACTAACCATTTTAGTAGCCACCCTCTGCACTGAGTCCATCCTCTTTATATCCTTTTGAAGGTGCGGTCTCCAGAATTGCACACAATACTCCAAATTAGGTTGCACCAAAGACTTGTATAGAGGCACTATCACCTTCTTTCTTCTGCTGGGCATTCCTCTCCGTATGCACCCAAGCATCCTTCTAGCTTTTGCTGTTGCCTCTTCTACCTGTTTAGCTACTTTAAGATCATCAGACACAATCATGCTTAAGTCCCGCTCTTCTTTAGTGGACAAAAGTACTTCACCCCCTATACTATATTGCTCCCTTGGATTGCTGCGGCCCAAATGCATGACCTTGCATTTTTTAACATTAAATCTCAGCTGCCAAATTCTAGACCATTCTTCAAGCTTAGCTAGATCCCTCCTCATGTTATCTACACCTTCCTGGGTGTCTACTCTATTGCAGATTTTGGTATCATCTGCAAAGAGGCAGACCTTACCCGACAGCCCTTCCGCTATATCACTAACAAAGATGTTAAAAAGAATCGGACCAAGGACAGATCCCTGGGGCACACCACTGGTAACCTCCTTCTCCTCAGAGTGAGCTTCATTTACCTGGACCCTTTGTCACCTCCCACTCAACCAATTTCCAATCCAAACGGTAACTTTAGGGTCCATCCTTAGGGTACTCAGTTTGTTTATAAGTCACCTGTGAGGAACGGTGTCAAAGGCTTTACTGAAATTTAAATACACCACATCTAGGGCTCTCCCTCGGTCCAACTCTCTGTTAACCCAGTCAAAGAAATCAATCATATTTGTCTGACAAGACCTGCTTCTGGTGAATCCATGCTGTCTCGGATCCTATAATCCGCTGGACTCCAGAAACCTCACTATTTTCTCTTTCAGCAGCGTTTCCAATAATTTACTCACCACTGAAGTTAAACTAACCGGCCTGTAGTTTTCAACCACATCCGTACTTCCGCTTTTGTGTAAAGGGACCACATGAGCCTCTTTCCAGTCCTTTGGCACCACTCCCGACTCCAATGAGGCATTGAAAAGGTCAGTCAGTGGAGCTGCTAGAACGTCCCCAAGTTCTCTCAGTATTCTAGGGTGTATCCCAACCGGTCCCATCGCTTTGTCTACTTTAAGTTTAGTTAGTTTCTCATGAACACAGTCTTCTGAAAATTGTTCAAGATTCCCCTCGCTTCTGTTCCTGTTTGTGGGAGTTTTCTGAGATCCTGCTCCTGGTTCTTCATCTGTGAGCACAGAACAGAAATATTTGTTAAGCAATTCCGCTTTATCCTTATCAGCTTCTACAAGTAGATTGCTATGCCTTTCTTTTGCTCAGAAATGTGATCCTCCACCACCAACACTGTCTTATTCTGCTGCTGCCCAGACGGGTGGTTTGTCTTGGTCTGGCACCTCAGCTGAAATCTGTCCATCTTGGGAGACCCTGCCAGTAGTTAAATTACCGATAGCTTAGCCCTTAGCATCACTGATACACACAAGCCCTCACAGCTGCAAACCAAGTGAGGAAAAATATATAGCTTGCAGTAAAGTATCGAAGATGTGCTACGCCATAGGCCTGAGGGGAATGTTAGCTTCCTGAGCTGAAAGACCTTTTCTTCTTATTGCTGATAGTTTTAGGCTCCATGATGTGGTGAGGGGAGGGTACTGCAGGTATCCTTGGGTTTTATTTTGTCCTTTTATGTAGGGTTGAAAACAAAACATTGTGGATGTAATGCACAGGAGATATAGTGAAAGCAGTTAACATAGCTGGGGGTCACTTTAGAAGCGCTATTCATGCTTTCAACATCTGAAAATAGGCTTGGAGATGACCAAAGTATCAAGACATCTCCAGATCCATTTTAGAAGCTTGCTCTGAGAACATCCCCAGCGTTAGGATGTCCAAGTTGGAACAGGGGCGTTCCCAGGAACCTGGATGCCCCTGTCTGATCTCAGAAAGATCATGGATGTCCAGCATCACGTCTAATGGTAGACCTTCGCTGGGCAGGAACAGGCACATGAAAGTGCTCATGTTAGCTGAAAAACATCCAGAGGGTGTAGAGAAGAAGGCACTTCATCATCCCCAGTACAATGTCTATGACAGCAGCAGTGGGGGTTGACTCCTAACCTACTACTCTAAGCATTAGGCCATCCTTGATGTTCAATGTCTGAAACATGGTTCTGGGGATGTTTATGTAGGCGTTCCTGCAGATGTCCATACTGGGCATGTCCTTGCTTGTGAAACTGTGTCTACACCTGGATGTGCCTGCTTTTTTCTCACACTTTTCACACCCAGCTATGTCAACTGCTTTCATTACATCTCCTGTGCATTACATCCGCAATGTTTTAGTTCAATCACTTTGTTTTCAACCCTACATAAAAAGACAAAATAAAACCCAAGGATACCTGAAGTACTCTCCCCTCACCACATCATGGAGCCTAAAACTATCAGCAATAAGAAGTCTTTCAGCTCAGGAAGCTAACATTCCCTTCAGGCCTATGGCGTAGCACATCTTCGATACTTTACTGCAAGCTCCATCTGTAACAAATTTACATGGGGACCCCACCCCACAAACTGGGCCTGGTCCAGAGCTCCAGTATGCTTTAAAGGTGCTTTATGGCGTGTCCTCCTCATCTTAGTATTATTTGAAAGAGTGCAAGGCTGTTCTCTAGTTACGTAGTTCCACCTCACTCCTGATTCTGTAGGTGTGGTAGGCTATGGCCTATATAATAGCCTGTACATGTATGAGAGGCCTGTAAGCTAGGCCTGAGTCCCCACCCCCACTTAGAAATAGTAGTGCTGAGAAAGATCAAAGTCAGTGAAGGTCTGAGGATCTGCCTTAAACCGCTCTAAACTGCTTTTGATAAGTTTGTGTTAATCCTTTATTCAATTCATTTATGCTGATGATAGATATGTTCCAGTGTTTTGCATTCTCACATTCTCTGAGCCTAGAAATTACCTTGTAGTAGGAATGCATTTATGTCTAGAAACTGAGCCTTTGTTAAAATAGCCTGAGGAGGGGGAACAGGGTGTTAGGCCCAGAAAGGGTCCCCGATTGGATAGATGCAGGGGGCATTGGGACCAATAGAATGTTTGCCTGTATCACACTGTGAAACTTGTATATAAGGAAGTTGTTCCTGTTCTCCGGGGCTCAGTCTTTTTTGAAGCTTGACTATCTGAGCCTTGTGCACAATAAATTGGCTTGGATCTTTGAACTGACTCCTGGTATTATTTATTGCATGCTTATCAGCTGCTACATAGGCCTCTGCCATATCTCCCCTCAGCCATCTCTTCTCCAAGCTGAAGAACTCTAACCTTTTTAATTTTCCACATAGGGAACTGTTCCATCTCCATCCTCTGAACATTTTCTAGTTTTGCTATGTCTTTTCTGAAAGGAGATCAGGACTGTGCACAGTACTCAAGGTGTCGTACCGTGGATCGATTCAGAGGTAGTATGATATTCTCTGTTTTATTTGCCATTCCTTTCCTAATCAAATCTGACCAGTGACACACACTAAGCCAAAGTTTTCAATGTACCATCCACAATAATGCCAAGATCATTTTCCTGGGTGCTGACCTCTAATACAGAGCACAGCATCGCATACCTCTAATATAGAACACAGCATCGTGTACCTCTAATATAGAACACAGCATCGCGTACCTCTAATATAGAACGCAACATCGCATACCTCTAATATAGAACACAGCATTGTGTACCTCTAATATAGAACGCAACATCGCGTACCTCTAATATAGAGCACAGCATCGCGTACCTCTAATATAGAACACAGCATCGCATACCTCTAATATAGAGCACAGCATCGTGTACCTCTAATATAGAACACAGCATCGCATACCTCTAATATAGAGCACAGCATCGCGTACCTCTAATATAGAACACAGCCTTGTGTACCTCTAATATAGAGCACAGCATCGCGTACCTCTAATATAGAACACAGCATCGCATACCTCTAATATAGAGCACAGCATTGTGTACCTCTAATATAGAACACAGCATCGCATACCTCTAATATAGAGCACAGCATCGTGTACCTCTAATATAGAGCACAGCCTTGCATACCTCTAATATAGAACACAGCATCGCATACCTCTAATATAGAGCACAGCCTTGCATACCTCTAATATAGAACACAGCATCGCATACCTCTAATATAGAACACAGCATCGCATACCTCTAATATAGAGCACAGCATCGCGTACCTCTAATATAGAGCACAGCCTTGCGTACCTATGATTTCAGCCAATTTTTCTTAAGTGCATCATTTTGCATTTCCTCTTGCAATTTCTCACAATCCTTTAGTGATCTAATGACTTTGAATATTTTGTGTCATCTGAAAATGTATTCACTTCACCAGTTCTTTCCATTTCCATGTCATTTATAAATATGTTAAAAAGCAGCGGACCCAGCACAGATCCCTGGAGTACCCTACTATTCACCTTTCTCCATTGAGAAAATTGGTCATTTAGCCCTACTCTCTATTTTCTATCTTTTAACTAGTTCCCATTTCACAATAGTACATTATGTTTATGTTTATTGAGGTTCTTGATATACCGTGCCTTATTAATCCAGGGTGGTTTACAAATTGCAAAAAACAAGGAAAGACGGTCGTAGGCCTAAGGAAAAAGGAAAAGAAACTCCAATTAAATTTATTTATTTATTTATTTATTACAAGTTCTTATATACCGCACTATTCGGCATCAGCGCGGTTTACATTATAACATAAAGACCATAACAACAAGCTGTTTGGTTTACATCGAACAGGAGTACAAACTTGGAGAACCGGGGTAAACTATATACAAGAGATAATTACATAGAACATAATTACATAGACAGGACAGAGAAAAAGAGACAGAAAAGGATGAGAGAGTGAGGGGAGGGAGGAGGACTTCCTGGAGGGAGGATGGAGGGAGCATAAGCAGACTGTTGTGGGAGGTGAAAAACTGGGGAGATTAGGAGATGGCAGGAGGCAAATCACAAATGGTCTGGAACAGATGAGTTTTGAAAAGGGTCTTGAATTTCGTGAATGATGGTTCTTGGCATAATGCTGTGGGAAGGGAATTCCATAGGGAGGGGCCGAGGAAAAATAAAGCAGAGTGGCGTATAGATTGGAGGTGAGCACGGGAAGGGGATGGGTTGAGCATAGACTGCGGGAGGGGGTGTGGATAAAGCGTAGACTGCGGGAGGGGGTGTGGATAAAGCGTAGACTGCGGGAGGGGGTGTGGAATTGTAATAAGAACATAAGATATGCCATACTGGGTCAGACCAAGGTCCACCAAGCCCGGTATTCTGTTTCCAACAGTGGCCAATCTAGGTCATACGTACCTGGCAGTTTCCCCAAAGGACACAGGCTCCACAATGCTTGTATTGGGGCAAGCAGTGGATATTCTGGGTCCACTTTAGTAATGGTTTATGGACCTTTCCTCCAGGAACTTGTCCAAACCATTTTTAAACTCGGCTACACTAACAGCTTTTACTATCCTCCGGTAGCAAATTCCAGAGTTTGATTACACATTGAGTGAAAAAAAAATATTTTCTCTTATTAGTCCGCAACATAGCTGTACTAAGTTTTTTACAAATTTGAGTCATTGCATGCACCGCCATAGATTACCACTGTTTACCTAATCATAACAAACCTAAAGATTGTTACCACAGGAAAACTATTGTTGCACTGAAACATTGTTACTATTGCCGCAATGCTATTGTGATTCACACTGTATTTACATTGATTCAAATATTAACATAACATACTTCAGGATTGTTGCCACAGGAATATTATTGTTGCATTGAGACACTGTTACTTTTGCCTCAATGCTATTATGCTTCACTCTGCATTAACTTTGAGGCAAACTATAACTAATTGCCTCACTCAAAATTCTGGTCCAAGCCCCCCAAGCCACACTAATTTGGTGTATACCTCACACTTTATTACGGGAGACTACTCCTGTCCAATTGGCGTACCGCACACCCCCTTGTTGGAACTATCTTTTTCTCTCCCGCTGCGCCTCGCAAACTCACTCCACCTGTTCACCTACATAATTAGAACCAAAAATGACCACTCCAATCTCACCCCTCTCCAGGATAATATGCTTCTGCTTCCTATTGATCACCTTCTCAGCCTTAACCACAGGTTTAAACCCCACACACTCCAACACTATCCCTATAATATATAACCCAAACCAAAACATTTATACAACCTCCGTTCTCAATTTCGGTCACAGCCAGAAAGTGAATCACACCAGACTAATTAACATAAAATTAACAATAAACACTCCAACAGCTCCAAAATCTTTAGCACCCCAACATAGTAACCTCATATATTACCTTACCAATGTGAGGTCAATGAGAAATAAGTTACCAATATTCCAGGGCCTACTCGCTGACCAAAATCCAGATATTATCTGTGTAACAGAAACATGGCTAACTAACATGGACACAGTTCTAATCAACCAACTGAAGACACCTGAATATGAAATATTTCACACACACAGAACATCCAGAAGAGGAGGTGGCATCCTCATCATCATAAAAGGTTCCCTTAAAGCAACTTTAATATCATTGGACAACGTAGCTAATATAGACACCCTCATCATAAAAATAAAGCAATAACACATATGCTTAGCATACAGACCACCTGACCCAAGATCCAAGAACATCGACCTATTAACTGAACTACTAGGCTCTTCTACTGATAAGAAACCAGTGATACTCCTTGGTGACCTAAACTTGCCCTCCCTGTCTAATTCACACCTAACATCCTTCTTGAATTCCATTGAAGATATGGACTTCCACCAAATTATCAATAGTCATACACACATTAAAGGCAACTCTCTTGATCTAGTCTTCCTGTCAAGCTCCCTCCATGAGGTTTACAACCCATCATCACTGGAAATTCACCCTGTCCCCTGGTCTGACCACCATCTTATAAAGTTCAAGCTCCCTTATGCTGACAACCACCAAAACAGAACTACACACCAGCCCCACTCATACAGATTAAAAAAATTTAACAAAGAAGAGTTCTTGGATCAAATTATACCACATCTCTCTCTAGACCCAACTAACCTTGATGAATCGATATCTATCTAATGCTGCTACACCCAAAATACCTCATAACCATCCAACAAGGAAAAATAAAAACTCTCCATGGTTCCATACGACAGTGAAATCAATAAAAGCTGACTTGAGAAAGCAGAGCGCAAATGGTGACACTCTAAATCTATAACCCATCAATCAAACTATGTAAACACCCTCAATATATATAAGAAGACCATTGACAATGCAAAAAAATCCCTACTACTCCTGTATCCTAGCAAAATCCTTAAACCGACCCAGAGAACTATTCAGCATTGTCAAAAATCTAACAAACAGTTCCTATAACACAAACTTAATGAAATATGATATATCCCCACAAACCTTAGCCACCCACTACATGAATAAAATAAAGCTGCAATCATCACCCACTATGGCACCTAATGTAGACCACCCAAACCAAATTACCACTTGGTCCAATTTTTACCCTACATTGAAAGACACTCTCAAGAACATCATTGCCAAATTAAACACCACAACATCCTACCTTGATCCCTGTCCAGTTTACTGGTTAAAAGTAACGTTATCCGAACTGTCATCTTTCATCCTCCCCATGATTAACCTATTACTCAAGAATGGGTATTTACCACCCTCCCTCAAACATGCTCAAACCCGCCCAATCCTAAAAAATAGCAACCTGGACAAAGGCTCCCCCAATTCATACAGACCCATTTCAAGCCTACAATTCTTGGCTAAACTAATTGAAAAAAATTGTCCAAATCCAACTCCAGCATTACATCAACTCATCGGCCCCTCTCGACAAACACCAATATGGTTTCTGTCCATTTCACGGAGCAGAAACGCTACTCAGTTTTAATTGACACCTTGACACGAGGTATAGAGGACTCAAAGCAAGCCTTTATACTCTTATTCTTGGACATTACTGCAGCATTTGATAGGACAAATCACCAATTAATGCTAAGCAGACTTCAGCAGATAGGGTTAAATGTAACAGTCTTTAATTGGTTTACCTCATACTTACATGACAGAACACAAACAGTAAGAATCGTCCAGCAAACTTCAATAACATTCAAACAAGAACAAGGTCTTCCCCAGGGCTCCGCCCTCTCAGCCCTCCTTTTTAATATCTATCTGCAACCCAGCTGCTCTATCTGTAAACGATTCCACGTAAATTATCACATTTACGTGGATGACATAATGTTATACCTCCCATTTAAAATCTCAAACCCTCCATCCCAATTGCTCTCAGATTGCTTCACTGAAATTTCTCAATGGCTCAAAAACCACAACCTCTGCATCAACTTCTCAAAAACCAATGTATTATATGTCACCAGAAATCAAAGCTTTGTACCCCCAACATCAATTTGGCTCCAGGTTTCCAACACTGCAGTAAAAAAAGAGGTGTAATACCTAGGTCATACTTAATCAGATTCTCTGTATGGAATCCCATATTAAGAACACGGTAAAAAAAAATACATTATAAACTCAAACTCATAAAACAGCTCCATCCACCGCTCCACCTACATGACTTTATATCAGTAATCCAGGCAATCATCACACCTCATTTTAATTTTGCCAACACTATACTTCAGGGCATTTCAAAACAGAATCTAAGAAGACTTCAGCTAGCACAAAATGTGGCAGTCAGAATAACCTTGAATGTCAGCACTCTTGAACATATGACTCCCGTTCTATTTGAACTACACTGGCTATCCATTCATAGCCGCATAAGCTACAAAATACTCGTATCAACATTCAAAATAAAAAATAATATAGTACCATCGTTCCTTACCACTCTAATCACTAAGGAAACATCTAATCGAAACGAAAGGAGCAAAAACAAACACAAACTTGCAACCCCGACGGATTTCAGAAAATCCAAAAAATTAACAAGCAACAAAGCTTTTTCTCACTTTGCCCCTATCCTCTGGAACGACCTACCTGAAAACCTCAGAGAACTGAATGACCTTAAAATGTTCCACAAAAAAAATAAAAGCACACCTTTTCACACTACACTATGGTTCACAACCAAATACTGGCACACAATCAGACGACAACACACCACACACCCACATCAGTGCAAATAAAGTAGCAAATAGCTTATAGCAATATGATCGTTCCATCTAGATAATGCAACCCATAACATCTACTACACGCACTACTACTGTATATAGTGTATCCTGTTCTATGTTTACTGTTTAATATTTGCATCTTCACTGTATATAGTTCTACAAAGTTCCATGTAACTGAATAAGAACTTGTCTTATTTGTACTATTCATACCTTTGTTTTTTGTAAACCGTGCTTGATCCTTTGGAAAGCGTGGTATAAAAATATTCAATATATAAAAATAAATAAATAGGTTACCCTGTAGTGTGTCATGAGGTAGACAGCACTGAGCCTGGGATAATAAAGGAAAATGGAAAAGAAGAGCTTACCTCACAGCCACAGGAGCAGTTAATACATTCAGGTTGCAGAGAAGCAAAGAATGGAGGAACAAACTTTCCTCATAGCATTAGTGACGCAGTAGAAACTCAGAGTCCTAATCATGCTCACCTGGGGAAAGAATCACGTACAACGTACAACAAGCAAGGAGATAAAACCAGGTGGGAAATCCCACAGAGGCAGCAGAGGCAAAGGCAGGAGAGGAGTCAGATCCAGAAGGGGATTGAGACTCAGGAGCAGACACAGAGAGACACGCTGTCACAGAGAGAGAGGGCAGAGTGGAAGCAAGCTGTTGAACCAGAGAGTGCTGGGAGAAGCAGTGCAAGAGACTTCCAAGCCAGAGGGGTCCTCGTGCTGGGGAAGGCAACCAAGCAGGTAGAGAGCAAACATCACACCCAGGAAAGCTCATTGAAGCCAGGAAGTGATTACAGCTCAGCTAAGCCTAATGCTTGGAACTCCCGGAGAAAGGCATCTTACACCCCAGAGAAGAAGCCCTGGCTGACAGAGGAAGGGCTGGAAACTTTCTATACCAGAAAGAAAGATAAGTATCCTGTTTTCTACAGAGGGAAGGAAGTGGGTCCTTTTATAAAGAGACAGGCTTACAGTGTGTTAGAAAACCCTTATTGGAGTAGGTGTTGGAAAGAATCCCCAAGCACAGCTCCCTATGTCCAGGTCTGCACAGAACAGTCTCCTCTCATAGAAACTGAGGTCTCTCAGGGGCAAGGTTGTGAAACCAGCAGTGCTGAACCATGGTGCCCGTTTACAGGACCAGGTCCTGATTTGATGCGGTGGGAAAGTTCAAACCCAGAGATTATTCCAGAACCCATGGATTGTGCTCTACGTATTTCTGACGAGATAGACTCTCTATGTTAAAAAGCAAGAAGAAGCATTGTTATCATTTGAAAAGCTTTTATTTTTCTGTGAAGCAACAGTTTATTTTTGTTACCATTATCTGATGTATCCGAAAGGAAAATCCTCAAAGGAAGGGGAATAAAGCCCAGCTTTAATTATACTTGGACACACGGCTACAGAGTATTCCTTTATGAAACAGAGCTATACCCCATATCTAGGCGGGCGCCTAAGGAGGGTATAGTCTCACAAATGGTGTAGTTGGCAGGATTCCTGGAAAGGAGGATACCATGGGAGCACAGTGGAGTCACCAGCACCGGAGAACAGGACCGGGACTGCAGTGGACCACACCCAGAGGACTCCAGGATCTGGAAAAGAAAGAGAACTTTCTCAAAGCCAGAATCACCACCTGACTCAGGTAAAGGTATCTGGTACAGCCAGGGTGGGATTCTGTAAGGAGAAATAAAGGGGACTGAAAAACCCCAGCTTAACTGCATTTAGAAAAAAAAAAAAGGTGCCGCACTTGGTGTGGTTTTTTTTTCTTTGTTTGTTGCAGGCTGCCAACATGGAGACTCCACAAGACACGCTGCGTTGGATTGGGCTCCAATTTGAAAAACAAAGAGAGCTGGCCCAGCAGTGTCAGGAGCAGGCTTTAGCAGCCATGCAGGCACAGCAGAAGCCGCTAACAGACTTGGTACAGGCTTTGCTAAAGGAGCGGCTGACAGACAAGATGCCTGAAGGACACTACTGTGGGGTAGGCCCACAAACTTGTGGGGTCTTATCTTTTGGACAATGGTCAGGCAATGACAATATAGATGACTTTCTCGAGGCCTTTGAGCGGGTAGCTCGAGGTGCAGGTTGGCCTGAGAAGCAGTGGGCGGTCCGGTTATCCACCTCCCTGACGGGAGAAGCCTTGGCGGCTTATAAAGCTATGCCCGCCGCCCAGGCCACTGATTACAAAGAAGTAAAAGCTGCCATACGAGACAGGCTAGGCCGGATGTTAAGGGCAACAAAAATCCAGCCAGGTGAAGCTCCTAAGGCACTAGGCCAACGGATACGTAGCCTGGTGTGGAAGTGGCTTACTCCGGAAGGGAGAACAATTGAGAGTATTCTTGATATGCTCGTGTTGGAGCAATTCTCTGAGGCTGTGCCAGGTGAAGTAAGAGCATTCCTTACTCTCCAAAATTGCCAGACTTCAGAAGAGGCAGCTCACCTTACCGAAAGGTTCATGGAGGCTCGTATAGCCCATAAACCGCACGGAGGAGCTAGCGACTCGTATGGCGTAGAAAATTTTAGCAGAGTAATGAAAGACCCTATGTCATGTATACCAGATACAAGGAAATGTATGGTTAAAGGTATGGAAAATGACACCTGCATGAAATGTTTTAAATGTGGGCAGAGGGGTCACAGGAGGGATGAATGCATGTCACGCACAGCACTGATGAGTGAAAAGGAAAAATATAGGCAGGAAGGGTTTCGCCTTGATGTAGAGGTACAGGGTGTATTGGCCAAGGCCCTAATTGATTCAGGGGCAGACCAAACTATGGTGTCGAAGAAATTCTGGCGCCTCCTACAGGATAGTCGGGTATTTCCCCTGAATCAACCAGAGGGCAGCACTAAGATCCGCTGTATACACTGGTCATCCACTTCTTATCCTCTGTATAGGGTAGTAGTAAAAGGTTTAGGCACCCGAAGAAAGGTCCTGGTAGCGGTAATTCCCCGGTTGCCCTATGATATAGTTTTAGGCCGAGACTGGCCGCCCTTCTGTAGGAGCATTGGGGAGGGCATGCAAAGGAAAAGGGGACTGGTATCCACAAGGTCACAGGCCCAAAGTTCGAGGGAGAGCCTTGAACCCCCGGGCGACATTGACCCCCCTTCAGAGGAAGAGGCAGAACCTCGGTTGGAGGAAGATAGGCCCCTAGAGGACCCGCTAGGAGAGCTACCCAAACACGATGATTTAATTAACCCTCCTAAAAAGGCTAGTAAGAAAAGCAAAGGTGATAAACGATGAGAGCGCCATCATAGGGCTCAACTGAGGGCAGGAGCAGGGGATCAGCTAGGTTTTCCCTGGGTACCGGCTGACCTAGTGCAGAGGTTTCCCTCATTTTCGAAAGAACAAAAAGCGGACCCCGCTTTGAAGCGCGCCTTTGAGTATGCCCAGTCTGATAGAGACCGTCTTCCCAGGTTTTTGCTGGAAGAAGAGATACTATATCGGGAGAGTAACGATTCCCAGACTGGCGCTGTTAGAAAACAGTTAGTGGTGCCCACCGCTTTTAAGGCGGTCGTAATGAGATTGGCCCATGACCACCCGGTGGGAGGGCATAAAGGAGTTGTAGGTACCTTGGACCAGGTACTGGCCCGTTTCTATTGGCCAGGGGTCTTCAAAGAGACCAAGCGTTTTTGCGAGGCATGCCCTTCGTATCAGAGGGTCTCTGCTGCAAAACCAAGAGGGATTCCCATGATACCAATACCTACTATATCTGAACCAGTATGCCGGATGGCGATGGATATAGTAGGACCCTTAGTAAAAACCCCTAGGGGGTTTCAATATATTTTGGTCATAATGGATCAGGCCACCCGGTTCCCCTGGGCCATACCGTTGAGAAATATTTCAGCGAAAACAATAGCGGGGGAACTAATCAAAATATTCTGTGAAGTGGGATTCCCGAAGGAGATGTTAACGAACAGGGGAAGCAATTTCCTATCACGATATCTGACACAAATCTGGGACGCCTTCGGGATATGTCACCTAAAAACAGCAGCTTACCATCCACAGTCCAACGGAATGGTAGAGCATTTTAATCAGACCCTCAAACAAATGTTGAGGCGGGGACTAGACGGGAAAATGACTGACTGGGATATTATGCTCCCATTTGCTTTATATGCCAGCAGGGAGCGCACACAGGCCTCGTTAGGAGCTTCCCCATATGAGTTGATGTTCGGCCGTGCTCCAAGGGATGTCCTTGACATTTTAAGGGAGCAGTGGGCAGAGCCAAAAGGGGAGGAAATATGAGTACCGCAGTTCCTCCAGGAACTCCGATCACGGTTACAGAGGGCTTCACAAGCGGCTGAACAACATCTGCAAGATATTCAACAGCAGCAGAAAAGATATTATGACCGGGGGAAGAAACCTCGTCAACTCACCATAGGTGAGAAAGTAGTCGTAATGGTAGCAGACCCTGGGCCAAAATTTGAAGCCCAGTGGAGAGGGCCCTACACTGTAGTAGCTCGCAAGGGACCAGTCTCCTATGTGGTCGAGACCGACAAGGGGCGACGTCAGGTGTACCATGTCAATGTCCTAAAATCCTGGCAGGAGCGGACGGCAGCTATTGGTCAGTTACAGGTACAGCGTCACCTCAATGCAGATGAATTATCACGTATTCCGTGCTGTAAGGACATGTGTCCCTCAGCCCGAAATAGCTTAAGGGGGGGGGGGATATGTCATGAGGTAGACAGCACTGAGCCTGGGATAATAAAGGAAAATGGAAAAGAATAGCTTACCTCACAGCCACAGGAGCAGTTAATACATTCAGGTTGCAGAGAAGCAAAGAATGGAGGAACAAACTTTCCTCATAGCATTAGTGACGCAGTAGAAACTCAGAGTCCTAATCATGCTCACATGGGGAAAGAATCACGTACAACGTAAAACAAGCAGGGAGATAAAACCAGGTGGGAAATCCCACAGAGGCAGCAGAGGCAAAGGCAGGAGAGGAGTCAGATCCAGAAGGGGATTGAGACTCAGGAGCAGACACAGAGAGACACGCTATCACAGAGAGAGAGGGCAGAGTGGAAGCAAGCTGTTGAACCAGAGAGTGCTAGGAGAAGCAGTGCAAGAGACTTCCAAGCCAGAGGGGTCCTCGTGCCGGGGAAGGCAACCAAGCAGGTAGAGAGCAAACGTCACACCCAGGAAAGCTCACTGAAGCCAAGAAGTGATTACAGCTCAGCTAAGCCTAATGCTTGGAACTCCCGGAGAAAGGCAGCTTACACCCCAGAGAAGAAGCCTTGGCTGACAGAGGAAGGGCTGGAAACTTTCTATACCAGAAAGAAAGATAAGTACCCTGTTTTCTACAGAGGGAAGGAAGCGGGTCCTTTTATAAAGAGCCAGGCTTACAGTGTGTTAGAAAACCCTTATTGGAGTGGGTGTTGGAAAAAATCCCCAAGCACAGCTCCTTATGTCCAGGTCTGCACAGAACAGTCTCCTCTCATAGAAACTGAGGTCTTTCAGGGGCAAGGTTGTGAAACCAGCAGTGCTGAAGCATGGTGTCCGTTTACAGGACCAGGTCCTGATTTGATGCAGTGGGAAAGTTCAAACCCAGAGATTATTCCAGAACCCATGGATTGTGCTCTACGTATTTCTGACGAGATAGACTCTCTATGTTAAAAAGCAAGAAGAAGCATTGTTATCGTTTGAAAAGCTTTTATTTTTCTGTGAAGCAACAGTTTATTTTTGTTACCATTATCTGATGTATCCGAAAGGAAAATCCTCAAGGGAAGGGGAATAAAGCCCAGCTTTAATTATACTTTGACACACGACTGCAGAGTATTCCTTTATGAAACAGAGCTATACCCCATATCTAGGCGGGCGCCACGGAGGGTATAGTCTCACAAGTGTCATTGCATGCCCACTAGTCTTCTATATTTTGATGGCGTAAACAATCGATCTACATTTACCCGTTCCACTCCATTCATTAATTTATAGACCTCTATCATATCTCCCCCTCAGCCGTCTCTTTTCAAGGTTGAAGAGCCCTAACCTTTTAAGCCTCTCTTCATAGGGGTATCCTTCCATCCCCCTTACCATTTTGGTGCCTCTTTTCTATACCTTTTCTAATGACACTATATCCTTTTTAAGATATGGCGACCAGAATTGCACATAATATTCAAGGTGTGGTCGCACCATGGAACGATACAGAGGCATTACAATATCCTTTGTTTTATTTTCCATTCCTTTCCTTATGATACCTAGCATTCTATTTGCTCTCTTGGCTGCCGCTGCACACTGGGCGGAGGGTTTTAACATGTTATCCACAATGACGCCTAAATCTTTTTCCTGGGAGATGGTTCCCAATGTGGAAACTTGCATCGTGTAACCATAGTTTGGGTTGTTCTTTCCTAGGTGCATAACTTTTGCACTTGTCCACATTAAATTTCATCTGCCATTTTGATGCCCAGTCTTCCAATTTATCAAGATCCTCTTGCAATTTTCCACAATCCTCATGAGTTTTGGCAACTTTGAATAGTTCTGTGTCATCTGCAAATTTGATAACCTCACTAGTTATTCCCTTTTCCAGGTCATTTATGAATATGTCAAAAAGCAGCGGACCCAGCACAGATCCCTGGGGTACTTCACTATTCACATTTCTCCATTGGTAAAATTGGCCATTTAGCCCTACCCTCTGCTTTCTATCTTTTAACCAGTTCCTGATCCGCAATAGTATTATTATTATTATTTATTTATTTACAGTTTCTTTTATACCGCACTATTCGACATCAGCGCGGTTTACAATGAACAGAAACTACACTTACCAAATATTGATCAGTGCTTACAATGAACAGCTGGGTATACATTAAACAGGTTTACATTCAACAGGTTTCATAAACAGAGGAACATAATAACTATGTACAAAAAGCAACTATGTACAGAACAACTAGGCGCAGCTATATGTACATTTCCTCCTTTCCCATGACTTTTTAATTTTGTCAAAAGTCTCTCATGAGGGACCTTGTCAAAGGCTTTCTGAAAGTCCAGATACACTATATCAACTGACTCACCTTTGTCTACCTGTTTATTCACACCTTCATAAAAACATAACAGATTAGTAAGACAAGACCTTCCTTGGCTAAAGCCATGTTGGCTGTCTCCCATTAAGCCATGTCTATCTACATGTTCAGTAATTTTGTTCTTTATGATGGTTTCCACCATTTTTCCTAGTACTGACATCAGGCTCACCGGTCTGTAGTTCCCGGATCTCCCCTGGAACCCTTTTTAAAACTTGGCATTACCTGAAGATTGGAGGATGGACAATGTATTACAGATGATTTTAATGATAGTTAACAGATTACTAATAGTAGGTCTGCAATCTCATATTTCAGTTCTTTCAACACCCTTGGATATATACCATCTGATCCAGGTGATTTGCTACTCTTCAGTTTATTAAATAGTTTTAATACATCTTCCCAGTGTATCGATATTTCTTTCATTTCTTCTGCAGCATCTTCTTTAAATACCATTTCAGTCATGGGTAACATTCCTACATCTTCCTCAGTAAAGACCAAAGGAAAGAATTCATTCAGCGTCTCCGCTATCACTTTGTCCCCTCTTAGTGCCCCTTTTACCCCTCTATAATCTAATGGTCCAACTGACTCACAGGTTTTTTGCTACAAATGTACTTGAAAAAGTCTTTATTATGCATTTTTGCTTCCACAGCAAGCTTCTGAAATTCTCTCTTCAATGAGATATCATGGGGTATTAGAATAGATGACATGGGGTGTTTTTGAATAAGGATTTTGTACTGGATACAGTGAGTGAGCAGAAGCCACTGAAGCTTGATCAGTAAGGGGGTGATGTGATCATGGTGTGAGGTATGAGAAATAATCCGGGCGGCCATATTCTGTATTAGTTGCAGGCAGTGGAGTTGGGTCTTAGTGATACCGGTGAGGACCAGATTACAGAAATCCAGGAAAGACATTACCAGGAACAGAAGTAGGGTGGTCAGGGCCTGGAGGGACAGAAAAGGGTGGATGGCACGAATCTGGTGGAGGTAGTAGAAGGAGCGTCGGGAGAGAAGGGAGATATGCTCATGGAAGGAGAGGGCCAAGTCGAGAGTCATGCAGAGTGTGGAGACTAGGGGAATGGGCAAACCAGCAAGGATTGGAGTGAGTGTTGGACAGGGACTGCCAAGGGTAAACCAGATTGTGAGCATTTTTGATAGATTGAGATGTAAGCGGTTGGAACCGAGCCAGGTGGAGACATGATCCAAACAAGCATTGAGTGCAGAGAGGTCAGGCTGTGGGGAGAGGTGTGTGGAGTAGGATAATGTCATCTGTATAGTAGTAAACTGATAGGCCAGACTGTTGTATGAGGAGGGCGAAAGGAGCTATAAATATGTTGAATAGTAGAGGAGCCAGGATAGAGCCCTGAGGGACACCACAGTGAAGCGGGACAGAGTTGGAGGAGGTTGTTCCTGAGTGCACAGAGAATGATCATGAGGATAGAAAAGAGTGAAACCATTGGAAAACTAACCCACAAAGCCCAGCATCCCATAACCGAGAGAGGAGGAAGGAATGATCAACTAAGTCGAAGGCTGCAGATAGGTCAAGGGAAACAGCTAGTGTAATATCACCATTATCATGAGCTGTGTGAAGGTCATTGAGAAAGGAGAGCATAATGGTTTTGACATCATGTCCAGGGCAAAATCCAGATTGTCGGGGGTGCAGTAGATGGGTTGAGTTAAGGTGCTGTGAGAGCTGCGCGAAGACGATTCTCTACAGGATCTTAGAGAGAAATGGTAAATTGGAGACAGGACGATAATTGGTGGGATCGAGAGGGTTGAGGGAAGGTTTCTTCAGGAGGGGGAATACCACTGCATGATTCCAGGAGGTGGGGAAGATGCCAAATAAAAGACTATTGTTGAGGATGCAGAGAATAGTTGGTAGGAGTGCCAAGGATGGTTCTAAGAGCCAAGAGGCAGAAATAGGGTCGAGTGGGCAGAAGGTCTTATGAGAGGCGGAGATCAATTTGGAAAGATCGGTAGGAGTAATCGGGTGGAAAGTGGACCAGCTTTCAGAGAGGGAAGAAGGTGAGGCCGGGGAGAGCAGGAGGGGGAAAGAGTGAAAGGGGGAGGAAGGAGGGTTGGGGAGGAGGAAGGGTTGGGAGGACCAAAAGATGAGCGCAGTGTTTGTATCTTAGAGTCAAAGAAAGAAGCCAATTGGGAGGGTGGTGGGATGCTAGAAGAGTTCAAAGGAGAAAAGCTAGACTGCAAGGATGACAGAGTTTTCAGTACCATTTAGAGGCATCGAGAGGATTTAGAAGCCACAGAGATGATGGAGGAAAAATATGTGCGCTTGACCTGGTGCAACTGAGAGCAGTAAGCCTGATAGGAGGATTTAAAACATTGAAGAGCTACGGGTGTGTGGCGCTTTCTCCAGATTTTTTCTGAGTTCTATAATTGAGAGTGAAGAAGACGGAGTCCCGAGTGAAACCAAGGTTGGCGGGAGAGAGTTGTGCGCAGACTGGACTGTGGATGTATGGGAGCAATCCGGTTGAGAGCAGAGGAGAGAGATGAAGTCCATACCGAGACTTGTTGGTCAGTCATCAGAGAGGGGAAATCAGAGGGAAATAATTGGTTAGTGGCAGAGAAACATTCCAGCGCCTGAGGAGTGATGCGGTGCGACCAGCGGATTGCCTGTTGGGGGAGAGACGAACCGCAGTTATTGGAACATACTAGGGGTGGCTGTGGAAGATTCAAATGAAAGAAGTCAGAGAAATGGTCAGACCAGGGGAGAGGGGTTACAACTAAGTTAGAAAGCCTGAACAAAGAGGTAGGGGAAGTCAGTACGAGGTCGAGGGTGTGGCCTGCAGTGTGGGTTGCTGTGATGACATTTTGGAGGAGAGCTAGGTTATACACCAGAGTCACAAAAGAGAGGTCCTGCGAGGAGGACGGTGAGTAAAAATGAACATCGAAATCTCCCAAAAGAAGCAGCTGGGGGAATTTAATGTAACATTGGCAATAGTGGCCAAAAGATCATCCCATGCCATACATCGTAGGAGGTGAGTATACCAAAAGACAAAAAATGGATGGGGGGGGGGAGAAATGAAGGCAAAGGAGGAGAGCCTCGGGATAGTGGAGAACAGGAAGGCAGGGTAGGGAGATCGATATGGAGGAGTGGTGAATTATGGCTACACTTCCTCCAGTCCATCCGGCTTAGGAGGGAGATGGCCGAGAGGTTTGGAGGAAGGCAGCGTTTCAGGAGGGGATCCTCCCCCTCTTTCAGCCATGTTTCCGTAAGAAACAGGAGATCCAACTCATTGTGAACAATGAGTTGGGAAAATGGTAGAAATCATCACAAAGAACAAAATTACACAGCATGTAGATAGTCATGGCCTAATGGGAGACAGACAACATGGCTTTAGACAAGGAAGATCTTGTCTTACTAATCTGATACGTTTTTTGAAGGTGTGAATAAACAGGTAGACAAAGGGAGTTGGTTGATATAGTGTATCTGGACTTTCAGAAAGCCTTTGACAAGGTCCCTCATCAGAGACTTTTGGCAAAACTAAAAAGTCATGGGATAGGAGGCAATGTACTATTGTGGATCGGGAACTGGTTAAAAGATAGAAAGCAGAGGGTAGGGCTAAATGGCCAATTTTTCCAATGGAAAAAGGTGAATAGTGGAGTACCCCAGTGATCTGTACTGGGTCAGCTACTTTTTGACATATTCATAAATGACCTGGAAAAGGGAATAACGAGTGAGCTTATCAAATTTGCAGATGACACAACACTGTTTAAAGTTGTTAAAACCCAAGAGGACTGTGGAAAACTGCAGGAGGATCTGGATAAATTGGAAGACTGGGCATCCAAATGGCAGATGAAATTTAATGTGGACAAGTGCAAAGTTATGCACCTAGGAAAGAACACATGGTTACACAATGCAAGGTTCCACATTGGGAACTACCACCCAGGAAAAAAGATTTAGCAGTCATCGTGGATAACATGTTAAAACCCTCCGCCCAGTGTGCAGTGGCGGCCAAGAAAGCAAATAGAATGCTAGGTATCATAAGGAAAGGAATGGAAAATAAAACAAAGGATATTATAATGCCTCTGTATCGTTCCATGGTACGACCGCACCTTGAATATTGTGTGCAATTCTGGTCACTGTATCTTAAAAAGGATATAGCGTTATTAGAAAAGGTACAGAGAAGAGCCACCAAAATGGTAAAGGGGATGGAAGGCTACTCCTATGAAGAGAGACTACAAAGGTTAGGGCTCTTCATCCTGGAAAAGAGACGGCTGAAGGGAGATATGATAGAGGTTTATAAATTAATGAATGGAGTGGAACGGGTAAACGCAGATCGATTGTTTACGCTATCAGAATAACATAAGAACATAAGAACATAAGATATGCCAGACTGGGTCAGACCAAGGTCCATCAAGTCCAGTATTCTGTTTCCAACAGTGGCCAATCTAGGTCATATGTACCTAGCAGTTTCCCCAAGGGACACAGGTTCCACAATGCGTGTATTGGTTCAAGCATTGACATCCTGGGTCCCTTCTTAATAATGGTTTATGGACCTTTCCTCAGGAACTTGTCCAAACCTTTTTTAAACCGAGCTACACTAACAGCCTTTACTACATCCTCCGGTAACAAATTCCAGAGTTTGATTACACGTTGAGTGAAAAAATATTTTCTTTTATTAGTCTTAAATAGTTTACCCTGTAGCTTCATTGCATGTCCCCTAGTCTTTCTATATTCTGATAACGTAAACAATCGATCTACGTTTACCCGTTCCACTCTGTTCATTAATTTATAGACTTCTATCATATCTCCCCTCAGCCGTCTCTTTTCCAGGTTAAAGAGCCCTAACCTTTTTAGCCTTTCTTCATAGGAGTATCCTTCCATCCCCTTTACCATTTTGGTGGCTCTTCTCTGAACCTTTTCTAAAATCGCTATATCCTTTTTAAGATACGACGACCAGAATTGCACACAATATTCAAGGTGCGGTCTCACCATGGAGCGATACAAAGGCATTATAATATCCTTTGTTTTATTCTCCATCCCTTTCCTTATGATACCTAGCATTCTATTTGCTTTCTTGGCCGCCGCTGCACACTGGGCGGAGGGTTTTAACATGTTATCCACGATGACTCCTAAATCTTTTTCCTGGGTGGTGGTTCCCAATGTGGAACCTTGCATCGTGTAACCATAGTGTGGGTTGTTCTTTCCTAGGTGCATACTTTGCACTTGTCCACATTAAATTTCATCTGCCATTTGATATTCCAAAGGGAATAACTAGTGAGGTTATCAAATTTGCAGATGACACAAAACTGTTTAAAGTTGTTAAAACCCAAGAGGATTGTGGAAAACTGCAGGAGGATCTGGATAAATTGGAAGACTGGGCATCCAAATGGCAGATGAAATTTAATGTGGACAAGTGCAAAGTTATGCACCTAGGAAAGAACAACCCACACTATAGTTACACAATGTAAATAGTTACCCTGGTGACATGGACTGATATTGTACCATAAATATGTAAATAGTTACCCTGGTTATCCAAGTTGAATCACCTATTATTTGTAAATACGGTGTATATTTCTGCCCGTATAAACGCGTTTGTTTCATGTAAACCGCACTGATATCGAATAGCGCGGTATAAAAGAGACTGTAAATATATAAAATAAAATAAATAAATCACTAATCTGCTGATCAGATAACACAAATCATCTCAGCTCTAAACACCAGCACCGTGCCATCAGATCCATGCCTAGTAACCTGGATTAAATCAGCTAAAGAAGAACTCAGACCACTCACCAACAACATTGTACATCAATCCTCATCCCAAGGCTACATGCCAAGTGCCCTCAAGCTTGCTACAGTCCACCCAATACCAAAAAACTCAGCCTTAAGTAAAAGTAACCCTGCAGCATACCATCCCATCTCTAGCCTCCCCTTCCTCACAAAGATCATAGAGAAAAATGTTCAACGTCGGCTATAGGATCACATCGACTCACATGTACTACTGGACCCTCACCAACATGGCCTTTGACCTAATCATAGTGTTGAAACACTACTCATATATGTACTTATTCAACAACTTGATCAGAGGAATGGACAATATCAAGATGGGTTTTCTCCTAATATTCATTGATATCTCCTCAGCCTTTGACACAGTGTCTCACCGTATCCTACTAGACAGACTGAAAGACATCGGACTGTACAACACCACCATTAACTGGTTCTCTTCCTACCTCAACAACTGACAAATACAAGTGAAATGCGGAACAAACACCTCCACCCTGTTCCAGTCAATACAGGGTGTACAACAAGGATCCTCCCTGCCTGCACTTTTATTTAACCTATACATTTAGCCCATCTGCGCAAAAGGACAAGATCCACTACACCAGAGATCTCCAACTCCAGTCCTGGAGGGCACCAAACCAGTCAGGTTTTCGGGATATCCCTAATGAACATGCATACACCAAACAGAAACTCTCAGACCACAACAATCCAAATAATTTCTAACTCAGTTAAACTTACTTCAATAGCTCAAAAAAATCACAACAGCTAAACCACCTAAAAGGAGGAAAATTATGTCAAACCACAAAGGCAGCAATAATTTAGGGGAGAAAAATATGCATGAGATAAATGTAGATACAATGAAGCAATGCATGCAAATATATCTAATGCATATTCATATGGGATATCACGAAAACCTGACTGGTTTGGTGCCCTCCAGGACCGGAGTTGGAGACCCCTGCACTACACCCTATATGCAGATGACATTATGAATTACTCTCCAATCAACCCTGACAACCCGGATTACTCAAAATTGACAGATTGCCTAGCTGAAGTGATAAGTTGGCTAACCCAAAATAACCTAAACATCAACTACACCAAGACTGAAGCCCTCCTGGTCACACGAAACCCAGGATTTACTCCACCACACTCAATCCAGCTTAAAAACAACACCATACCCATCAAATCAGAAGTGAAATACCATGGAGTCACCTTGGACCGTGAATTGAACCTGCATTCTCACATAAACAAGACAACCAAGAGCGCCTATCACAAGTTGAGTATCATCAGACAGCTCAAACCTTTACTCAGGCTAGTTCACTTCTGCACCATGCTCCAGACTATAATCACTCCCATCTTGGACTACTGTAAGCCCATATACCTTGGCCTACCCAAACATGCACTCCGCCCCCTACAGATGGTACAGAATACCACAGCCCTCTTATAACTGGTTCATCTAAATACAACCACATCACCCCCCTCTTGAACAACCTTCATTGGCTCCCCATTACCTCCCGCATCAACTACAAAACTGCTCTGAACATTTTTAAAATCAACTAATCCATCTCGGCGGATATATTAAAGAACCTCATTAATATGGAGAAAGCTCAAGACCCAGGAGGCATTTCACTACCGACACAATCACTACCCAAATCCAAACAATCCACATCCAGACAGGCTTTCTCCCTGGCTGCCCCTGTGCTATGGAACACCCTCCCAGACTCTCTAAGAGCCACCTCGGACTCCAAGGACTTCCAGAAGAAGCTGAAAACAACTCTCTATGTAGAACGTTTTGGAGACAATCCATAACAAGTAGAACATAGACCCTTACTCCAGCTCGTGATTCCCTCCTGCCCCTCCTGACTCCCCCCCCCATACCCCAGCTGCACCCCTTCCACCCATTTAACTAATACTCTGTTGTACTAGAATGTAAATAGCTCATTCTGCAAATAGTTATTTGAAACAATCTCATTCATGTTCCCTTTCCCATTGTATGTAAAATCCACACGTTGCTCTGTAAACCACTTTGATTTTAAGATAAGGCGATATAGAAAACCTACTAAACAAAATAAAATAAATAATGTACAAGCAGGATGCTTTTTTCAATGGGAAGATCATTGTAGACCTAGTCATCATGACATGAAGCCCCTAGGGTAGGGATAACTCAAAATAGTGTTTACAGGGAGGGTAGCAGATGCCTGGAAAACATCCCAGAATGGTGATTATTAAATACAAATTAAAACAAAAGAAACAGAATATATGGTGATACGTTTTTATTGGATGATTTTAATAAAAAATTTCACTAGCTTTCAGAGGTGAAAATCTCCTTCCTCAGGGAAATTCAGAATGGTGGTGGAAGCTAAAATGATACTGAACTGCAAATTGTTATGGAATAAAGCCAGAAGATCCCGTCCTTGTAAAGAGAAGCAACAGAAGAAGCATTTCCGGCTATAGAGCTGCAAGGGGCGGCACTCATGACCCCATGGACAACTGAATGTCACCACTTTGAAGTATTGATTATAAGCGGCATTTCAGAAAAAACATTTTGATACCATCTGGGACGTCCTAGTCAACATGACTGAAATTCTGTGGGACGGGCAGCAGAGAAGGGGGCACGTGTAAATACTTTCTAAACTTGACCTATTTTCATCCCAAAAGATAAACGTCTCTGCCAGCATACAAGGAAACTAGGATATGCAGCTTCAGCCACCAGATACATGCAGGGAAACGGATGATTTTTGAAACATGCACAAGCGAAATATACCAGCAACACTGACCGCATCTGTCATATCACAGTGTCAATTGATTCAAACCCACTTTGGCTTAAAAAAAACAACTAGAAAATCCAGCATCGTTTGCAAGGGATCTTCCTTTGATTTTTACCATGCAATTTTTTTCTTTTCATTACTTTTTAAATGTACTTGATATACTTTTTCATTCATTCATCATAAGTAGACTTATTGTCATTTGTCCCACATACATATCCCGGCCTGCCATTTTGCAAGTGGAGATGTGCAGCGGCCTGGCAGCTCACAAAAAGGCCTCTACATTTACCTGTATGCTTTCTTGAAGAGGCAAAAATTATTGGGGGAGCCAGAGGTCATTCCCTTCCTCTCCCTACTGCCCAGGAGCAGCTATAGACTTAGACATGCCCGCTGGTGGCCATAAACGTGCATCAAACATGCACATGCACTTGTGTGACATAGATGCGATTGTGCCGGACATGTGTAAATCCTCTTGGGATGTGGATGTGATTGGCACATCTGAATGGGCATTTTAAGATGTGCAAATCACGAACAGAGCTTCTAAAATTACTCTCTATACGTCTAAGTAGCACCACTCTCAGAACGCTCCAAATGCCACCTTCTTTTCAGATGGAGGATTTACACAACATATTATAAATGGCCAGAATCATCCTTCAAGTAGCCTGACTTTATTTTAAACAGAATCTGTGCAGTCAAATCCACCACTGACTGCAACAACCTCATAATATTTTCCAGTTAGAACTATTAATACATAGCGCCTCCCAGTAGAGTGTTGCAGCCCACATTTCCTGCCCAGTGGTATCCCATGTGGCTCGGAGTGGTTGTCCTCTTTTTTTTACCTTCTCTGGATCCCTCCCCCCTCCTCACTCTCTCCTCTCTCCCTTCCCCCCATTTAGAAACATAGAAACATAGAAATATGACGACAGAAAAAGACCACATGGCCTATCTAGTCTGTCCTTCCATAACAACTACAACAGTCCACTTTTTGCCTTTAGAGATCCTCTGTGTTGGTCCCATGCTTTCTTGAATTCAGTTACTGTCCTCATCTCTACCACCTCCACTGGGAGACTATTCCACGGATCCACTACTCTTTCCGTAAAGAAATATTTCCGCATATCACTCCTGAATCTATCTCCCTTCACCCTCATCCCATGTCCCCTCGTAGCAGAACTTGCTTTCAATTGAAAGAGGCTCTCTCCCTGAACATTTATGCCACGGAGGTATTTAAACATCTCAATCATATCACCTCTATCCCGCCTTTCCTCTAAGGTGTACATATTAAGATCCTTAAGTCTGTCCTCATATGCTTTATCATGAAGCCCATTAATCATTTTGGTAGCAACCCTCTGCACCGACTCCATCCTGTTCACATCCTTTTGAAGGTGCGGTCTCCAGAATTGCACACCATACTCCAAATGAGGTCGCACCAAAGACTTATACAGAGGCATTATCACCTCCTTTTTTCTGCTAGTCATTCCTCTCTGTATGCACCCAAGCATCCTTCTAGCTTTTGCTGTCGCCTTTTCCACCTGTTTAGCTACTTTAAGATCATCAGACACAACCACGCCTAGGTCCCGCTCTTCTTTAGTGGACAAAAGTACTTCACCTCCTATACTGTATTGCTCCCTTGGATTGCTGCAGCCCAAATGCATGACCTTACATTTTTTAACATTAAATCCCAGCTGCCAAATTCTAGACCATTCTTCAAGCTTAGCTAGATCCCTCCTCATGTTATCTACCCCTTCCTGGATGTCTACTCTATTGCAGATTTTGGTATCATCCGCAAAGAGGCAAACCTTATCCGACAGCCCTTCCGCTATATCACTAACAAAGATGTTAAAAAGAATCGGACCAAGGACAGATCCCTGGGGCACACCACTGGTAACATCCTTCTCCTCAGAGTGAGCTCCATTTACTTGTACTCTTTGTCGCCTCCCACCCAACCATTTGGGTGACACCTCCCCTTGACTCAGATCCAGATACCCCCTTCCCTTTCCATTATCTTGCACTGACACTTCTCCTGCCTATTCTCCTCTCTTGTCACATTTATCATGCAACTTCTAAACTTTCAGGTACACCAACACATTCACACCTCCTCTTCTCCCTCCTTCCCATGTCTATGTCCATATCTTCTCCCCCCCCCCACCCCCATCATACCAAACAGTTGTCCAGTTTCATCTTCTCTGCTTCCAAATGCACTCGGTACATTTTCAGTGTCTCGTGGACTATGTTCCCCTTCACATTAGATAAGAAGGCTCCTCTTTTCGGTCATCTGCTCAGTGAAGTTGGTGGAATCTGTCATCTGCGCCGCTCCACTGGCCAGTGCTAAACTGCAGATAACCCCATTTGTTATGTTGCTATGTATATAAGATCTGCCTTTGGGCAACTCCCACATGCCCCTCCTACCTGAATTATTCTTTGTGTTCTCTGTAACATGTTCAGTTTTATGTAAACCGCTTTGATTGTATGAGAAGATGGTATAAAAATCTTGTTAAATAAATAAATAAATGTTCATCTCTAGAGTTCTTTTGCTTACCCTTGCTTTAATTTTGAAGTGCTTGACCCTTCTTCTGTGCCGTTGCGGCCTCGTTACAGTGTGGAAGTGTTCCTATGTCCTTTTCACAGTTACCATGTGCTTTAAGCTTTTGTACCCCGCCATGTGTCCCTCTCGGATTTCCTGGTTTTCATAACACTTTAACCAAACTCCATATAAACGTTAAACCATTAGCCATAAACAGTGAACTGAATACTCTCCAACTGGGCCATACGGTTCCAACTGGTCTCCCGGTCATTACACCTGTAAGCCATCCACGAAAGATTTTAGGGCTGCCACTGTTTCGAATAACTGCACCTGATTGTTCTGAGTCACCCTTACCCGTGCAAGGTATTGTAGTGCAAAGAGGATGCCTTTTCGCGCCAAAGTAGAGCAGTAGGGAGCCATAGCATTTCTGCTTTCTGCCACCTTCGCTGTATTTTCCCTGTTATTCTAAAGTCCTCTTGTTTCTGTACAACGCCACCAGCTTATGTTTTTCTGCAAAGTTGAGTATGTGCGCAACCACCGATCACAGTCTGCCTTCTTCCTCACGTCTGGGCCCCATTCTGTGCACCTGTTCAGCTCTCATGCACTCCCCCCTTGTCTGGAGGCCTAGTTCTGTGGGAAGCCATGTCTCTAGATTGTCCCAGAGACCTTCCTCGTTAATGCTCTCTGGCAGACCCACCAACCTTATGTTGTTTTGCCAATTTCTGTTTTTTAAATCATTGACTTTTTCCAAGAGTTCTCTTTTGTGTGCTCCAGTGCTGCTACCCTGCTGATCAGCTCTTCGGCCCATTGCTCATTTTGCTCTACCCTATCTTCCAGCTGCTGGAGCTGCACCGTTTGCGCTTCTACGCTGCCTTTCAGATCATCTATGGAGCTTTGAAGATGGGTGAGTTTATCTGCTAAGGCTGCAGTTATGTTTTGAGTTAGCTCTTGCATTGCTGCTTCATGCAGGGCCACCAGCGGGGTACCTTGCTCCATCACCATGTTGGTTCCCAGGGCCTTTTCCTCAGCACACAGGGTGTTTTTGCCGGCATTCCCTCCTCCCTCAGGGGTTTTGCTGACTCTTTTTAATGTGGCTGTTCTTCCAGTATCACTTGTGTGTTTGCCATGTCTTGCCAAGGTTTTTGTCATGTTTTTTTTCCCCAGGTTGTCTGGGGACAGAGAGGAGCTCAGCGCACGGGTGTCCATTCAGTTGACCATCCTTACGTGATCCCCTCTTGAATTGTATTCTGTAGGGGACTGGAATCCAGTGGATTTGTTTCAGGATGGGTGTGATGTGGTCATATCTGGATGCTTCTTGGATATGCAGACACTGGTGTGGAGGGCTGTTTGTTGGGGGTGGAGGTTTGATTGTCATAGCCTGTGATACATGGAGTTGCAGTAGTCTATGTGGGGGATGGAAAGGGTTTGCATTGTGGAGCGGAAGTCGTCTGGGTCTAGTAGTGAATGTAGCCATTGCAATATGTGGATCTTAAAGTATATTGTTTTTGTTCTGTTGGTGATTTGAGGCTTCATCGTTAGATGCTGGTCCAGGGTGATGCCGAGGTATTTGACTTCAGTTTTGACTTTGATTTTGATGTTGTTCAAGGTAATAGTGGTGGGAGGGGTGAATGAGTTGTCCTTGATGATGAATAAAGTTTGTTTTCTTGAGATTTATTGACAGGCAATTTTGTTTAAGCCATCTTCTCTACAAGGCATATGTTAGAAAAACATTGTTGAAGGTTGAAGTGTTATGGGTGGTCAGTATTGAATAGTGCATATATTATGATGTCATCTGCGTATATATGGTAGAAAGTGTTATGAGATCAGATGACTGAGCAGAGCGGTTGCATGTGGATGTTGAATGGTAGGGCAGAAAGAGTAGATCCTTGTGAGACTCCTTCAATTTGGTTGTATGGGGCTGAGGTGTGGGCACTGATCTTTACTTGATGCTGGTGGTTGTTCAGGTAAGAATGGAACCAGTTTAGGACTGTACCTTGTATTCTGATTGCTTGGAGTCGCTGAATGAGGATATTATGGTTGATGCTATCAAAATCTGATGATATATCAAGGAATAGGAGGATGTATCCTTGGTGTGGGTTCTGGATGTCCTTTGTGAGTGTGCTTAACAGAGAGGTTAGGAGTGTCTCAACTCTGTGGTGAGGTCAAAATCCATGTTATTGGTGGTCAAGTATATTGTGTTTGTCCAGGTGGTCTTGGAGTTGTTGTCAGATGGCCTTTTCAATTATTTTTGCTATGAAGGGCAGGCTTGCAATGGGTCTGTAGGCTGATGGTCTAGGGGGTCTAGGTCAGGTTTTTTTTAGAGATGCGTGGACTGAGAAGAGTTTTAGACAGTTGGGCATGTGGCCTTGGGTTACTGAGGCTTGGGTGAGCTTTGTCAGGAGGGGAGTGATTTCACTGACTTCTTGATTTTATCCAGCTCTCTAGGCATGGGTCTAGAGGGGTTATGGTTGTGTTGAGAGTTTTGATGATTGGTTCTATGGTTTCACTGCTGATGGTTTCGAATGTGCTCCAAGATTGCGTGGGAGCTATGGAGCCTGTGGGTCAATAGTTTGTGGTGGGGGCTGTAGGTGTCGCATTGAGTAGTAGAGGGCTAATTGTTGGGAGGTGATTTGAGTGTCGGGGAGGGGGGGGGTCAGTGTGGGGGACTTTTGAGAGTTCCTTGACTAGGTTGAAGAGTTCTCTTGGGTGATTGAGTGAGCTTTTATCAGTTTGATATGGTAGGTACGTTTGCTGCGGTCTTTTGTGGTGCGGTCTTCGATACAAGTGCAGTAGCTATAGATAAATAATAGTTTAAACATGTTCTGTGAACATAAGAACATAAGATATGCCATACTGGGTCAGACCAAGATCCATCAAGCCCAGTATCCTGTTTCCAACAGTGGCCGATCTAGGTCATATGTACCTAGCAGTTTCCCCAAAAGATACAGGTTCCGCAATGCTTGTACTGGGTCAAGCATTGATATCCTGGGTCCCTTCTTAATAATGATTTATGGACCTTTCCTCCAGGAACTTGTCCAAATCTTTTTTAAACCCCGCTACACTAACTGCCTTTACTGAATCCTCCGGTAACAAATTCCAGAGTTTGATTACACGTTGAGTAAAAAAATATTTTCTTTTATTAGTCTTAAATAGTTTACCCTGTAGCTTTATTGCATGTCCCCTAGTCTTTCTATATTCTGATAAGGTAAACAATCGATCTACGTTTACCCGTTCCACTCCGTTCATTAATTTATAGACTTCTATCATATCTCCCCTCAGACGTCTCTTTTCCAGGTTAAAGAGCCCTAACCTTTTTCGCCTTTCTTCATAGGAGTATCCTTCCATCCCCTTTACCATTTTGGTGGCTCTTCTCTGAACCTTTTCTAATAACGCTATATCCTTTTTAAGATATGGCGACCAGAATTGTACACAATATTCAAGGTGCGGTCTCACCATGGAACGATATAGAGGCATTATAATATCTTTTGTTTTATTTTCCATTCCTTTCCTTATGATACCTAGCATTCTATTTGCTCTCTTGGCCGCCGCTGCACACTGGGCCGAGGGTTTTAACAGGTTATCCACAATGACGCCTAAATCTTTTTCCTGGGTGGTGGTTCCTAATGTGGAACCTTGCATCGTGTAACCATAGTTTGCGTTGTTCTTCCCTAGGTGCATAACTTTGCACTTGTCCACATTAAATTTCATCTGCCATTTTGATGCCCAGTCTTCCAATTTATCAAGATCCTCTTGCAATTTTCCACAATCTTCTTGGGTTTTAACAACTTTAAATAGTTTTGTGTCATCTGCAAATTTGATAACCTCACTCGTTATTCCACTTTCCAGGTCATTTATGAATATGTCAAAAAGCAGCGGACCCAGCACAGATCCCTGGGGTACACCACTATTCACCTTTCTCCATTGGGAAAATTGGCCATTTAGCCCAACCCTCTGCTTTCTATCTTTTAACCAGTTCCTGATCCACAGTAGTACACTGCCTCCTATCCCATGACTCTTTAGTTTTGCCAAAAGTCTCTGATGAGGGACCTTGTCAAAGGCTTTCTGAAAGTCTAGATACACTATATCAATCGACTCACCTTTGTCCACCTGTTTATTCACACTTTCAAAAAAACATAACAGATTAATAAGACAAGATCTTCCTTGTCTAAAGCCATGTTGGCTGTCTCCCATTAGGCCATGACTATCTACATGCTGAGTAATTTTATTTTTTATGATGGTTTCTACCATTTTTCCCGGTACTGACGTGAGGCTCACTGGTCTGTAGTTTCCTGGATCAGCCCTGCACTGTTCCCTCTAATCTGTGCGCGTGTACACGCTCACACACCTCGCCGAGTGAGCGCACATACTTTACAACAGAGCGCACAAAAATTATGGTTCTGATTCTGATAGAAAACAACAGACATTCTTAAAATTGAAAAGTTGTGTATTTATGGTTTTTTCAAGTTCTACAATATTTTCTAGTGCAATCAATGTGGTGTACATATTGTATTCTGACGTGTAGTCAAATTTTAAAGTATATAACTCCGAGTGTCGTTATGTGGCGCACAAAAATGTAACCTTCCTTCAAAAGCTGCACAGCTGATATTTTATGCGCACACAGCCTACAGAAAATTAGAGGGAACATTGCAGCCCTGGAACCCTTTTTAAAAATTGGTGTTACATTGGCGATCCTCCAATCCTCAGGTATTAGAGATGATTTTAATGATAGTTCACAGATTTAGCAGGTCTGCAATCTCATATTTCAGTTCTTTCAACACCCTTGGATGTATACCATCTGGCCCAGGTGATTTGCTACTCTTCAGTTTATCTAATAGTTGTAATACATCTTCCCGGTGTAGCGATATTTCCTTCAATTCTTCCGCACCTTTAAATACCACTTCAGTCATGGGTAACATCCCTACATCTTCCTCAGTAAAGACCGAAGCAAAGAATTCATTCAGTCTCTCCGCTATCGCCTTGTTGCCCCTTAGTGCCCCTTTAACCCCTCTATCATCTAATGGACCAACTGACTCTCTCACAGTTTTTTTGCTACGAATGTACTTGAAAAATCTTTATTTCGCGTTTTTGCTTCCGCAGCAAGCTTCTTCTCAAATTCTCCCTTTGCCTGCTTCATCAATGCCTTGCATTTGACTTGCCAGTGCTTGTGCTGTTTCCAGGTTTCGTCGTTTGGCTTTTTTTTCCATTTCCTAAAAGATGCTTTTTTGGCAACAGCAGCCTCTCTGACCTCACCTTTAAACCATGCTGGCAATTTTTTGGACTTCCTTCCACTTTTCTTAAAGCATGGAATACAGCTGGTCTGGGCTGCCAAGGTAGTATTTTTCAACAACACCCAAGCTTATTAAAAGAGGGCTGCTACACAGTACCTTGTCCTATGCTGCTGAGGTAAGCTATATTCTTATTTGATTTAAATTATAGCTCTTTGCTGCTGCTAGGCTCTATCTTATTATGAAATTTAAACTACAAGCTCTCTGCTGGGTTCTAAATTTAACCAGAAAGCTCTCTTCTGTGTTTTAAATTTAAACTAAAAGTACTTTGCTGATGCTAGGCCCTGAATGACTATTAAATTTAAACTACAAGCTCTCTGCTGGGTGTGAAATTTAACCAGAAAGCTCTCTTCTGTGTTTTAAATGTAAACTTAAACTGCTGCTACTAGGCCCTGACTGATTTAACAAAAAATAGTGGGTTCACAGATTAATTAGCTTTAATAAAAATAATTCCTTTCAGAAAATTCCCAGAAGTATATACTCACAATTGCAAATCTCTCTCCAGAAATAACAGTCCCCTTTTCTAGTCCTGTGGTGTTCAGAAAGGGAAAGCAGTGGTTCCAGATCAGAAAGCAGGCATGCTGGATTGCTGTTCCTCTTCATTTTGACCAATAGATGGCAGCAGTTTGCCATTATTGATAGACTTGGCATTCATGACATACCAAGTAGCAGTAAATTAGCTTGCATCTTTAAAATAAGATTTAAACATTCGTAACATCACCTTCCTTTTTGAAGCAGGACTCCCTTGGAAATGGATCCTGCTCCAGCACAAAGGAAATCACGTGGAAGGCTTCCAGTTAGTGTTTGTGAACCCTCATGGGCAGGACATGACTTGAAGCAACGTCCCAGACAGTGGTGCCTTCTGGAAAACTGAGCAGTGCAGTAGCTTTGGACCTAAGAAATGCTTCTCAGTTTTAGCCAATGAATATATTCAAATGTAATAGTTATGAAAAACCTGACTCAGAGGCCTGGCATCGCTCAGGGAAACACATGAACTCCCTTTCAATGGGGGTAATTTTATAGCAGGGCCCTTATGTGAAAAGTCCAGAAAGATAACTGTGGAGCTTTATAAAATAGACTCCTAGAGCCAGCCCTGATTGCACGCAAGTACTGAAGCTGTAGATGCGTCTGTGCTCTCTACACACGTCCCGACAGATTTTATACAGTCAGTCCACACATTGCAGCTCCACGTCCTTCATTCACCCAGACTCCCTGAGGGGTGCTTGCACACAAACGTTTCACTGTGCGCATAGGGGTCTCAGCAATTTTATAAAAGTCTTTTTCTGCAAGCTTTACATGAGAAAACCCTTTAAGGCACATTTTAGAAAGGCTGTGGAGATATAATCTGGGACGTGTCTGAAATTGCATGCAAGGGACAGCAGTGAGGGAGGGGGCACATGTGAGTGTTTTCTAAAATCAGCCCATCTCCACACTAAAAGATAACCATCTCCATCGACAGAAATGACATAGGGACATGCAGAATTATACCCCAGACATGTGCAAATTTTGAGGCTATTTTAGGAACTTGCACATGTCCGATAAGGACGGCTGTGGGCCCAGTAACATACAGTAGATGTGCCTGTGAAGGTATTCCAGAATGGCCTCATCTGTCTCTCACCACATCAGGACTGGCCTGTCCACTAGGCATACTTGACCGTCCATCCCACCATCCCCCCATGATTCCATCTGGGGTGGAGATGGACAGAAGCAGCAGCAGTAGCGGTATTTGCAAAAGCGGTGCTTTTTTGTCACCACTTCCTTGCCCGCAGCAGTCCATGTCCTTCAGCACACATGGCCTGCCACTTCTGAACCCCTTCTGACGCAGCTGGGTGGGCGGCGAGGCCAGATACCCTTAGGCTAGCCCTACACCACATAGTACTATTACTGTTTATCATTTGTAAAGCACTACAAGGCATATACAGCGCTGTGCACGTATAGTTAAGAGACAGTCCCTGCTCATCAAAGATTATAATCTAATCAAAACAGAGGACTAGGGGACTTCAAGGAGACATAGGTGATAAGTGGGAGAAAAAGGGACCAGGATCCAAACTCAGCTTTTTGAATAGGGCCAGAGAAGGAGCCTGACGTACTAACTCAGGTCATTTGTTCCAAGTATATGGAGCAGCAAGATGGAATGAGCGAATTCTGGAGTTGGCAGTGGCAGAGAAGGGCACAGAAAAAAGGCATCTGCCAGAGGAGCAGAGCTCCCGAGGAGGGGTGCAAAGAGTGATAAAAGAGGAGCCGCAGAATGAATACACTTAGAAGTCAGTAGGAGAAGTCTGAATTGAATGCGGAAACCGATAGGGAGCCAATGAAGTGACTTGAGAAGTGGGGTTACATGAGCATGAAGAGACTGGCGGAAGATTAGCCGTGTGGCTGAGTTTTAAACAGACTGAAGGGGAGAGAGATAATTCTGAGGGAGACCAGAGAGGAGGAGGTTGCAATAGTCTAGATGGGAAGTAATTAGAGAGTGGATAAGGATCTTAGTAGTGTGTTTAAAAAGGAAGGGACGAATTTTACTGATGTTATAGAGGAAGAAACAGCAGGTTTTAGCTATCTGCTGCATGTGTGCAGAGAAAGAGAGAGCAGAGTCAAAGATGACCCCAAACTTATGAGCTCAGGAACAGAAAAAAGTAGTGTTATCTTGGCCTGTCATTTTGCAAGCCGTGACATGTAACCATACCTTGCCTCTCTCAACTAACTGGGCTTTGTGTGGTACCCCTCTCCCCCCCTGCTGAGGGTTCAGGACAGGGTACCTTGTAACTGCCCTTTTAATAGGACTTATTTCCCTCCCTCCCTCCCCAGCACCCACCCACCCCTGCGGTAATTGTAGCTTTATAGGTACCTACACATCTTGAAGGAAAGGAGCTGCTCTCAGGTGCAGCTCTTTATCCAAATCAGTCATACACTGAGGACCTGAGATTAATTAAGCTTCAGGTGAACAAGGTGTATTGGGGGTGTTAGATATACTTTTATTAGTATAAGCATCTACACCAATCCTTATTATATACAGAATTTAAAAGACCTAAACACAAGCTTTAAACTAAGATGCAGACAAAAGTCCAGCAGCGAGATGGGGGCTTTCTGGTCTTTTGCATTGAGTGTCACATGCATGATTTTCTCCCAGTTGGTGAGAGGTCTTACGTATGCACTAAGTGCAAGGAACTCTTTGCTCTCAGGGAACAAGTCCGTTCTCTAGAGGCTAGAGTAGCAGACCTGGAAGACATAAGAAAGACAGAGAAGTACATGGACCAGACCTACAGGGATATAGACCTGAAGTCCCACCTCCAGTCTGGCAGCATCCCTGTTGCCATGGAGGAGAGAGGTCACGTGACAGGAGAGCATCACCCTGGTGTGGCAGGAAGTGATCCTGTAACTAGGACCTGTCCTCCAGGTGATGTAAAACCCTCTCGCACCGAGGACGTTTCTCCAGGGCCATGTCCCCATGAGAGGAGATTCAGGACAGCTGTCATAGTTGGTGATTCAATCATTAGGAATGTAGATAGCTGGGTAGCTGGTGGACGTGAGGATCGCCTGGTAACATGCCTGCCTGGTGCAAAGGTAGCGGACCTCACGCACCGCCTAGATAGGATCATAGATAGTGCTGGGGAGGAGTCTGCTGTCTTGGTATATGTTGGTACCAATGACATAGGAAAATGTGGTAGGGAAGTTCTGGAGGCTAAATTTAAGCTTTTAGGTAGGAAGTTGAAATCCAGAACTTCCAGGATAGCGTTCTCCGAAATGCTTCCTGTTCCACGTGCAGGACCCAAAAGACAGGCAGAACTCCGGAGTCTCAATGCGTGGATGAGACAATGGTGCAAGGATGAGGGTTTTGGATTTGTTAGGAACTGGGGAACATTCTGGGGAAAGGAGGGGCTCTTCTGAAGGGATGGGCTTCACCTTAATCAGGATGGAACTAGACTGCTGGCATTAACCTTTAAAAAGGAGATAGAGAAGCTTTTAAACTAGAAAATAGGGGAAAGCCGACAGTCGCCCAGGAGCGCATGGTTCGGACGAAGGTATCCTTGAAGGATACTACCAAAAGCAGTGAGGTTCCAAAAAAGAGTATAGTAGCCCAAATGCCCTTGAGTAAGGTGCAGACAGAGTGTAAAGATTCCAAATTACCCATGCCTACCAATAGCCAGATTAATATTAATAAAATACAGTCTCTAAAATGCTTGTATGCAAATGCTAGAAGTCTAAACAATAAGATGGGAGAGTTAGAATATAGCACTAAATGAGAGGTTAGATATGATTGCAATCTCAGAGACATGGTGGAAGGAGGATAACCAGTGGGATACTGTGATACCTGGATACAAACTATATCGTAATGATAGAACTGATCAAATTGGTGGAGGAGTTGCGCTCTATGTTAGAGAGGGCATTGAGTCAGAAAGGATTAAAGTTTGCAGGAAACAAAATCTGCTGTAGAATCTCTATGGATTGAAATTCCATGTAAAAAGGTGAAGGCGATGGCAGTGGGAGTGTACTATCGACCATCTGGCCAGAATGAACAAATGGATGATGAAATGCTCAAAGAAATCAAGGAAGCTAACAAAAGTCACAGCAGAGTAGTAATAATGGGTGATGTCAATTACCCTGGTATCGACTGGGTCAGTGTTACGGCAGGACAAGCTAGGGAGATAAAGTTTCTAGATGAAATAAATGACTGCTTCTTGGAGCAGCTGGTTCATGAACCGACCAGAGGGGAAGCCATACTGGACCTAGTCCTTAGTGGAACGCCAGATCTGGTGCAAGAAATAAGGGTGTTGGTACCACTTGGCAATAGTGATCATAGCATGATCATGTTTGATTTAATTAGTGGAGGAGGGATAGTAAAGAAATCCACAGTACTACCTTTTAACTTTCAAAAGGGAGGAATGTAGTTAAGAAAAAATTAAAGGAGCGGTTGCAAAGGTTAAAGACTTACAGCAAGCGTGGGTGTTATTTAAAAATACTATCCTCGAAGCCCAGACCAGCTGTATTCCACGCATTAAGAAAGGTGGAAGAAAGTCCAAAAAACTGCCAGCATGGTTTAAAGGTGAGGTCAGAGAGGCTGTTGCTGCCAAAAAAGCATCCTTCAGGAAATGGAAAAAAGAGTCAAACGAAGAAAACTGGAAACAGCACAAGCACTGGCAAGTTAAAAGCAAAGCATTGATAAGGCACGCAAAGCGAGAATTTGAGAAGGAACTTGCTACGGAAGCAAAAACACGAAATAAAGACTTTTTCAAGTACATTCGTAGCAAAAGGCCTGTGAGAGAGTCTGTTGGGCCATTAGATGATAGAGGGGTAAAAGGGGCAGTAAGAGGAGACAAGGCTATAGCAGAGAGACTGAATGAATTCTTTGCTTCGGTCTTTACTGAGGAAGATGTAGGGATGTTACCCAAGACTGAAGTGGTATTTAAAGGTGATACTGCAGAGGAATTGAGAGAAATATCGCTACACCGGGAAGATATATTACAACTATTTGATAAACTGAATAGTAGCAAATCACCTGGACTGGATGGTATACATCCAAGAGTGTTGAAAGAACTGAAATATGAGATTGCGGACCTGCTATTGGTAATCTGTGAACTTTCATTAAAATCATCTGTAATACCTGAAGATTGGAGGGTCACAAACGTAACACCAATCTTTAAAAAGGGTTCCAGGGGTGACCCGGGAAATTACAGACCGGTGAGTCTGACATCAGTACCGGGGAAAATGGTAGAAACCATCATAAAGAACAAAATTACACAGCATGTAGATAGTCATGGCCTAATGGGAGACAGCCAACATGGCTTTAGACAAGGAAAATCTTGTCTTACTAATCTGATATGTTTTTTTGAAGGTGTGCATAAACAGGTAGACAAAGGTGAGTCGGTTGATATAGTGTATCTGGACTTTCAGAAAGCTTTTGATAAGGTCCCTCATCAGAGACTTTTGGCGAAGCTAAAAAGTCATGGGATAGGAGGCAGTGTACTATTATGGATCAGGAACTGGTTAAAAGATAGAAAGCAGAGGGTAGGGCTAAATGGCCAATATTCCCAATGGAAAAAGGTGAATAGTGGAGTACCCCAGGGATCTGCACTGGGTCCGCTACTTTTTGACATATTCATAAATGACCTGGAAAAGGGAATAACGAGTGAGGTTATCAAATTTGCAGATGATACAAAACTGTTTAAAGTTGTTAAAACCCAAGAGGATTGTGGAAAACTGCAGGAGGATCTGGTTAAATTGGAAGACTGGGCATCCAAATGGCAGATGAAATTTAATGTGGACAAGTGCAAAGTTATGCACCTAGGAAAGAACAACCCACACTATAGTTACACAATGCAAGGTTCCACATTGGGAACTACCACCCAGGAAAAAGATTTAGGCGTCATTGTGGATAACATGTTAAAACCCTCGGCCCAGTGTGCAGCGGCGGCCAAGAGAGCAAATAGAATGCTAGGTATGATAAGGAAAGGAATGGAAAATAAAACAGAGGATATTATAATGCCTCTGTATCGCTCCATGGTACGACCGCACCTTGAATATTGTGTGCAGTTCTGGTCACTGTATCTTAAAAAGGACATAGCATTATTAGAAAAAGTACAGAGAAGAGCCACCAAAATGGTGAAGGGGATGGAAGGCTACTCCTATGAAGAGAGGCTACAAAGGTTGGGGCTCTTCAACCTGGAAAAGAGACGGCTGAGGGGAGATATAATAGAGGTCTATAAATTAATGAATGGAGTGGAGCAGGTAAACGTGGATCAATTGTTTATGCTATCAGAATATAGAAAGACTAGGGGACATGTAATGAAGCTACAGGGTAAACTATTTAAGACAAATAAGAGAAAATATTTTTTCACTCAACGTGTAATCAAACTCTGGAATTTGTTACCGGAGGATGTGGTAAAAGCTGTTAGTGTAACTGGGTTTAAAAAAGGTTTGGACAAGTTCCTGTAGGAAAGGTCCATAAACCACTATTAAAAAGGGACCCAGGATATCAATGCTTGACCCAGTACAAGCATTGTGGAACCTGTGTCTTTTGGGGAAACTGCTAGGTACGTATGACCTAGATTGGCCACTGTTGGAAACAGGATACTGGGCTTGATGGACCTCGGTCTGACCCAGTATGGCATATCTTATGTTCTTATGTTGTCAGATTATTCACTTGTATACTTATTTGGAGTGGTGAAAATTGCTGGGGGAATGAGAAGGCTTTCTTCTCTTCTCTGTACAAGTCTTTGGTTGCCAAAACAAGAACTTTGCAGATATCTATCCAGGGGAGGATATAGACATTGAAATGTCTGCTACCGAGTCCAAACGTGCAGCACCAGTCACACACACGTACAGTATCTTTTGGGGAACACCGTCAGCATGCCTCTGGCATGCCACCGTGCAACACAGATATGATTGCGCCAGACATATGTAAACGAGACCTTCTAAAATGAATTTTGGGATGTTGATGTTATTCACACATTTGAATTTTATTTTTATTTATTTTTTATACTGTGCTCTTTAGAATCAGTGTGGTTTTACATGTATACTAACAGGTACTTTTTATTCCCTTGTCCCTGAAGGACTCACAATCTAAGAGTACCTGAGGCAATGGAGGGTTAAGTGGCTTGCCCAAGGACAAAAGAAGTGCCCATGGGACTAGAGACCACAGTCTCTCTGGCCTGAGGTTGCTTGTCCCCATGTGGGAATTGAACCCCCAGCCTTCTGGCCTGAGGTAACCTGTCCCAACCACTGAGCCACTCCTCCCTTAAGGGCATTTTCAGTTGCAGGATTTTCTCCCAGTTGGTGAGGGGGTCTTACGTGTGCACTAGGTGCAAGGAGCTCTTTGCTCTCAGGGAACGAGTCCGTTCTCTAGAGGCTAGAGTAGCAGACTTGGAAGACATAAGGAAGACAGAGAGGTATATAGACAAGACCTACAGGGCTATAGTACCTCCAGTCTGGCAGCATCCCTGTTGCCATGGAGCAGAAAGGTCACATGACAGGAGAGCATCGCCCTGGTGTGGCAGGAAGTGATCCTGTAACTAGGACCTGTCCTCCAGGTGATATAAAACCCTCTCGCACCAACGTTTCTCCAGGGCCATGTGCCCATGAGAGAAGGGTTAGGACAGCCATTATAGTTGGTGATTCGATCATTAGATATGTAGATAGCTGGGTGGCTGGTGGACGTGAGGATTGCCTGGTAACATGCCTGCCTGATGCGGAGGTAGTGGACCTCACGCGCCACCAAGACAAGGTCTTAGATGGTGCTGGGGAGGAGTCACCTGTCTTGGTACATGTCGGTACCAGTGACATAGGAAAATATGGTAGGGAGGTTCTGGAGGCTAAATTTAGGATTTTAGGTAGGAAGTTGAAATCCAGAACTTCCAGGGTAGCATTCTCCGAAATGCTTCCCGTTCCACACGCAGCACCCAAAAGGCAGGCAGACCTCCAGAGTCTCAATGCGTGGATGAGATGATGGTGCAAGGATGAGGGTTTTGGATTTGTTAGGAACTAGGGAACATTCTGGGGAAAGGAGGGGCTCTTCCAAAGGGATGGGCTTCACCTTAACAGGGATGGAACCAGGCTGCTGGCATTAACCTTTAAAAAGGAGATAGAACAGCTTTTAAACTACATAATACAGGAGAGCTGACAGTCGCCCAAGAGTGCATGATTCAGAAGAATGTATCTGTGAAGGATACTACCAAAAGAATAAAGTTAGGGCATATCAGCAGAGAGGTTCCAATCAGGGGCGGCCCAAGGGGGGTGCGGGGCCATGTGCGGAGACTCGGTGCGGAGCCTCATTTGCATAAGGGACCTCATTTGCATAAATATTTGCATAATGTTACCTTACACTAACTTTTAGTAAACATGCCTCTTAATGAGTGTATGGATAAAGAAAGACTAAAAGATTTCTACATTACTATAATCCAGTGCCAACTGCCAGGCACATTAGGAACTACTACAAACACTGCCCATTCAGAACCCATAGCAAACCTGCCGTATCATAACAGCACTACCAGGACTCACAAAGCACAAGACCCTACCTATCAAAAGGCTACACTGAAAATATTAAACCAATACATTTCAGAGAATAACAATACATGATCTACTGGGGAAAGAGAACAAGTGGCAATGTCAAATAGGAATTACATAAACAGAATACCTCAGCTCAGTTACACATGCAGAACATAGACCATCACCAAACAAGGAATCACAATTTAGAAACAAGAAGACAATAATTAAACTGGGAACCCCAAAAGCCCAACAACACTGTAGAAATAAAACTATAAATTAATTTCCTCTTGTACTAAACAAAGCGCAGACGTTAATGATGCACATTTCCCAGAGCTGGCATATTTCAGTTAATAAATTCAATAAAGAGATATTTTTCTAACTTTTGTGCATTTTTTTTCAGTGGCAATTGCTCCAGCCACTTTCTTCTGGTTTCTTCGTGTCTTCTGCTAACTCTCCATCATCTGTTGTCCATTTGTCCTTTCTTCACTCTTCTAGTTTTTTTCCATTCTCTCTCTACATCTGCTTTAACATGCTAATCTTTCTCCTTTTGCTCTTTCCTCATTCCTATTTCATCCACTCAAATTTTACCCCTCCATCCTCAATCCCCACTTACTCTCCCAATATCCGGCCAATTGTAGATTTGTCTTCCCTCCCACACAAAATATTTTCTCCTCTCCATTTTACTCTCCCAGCTCTATCCCATTCTAATCCTCCCCCAACATCAGCTCCCTTCTAGTTCCAGCCCCACCCAGCATCCGCTCCCTTCTAGTCCACGCATCAGCCCATTTCCAGTCCTAGCCCCCCATAAGCCCATTTCTAGTCCTATCCTAGCCCCACCATCAGCCCATTTCCATTCCTAGCTCCCCCATCCGAGTCCCTCCATCAGCTCATTCCCAATCCCAGCCCCCCATCAACCCATTTCTACTCCTTTCCTAGTCCCACCATCTGCCCATGTCAAATCCTAGCTCCCCTCCATTCAGCCCATTTCCAATCCAAGTGCCCCATGAGCCTACTTCTAGTTCTAACCCCTCCATGAGTCCATTTCAATCCAAGCCCCCCCAACAGCCCATTTCCATTCCTATCCTAGCCCTCCTCACTCAGCCCATTTCCAGTCCTAGCTCCCTCCCCTCACAGCCCATTTCCATTCCAAGCCTCCGTCCCCATCAGCTATTTGCAGTTCAAGCCCCCCTTCCACTCATTTCCAGTCCTAGTAACCCCCCAGCCCATTACCAGTCCTAGCCCTCCCATAGCCCATTACCAGTCCTAACCCCCATCAGCCCATTTCCAGTCTTAGCCTTCCCACAGCCCATTCCAGTCCTAACCCCCCCCCATTACATTAGCCCATTTCCAGTCCTAGCCCCCCCCATAGCCCATTACCAGTCCTAACCCCCCCATCAGCCCATTTCCAGTCTTAGCAAACCCATAGCCCATTACCAGTCCTAACCCCCCATCAGAACATTTCCAGTCCTAGCCCCCCCCCCTATAGCCCATTACCAGTCCTACCCCCCATCAGCCCACTTCCAGTCTTAGTCCCCCCATAGCCCATTAGTAGTCCTAACCCCCCATAGCCCATTACCAGTCCTAACCTCCCTCCCGTCATCAGCCCACTTCCAGTCTTAGTCCCCCCCATAGCCCATTACCAGTCCTAACCCCCTCCCCATAACCCATTACCAGTCCTAACCAATGTTCCCTCTAATTTTCTGTAGGCTGTGTGCGCATAAAATATCAGCTGTGTGCAGCTTTTGAAGGAAGGTTAAATTTTTGTGCGCCACATAACAACACTCTGAGTTATATACTTTAAAATTTGACTACACGTCAGAATACAGTATGTACACCACATTGATTTTAATCAAATTAAATGAAAATAGATGATTACTAAATGAAGCAGGAAATTTCTAGTAATTACAATCATAACTTTTAAATTTTAAGATGTCTGTGTTGTTTTCTATCAGAATCAGAGCCATAATTTTTGTGCGCTCTGTTGTAAAGTATGTGCGCTCGCTCGCCGAGGTGTGCGCGCGCGCACACGCGCACAGCTTAGAGGGAACAGTGGTCCTAACCCCCTCCCCCCATCAGCCCACTTCCAGTCTTAGTCCCCCCCATAGCTCATTAGTAGTCCTAACCCCTCATAGCCCATTACCAGTCCTAACCCCCCTCCCCTCATCAGCCCACTTCCAGTCTTAGTCCCCCCCATAGCCCATTAGTAGTCCTAACCCCCCATAGCCCATTACCCGTCCTAACCCCCTCCCCCCCTCAGCCCACTTCCAGTCTTAGTCCTCCCCCCATAGCTCATTTGTAGTCCTAACCCCCTCCCTCCACCAGCCCAGATAGATTTAAAAAAAAAACGGCTGCTGCTGCTGCCGCCGTGGCAGTGGCAGAATCAAACGTCCACGCCGCGGGGCCCCGACTGCCCGACAGAACCTCCCTCATGCTTCAGTTCCCAAATCCCTCCCAAAGCGCAGGCTTTCAGAGCCGCAAGAGTTTCCCTTTCTTCTCGCGGCTCTGTTAATCTCGCCGGGGCTGTTGGGATTTCCCATCAGCCCCGGCGGGATTAACAGAGCAGCGAGAGGTCAGAGAAGCTCTTGCGGCTCTGAAAGACCGTGCTTTGGGAGGGATTCGGGTGCTGATGCTCGAGGGAGGTTCTGCCGGGCAGTCGGGGCCCCGTGGCATGGATGTTTGAGTCTGCTGCTGCCATGTCGGCAGCAGCTGCAGCCGTTTTTTTTTTTTTAATCTACGTGGGCTAATGTAGAATGTTTTTTGCGCGGGGCCCCCTGAAACGTGGGGCCCTGTGCAAAAAACATTCTTGCTCAATGGACAGGCCGGCCCTGGTTCCAATAAAGACAAAAGTAGCTTAAATGCCCTTGAGTACGGAGTAGACAGAGCTTAAAGATTCCAAATTACCCCTGCCTACCGATAGTTAGATTAATATGAATAAAATACAGTCTCTAAAATGCTTATATGCAAATCCTAGAACTCTAAAAAATAAGATGGGCGAGTTAAAACATATAACACTAAAGTTGAGATTAGATATGATTGGTATCTCAGACATGGTGAAAGGAGGACAACTAGTCGGTCACTGTGATAGCTGGGTACAAACTATATCGTAATGATAGAGCTGATCAAATTGGTGGAGGGGTTGCTCTCTATGTTAGAGAGGGCATTGAGTCACAAAGGATTAAAGTTTTGCAGGAAACAAAATTTGCTGTAGAATCTCTATGGATTGAAATTCCATGTAAAAAGGGGAAGGCGATGGCAGTGGGGGTGTACGTTTGACCACCTGGCCAGGATGAACAAATGGATGATGAAATGCTCACAGAATTCAGGGAAGCTAACAAACGTTACAGCACAGTAATAATAATGGGTGATTTCAATTACCCCATTATTGACTGGGTCAGTGTCACGGCAGGACATGAAATAAATGACTGCTTCTTGGAGCAGTTGTTTCATGAACCAACCAGATGGGAAGTCATTTTGGACCTAGTCCTTAGTGGAACACCAGATCTGCTGCAAGAGATAAGGGTGTTGGAGCAACTTGGCAATAGTGATCATAGCATGATCACATTTGTTTTAATTAATGGAGGAGGGATGGTAAGGAAATCCACAGCATTACCTTTTAACTTTCAAAAGGGAGACTATGATAAAATGAGGAAAATAGTTAAGAAAAAACTAAAAGGAACAGTTGCAAAGGTTAAAGACTTACATCAAGCTTGAGTGTTCTTTAAAAATACTATCTTGGAAGCTCAGACCAGCTGTATTCCATGCTTTAAGAAAAGTGGAAGGAAGTCCAAAAAACTGCCGGCATGGTTTAAAGGTGCAGTCAGAGAGGCTGTTGTTGCCAAAATAGCATCTTTCAGGAAATGGAAAAAAGTGCCAAATGACGAAAACTGGAAACAGCACAAGCACTAGCAAGTTAGATGCAAGGCATTCATAAGGCAGGCAAAGAGAGAATTTGAGAAGAAGCTTGCTGTGGAAGCAAAAATGCATAATAAAGACTTTATGACGTACATTTGTAGCAAAAGAAAACCCGTGACAGAGTCAGCTGGACCATTAGATGATAGAGGGGTAAAAGGGGCACTAATAGGGGACAAGGCCATAGCAAAGAGACTGAATGAATTCTTTTTTTCGGTCTTTACTGAGGAAGATATAGGGATGTTACCCATGACTGAAGTGGTATTTAAAGGTGATACTGCGGAAGAATTAAAAGAAATATTGATACACTGAGAAGATATATTACAATTAATTGATAAACTGAAGAGTAGAAAATCACCTGGACCAGATGGTATACATCCAAGGGTGTTGAAAGAACTGAAATATGAGATTGCAGACATGGTATTAGTAATCTGTGAACTATCATTAAAATCATCTGTAATACTTGAAGACTGGAAGATGGTCAATGTAACACCAGTTTTTAAAAAGGGTTCCAGGGTTGATCCAGGAAACTATAGACCAGTGAGCCTGACGTCAGTACCGAGAAAAATGGCATAAACCATCATAAAGATCAAAATGACTGAACATGTAGATAGTGATGGCTTAATGGGAGACAGCCAACATGGCTTTAGACAAGGAAGATCTTGTCTTACTAATCTGTTATGTTTTTTGAAGGTATGAATAAACAGGTAGACAAAGGTGAGTTGGTTGATATAGTGTATCTGAACTTTCGGAAAGCCTTTGACAAGTCCCTCATGAAAGACTTTTCGCAAAACTAAAAAGTCATGGGATAGGAGGCAGTGTACTATTTGGATCAGGAACTGGTTAAAAGATAGAAAGCAGAGGGTAGGACTAAATGGCCAATTTTCCCAATGGAGAAAGGTGAATAGTGGTGTACCCCAGGGATCTATGCTGGGTCAGCTGCTTTTTAACATATTCATAAATGACCTGGAAATGCGGATAACGAGTGAGGTGATCAAATTTGCAGATGTCACAAAACTATTTAAAGTTGTTAAAACCCATGAGGATTGTGGAAAATTGCAAGAGGATCTTGATAAATTGGAAGACTGGCCATCCAAATGGCAGATGAAATTGAATGTGGAGAAGTGCAAAATTATGCACCTGGGAAAGAACAACCCAAACTATGGTTACACAATGTAAGGTTCCACATTAGGAACCACCACCCAGGAAAAAGATTTAGGCGTCATTGTGGATAAGATGTTAAAACCATCGGACCAGTGTGCAGCGGCGGCCAAGAGAGCAAATAGAATGCTAGGGATCATAAGAAAAGGAATGGAAAATAAAACAAAGGATATTATAATGCCTCTGAATTGTTCCATGGTGTGACCGCATCTTGAATGTTGTGTGCCGTATCTTAAAAAGGATATAGCATTATTAGAAAAAGTACAGAGAAGAGCCAGCAAAATTGTAAAAGGGGTGGAAGGATACCCCTATGAAGAGAGGCTAAAAAAGATTAGGGCTTTTCTACCTGGAAAAGAGACGACTGAGGGGAGATATGATAGAAGTCTATAAATTAATGAATGGAGTGGAGCAGGTAAATGTAGATCAATTGTTTATGTCATCAGAATATAGAAAGACTAGGGGACATGCAATGAAACTACAGAGTAAACTATTTAAGACTAATAAAAGAAATATTTTTTCACTCAACATGTAATCAAACTCTGGAATTTGTTACTGGAAGATGTAGTAAAAAGCTGTTAGTGTAGCTGGGTTTAAAAAAGGTTTGGACAAGTTCCTGGAGGAAAGGTCCATAAACCATTATTAAGAAGGGACCCAGGATATCAATGCTTGACCTAGTACAAGCATTGCAGAACCTGTGTCTTTTGGGGAAACTGCTAGGTACGTATGACCTAGATTGGCCACTGTTGGAAACAGGATACTGGGCTTGATGGACCTTGGTCTGACCCAGTATGGCACATCTTATGATCTTATGAGATACAGTCCCTGAAGATTCACAATCTAATTCTGTATCTAAGGCAATTGGGGGGGGGGAGGGGGAGGGATGATTTGCTCAATATCACAAGGAGGGTTAGTAGGAGAGGGGAGTTCTTATGTCTTTTCAAGGCTTTACCGGAGACTGGGAACACTGCCGAATCCTAGGTAAAAAAAATTAAAATAAAAATGATAGCTTCGATACCTCCCACAAAGCCTGAGGACTCTCTTAGTCAGAAGAAATCTCAGAGGGGTCATGGGGTAAAAACCAGGAGGCATCAGAGCAAGACATTTCCAGACATTTTTTCTGTCCTAACATAAAGCATTAAACTATCTTCAGCCGCTGTGTATATATGGGAGAAACGTCCACACTTGAGTCTGGCACTGTACAGATTGTGCCGGAACAGTCAGAGGGAATTTTCAGTGTTGTGGAAGATTCGCATAGGGGACTTATGCATTTAGCAGGTGCCGCTAAGGAGCAGGTTCTATATAGCTCATGCAGAAAATGATGTGCTAGAAACACCTGCAAGGCCCTCTTCTAAAGGTCTCCAAGGTGGAATAAGCAGCCGTCCCCCATAACAATGCAGGATGTATAAAATATGCCCGTCCTTGCTCTGCCCAGATCTGGCCCCTCATGCCCCCCCTTCCGCCTTTCCCGTCCTACGGCTCCAGCAGTGCAGGGAGTGCAGGAGAGGGAATAGGGTCCGTACTTTGTGTCTGAGAATCAGGCCCATAGTAACATAAGAGGTCATTCTGAGCCACGTTTAGTGGGTCTGGACATCTAATCTGGGCATCCAGACCCGCTAAACGCCCGGATCACCCTGCCTGCAACAGAGCTCCCCGCACATAGTGCTGATTTGTATGGAGAGCTCTGTTTGTGGGCGGGAGGGATAGAGCTGTGGGAGGAGCGAGGGCAGGTGGTGGGTGGCAACTGACCCCGGACATACAACCGCTAAACGGGGGACTTATTCCACCTTGGAGGTTAAATAAGTCCCACTGGACATCAGGGGACCCAGGAGCCGGGGATGACAAAGAAGTAAAGGGGGTGCAGGGGGGTTCCTGCAGCCCCTGAACGGAGCCACAGTGCCATGGGAGGCTGGATCAGGTGTCAGGCTGTGGGGTGTCCGGCCGGCGCCCCTACTGGCATAGTAGAGTAAGGGCGTCCGCTGACATTTAATTTGTATCAGGGAGTATTTGAGCTGCAGGACCCAAAGTATTGTGGTCCTTGTAGTGTAGTGCTCCCTGAAATGAATAACTACACCAAATGAAGGGTAAATAAGGCTTTATTTCCCCGCTTAATGCTCTAGGTTCAAATGAGACAACAACTTAAAGTGGAGGTAAGGCTTTCCTCAAATAATAACAAAGTTCCACCATGGACTAAACAGTTAAATGTTGTAGGCTGTACAATTGACTGTTTAGCTGGGTTAAGGGATTTTCCAAACAATAGAAAAACAATTAGAACAGAATGGTTATCAGCTTCACCATTTGCAGACTCATTTCTTCACTGTACAAGTATCATGGCAAGCAACTACCTCTTAAGCAAAGGTTACATTCCATAGGTTCTGTGTGAGGCATGGGAACACTGGAGCTGTAATCCAAGTCCATTGATTCGGGCTCACTACACTATTCAATGTTTAGAGTATCCTCAGTGTTACTTAGTTCCTCACAGAAGTTCCTTGGCTTCTCATATAACTTCCTCTGAACCCTTTTGGAAAGTGGTTTTAAATAGTTAACTTTGCTTCTTCTCTGATGCTGAGGTTTATCTACCTGCATAAGATTGTCTTCATTGAAAGTCCCTTTTAGAATAAAAGGCTTTTCATACCTTATCTTCCGTGGAGTGCCACGCCTAGGATTCAGCTTACTCTGTAGCTTTCCTTGTTGATCCTCTGTCCTATGCACTGCTCCACAATTAAGGTTGCTAGGAAAACCAGACATGGATTTCCAGTCTTTACTTGGAGAACTTCTTTTAGCAGGCAGGCTACTTCTCTGGGCCTTATCCCAGGGCTGAGACTTGCCTCTGTCTGTATCCGTTCTTCTCCTTCCTTCTCCTGTTACTATTCCTGGTACCCTCGCTGGTACCCTTCCGGTTGGTCTGTCGGCTACCCTCCTGGGTGCCTCTCTTTGCTGGACTCCTTGGTCTCTGCTGCACTCCTGTGCTGGTACCTGAGCTCTCTTCCCGGTCTCTGTGCTGGACTCTTTGCTGCAGTCCTTGTTGCACACCTGGGTCTCTTGAGCCCCCTTTCTGGTCTCTGTACTGGATCCTGTACCGTTCTCCTTCCCGTTCTCCCTTCGGTTCTCTGTCCTGTTCTCCCCCTCTGCTCATCTGATTTCCCTTATAAAGGGATTTCCAGCTTGCATGCTGTGAGTTTGAGGACAGGTGAAAACACTCATCATTAAGGTGCTCAGAGCTTGAGCACGTGGGTTCAGGCACTGTGTAGCTGTTCATGCGCCCTCTGGCTGAGCTACACTGGAACTGCGCTCTCTGGCTTTTCTGAGATTTATGCAAATCAGGAGTTTTTTTCAAGGCTGTTTCTTCCCTAGCTCCAGCCTCATGACAGGGGGAAGTGGCATCTTGATTGCAATCGGGGAGTGCAGCCCCTGACGGGACACCATGGCACTGCTGTTCCATTCAGGGGCCTGGCTGTGTTAGCCGGATATGTGGCTGGATGTGTGGCCGTTCAGAATCGGGGCTTGGCCTGCTTGTCCAAGGCACAGACCAAATCCTGATCCCATGGGTACGTCTAGCCCCCGCGGGATCAGAATCAGGTCTACTTCTGTACGCCCAAATTCTGAACGGCTGCACAAGAGGCTGGATGGGCAATACAGAATCGGCCTCATAGTAACATAGTACATGATGGCAAGTAAAGACCAGTATGGTCCATCTAGTCTGCCCAGTCAGGTGGCAAGAGATGTTGTAACTGCAAATCCGTGCAGGTCACCTCCCTCTATGCCTGTGTTAGGGCTGTACCTGCTGCTTGGTGCAGGTCCGCTCCCTCTATTTATTGGGTATAAAAGATACTTAAGTTTGCTTTGATTTTATCCTCTTGCTATAAAGGGATCCACTGTGTCTGTCCCAGGCCATTTTGAATTCCGCCACTGTGTTTGCCCCCACATTCCAAGCATCCACCTCCCTTTCAGTAGAAAAGTATTTCCTGATGCTGCTTCTAAGTTTACCGCCTTGTGGCTTCATCGTATGCCCTCTAGTTTTACAGCTTCCCCTTCTTTGAAAAAGGTTTGTTTGTTCATTGATACCCTTTAAGTATTTAAACATCTGTTATCATATCTCCTCTGTTCCTCCTCTCCTCTAGCATATACATATTTAGGTCTTTAAGTCTCTTCTGTTACGTCTTCTGGCGCAGGCTCCAAATCATTTTGGTCACCTTCCTCTGAACCATTTCAAGTCTTTTTATATCCTTTGTGAGATACGGTCTCCAACATTGAACACAATACTCCAAGTGAGCTCCCACCAATGACTTGTACAGAAGCATTAATACCTCCTCCTTTCTGCTGGTTATTCCTCTCTGTATGCAGCCCAGAATCCTTCTGGCTTTGTTTCTCCACCTTGAGATCCTCATACACTAGCACTCTGAGGTCCCTCTCCCGGTCTGTGCACACCAATCTCTCTTCCCCTAGCACATACGATTCCTTTAGATTTCTGCATCCCAAGTGCATGACACTGCACTTCTTCACTTTAAATGTTTTTAGATCTTCCCTCATGTTGTCCACTCCCTCAGAAGTGTACACTCTTTTGCAAATTTTTGTGTCATCTGCATAAAGGCAGACTTTTCTCTTCAATCCTTCCGCAATATCACTCACAAATACATTAAACAGTATCAGTCCCAGAACCGATCCCTTAGGCATGCCACTATGTACTTTCCTTTCTTTTGCGTGAGTTCCATTTACCACCATCTTCTGTCGCCAGTCAGTCAACCAATTACTGAGCCAGTTCACCATCTTGGGACCTATCCCCAGGCTGTTCAGTTTATTGATAAGCCTCCTATGAAGAACAGTATCAAAGGCTTTGCTGAAATCTAGGTTGATCATATCCATCGCATGCTCTTGATCTAGTTCTCTGGTCACTCGTCAAAAAGCTTGATCTAATTTGTTTGGTATGATCTTCCCCTGCTAAAATCATCTTGCCTTGGATTATGCAATCCACTGGCTTCCAGAAAGTCCACTATTCTTTCTTTCAAGAGCACCTCCATTACATTTCCCACCATAGAGGTAAACCTTACCGGCCTATAGTTTGTATCCTCTTTCCTATTACCATTTTTGTGAAGAGGTATCACATCAGCCCTTGTCCAGTTCTGCAGAATCTCTCCCGTCTCCAAGGATCTATTAAGAACATCCTTTAAAGGCCCTGCCAGAACCTTTCTGAGCTCTTTCAGTATCTATGGATGTACCCCATCCGGTCATAGCCTTGTCCACTCTCAGTTTTGCAAGCTGTTCAAAAACATTGGTATCTCAGAGACCTGGTGGAAGGAGGACAACCATTAGGATACTCTGATACATGGGTAGAAACTATATTAGTATGACAGAGTAATTCAAATTGGTGGAGGGGTTGTGCTTTCTGTTAATTTGCAGGAAAGAAAATATGCTGTAGAATCTCTATGAATAGAAATTCCACGTAAAGAGTGGAAGGCAATGGCACTGAGGATATATTACCAACCACCCGGCCAGAAAAAACAGATGGATGATGAAATGCTCAAAGAAATCAGGGAAACTAACAAGTTAGAACACAGTAATAATGGGTAATTTCAATTAACCTGGTAGAGACTGGGCCAGTGTCACAGCAGGACATGATAGGGAGATAACGTTTCTAGATAAAATAAATGATTGCTTCTTGGGGCAGCTGGGTCATGAACTGACAAGAGGGGAAGCTATTTTGGACCTAGTCCTTAGTGGCACGCAGGATCTGGTGCAGGAGATAAGAGTGTTGGGGCCACTTGGCAATAGTGATTATAGCATGATCGCATTTGATGTAATAAATGAAAGAAAGATGGCAAGGAATCCACAGCACTACCATTTACAAGGGAGGAGTGGTCTAGTGGTTAGGACAAGGTACTTCAGGCCGGAGGGCCGGGGGTTCAAGTCCCACCTGGGGACAGCAATCTCAGGCCGGAGGGACTGGGATTTCTAGTCCTATAGGCACTCCTTGTGGTCTTGGGCAAGCCACTTAACCCTCCATTGCCCATGTTCCCTGTAAGTATTAACGTATGTGTGTCATATCCCCTCGTGTTAAATGTATCCCCCAATTGACCGCTTTGACCCGGTGAAAAGCGGAATATAAATACAGCTAAATAAAATAAATAAATAAATTTAAGTTTCAAAAGGGAGACTATGATAAAATGAGGAAAACAATTAACCAAAGACTAAAAGGAACAGCTGCAAAGATTAAATCCATGCGAACAAAGACCTACAGTTATTCAGAAAAGAACTCAAAACATACCTCTTTACTGAACACTACGGTAACATCAATGATAACCCAACCTCACAAACACCTACCTCACCTCACCTTATGATCACCACCCAACCCCCTGTACCCCCCCCCCAAACTATGTAAATAGTTAAACCTCTGTTCTTTGTAATATGTTGTGTTAAATGTAAACCGCCCCTGATCTCTGGAAGGGGCGGTATAGAAGAACCAAATAAATAAATAAAAATAAAGCAAGAGCACTGTTTAAAATACTATCTCAGAAGCCCAGAACAGATGTATTCCACGCTTTAAGAAAAGTGGAAGGAAAGTCAAAAAACTGCCAGTATGGTTTTAAGGTGATGTCAGAGAGGCTGCCAAAAAAGCAACTTTCAGGAAATGCAAAAAGGAGCCAAATGATGAAAACATGAAACAACATAAGCATTGGCAAGTTAGATGCAAGGCACTGATAAGGCAGGCAAAGAGAGAATTTGAAAAAAAGTTTACTATGGAAGCAAGAATGCATAATAAAAACTTTTTCAAGTACATTCTTAGCAAAAAACTTGTGAGAGAGTCAGAATGACCTTTAGATGATAGAGGGGTAAAAGGAGCACTAAGAGGGGACAAGGCCATAGCTGAGAAACTGAATGAATTCTTTGCTTTTGACTTTACTGAAGAAGATGTAGGGAAATTACCCATGACTGAAATGGTATTTAAAGGTGATGCATTGTAAGCACTGAAAGAAATATCGATAAACTGGGAAGATGTATTACAACTACAGTGGAACCTCGTTTTCATGATTAATCCATTCAAAAAAGTCTGACTAATACCGAATGTATGAAAACTGAAGCAATATTTCCCATAAGAAATAATGTAAATCCAATTAATCTGTTCCAGACACCCAAAAATATTAACAAAAAATACATTTTATAGATAATAACTATATTTTTACATACAGAAAACAATGAGAAATAAATATAAATGACTAATGAAATGGATAAATGAACATTTAACATCACTTTTACCTTTATTGAAGACTCTTGTTGGCATATAGAAGTCAGTCAATCTGCAAGAGAATCAAAATAAAGAAAATCCCACTTTTGGCCACAAGATGGCGCTCCATTTTCAACTGTACAAAAACCGAGATAATGTACGAAAACTGGGACAAAATCTTGATGAAAAAAGTCAACGAAAACCAAATCGTACGAAAACTAGGGCATACGAAAACCGAGGTTTGACTGTATTAGATAAACTGAAGAGTAGCAAATCACCTGGACCAGAAGGTATACATTCAAAGGATATTAAAGGAACTGAAATATGAGATTGCAGACCTACTATTAGTAATCTGTGGACTGTCATTAAAATAATCTGTAATACTGGAAGATTGGTGAATGGCCAATATAACGCCAATATTTAAAAAGGGTTCCAGGGGTGATTTTGGAAACTACAGACTGGTGAGCCTGACATCAGAAACCATTATAAAGAATAAAATTACTGAACATGTGGATAGACAACATGGCTTTAGCCAAGGAAGGTCTTGTCTTACTAATCTGTTATTTTTTTTTAAGGTGTGAATAAACAGATAGACAAAGGTTAGCCAGTCAATATAGTGCATCTGGAGTTTCAGAAAGCCTTTGACATGGGAGGAGTGGCCTAGTGGTTGGGGCAAGGTACTACAGGCCGGAAGGTCGGTGGTTCAAATCCCACTAGAGGACAGCAACCTTGGGCCGGAAGGACTGGGGTTTCTAGTCCCGCAGGTGCTCCTTGTGGTCTTGGGCAAGCACTTATCCCTCCATTGCCCATGTTCCCTGTAAGTATTAGTGTATGTGTCTCATATCCCCTTGTGTTAAATGTATCCCCCAACCGCTTTGACCCGGTGAAAAGCGGGATATAAATGCAGCTAAATAAATAAAATAAATAAACATGGTGCCTCATGAGACACTCTAGGCAAAATTACAAAGTCATGGGATAGGAGGCAGTGTACTATTGTGGATCAGGAACTGGTTAAAAGATAGAAAGCAGAGGGTAGGGCTAAATGGCCAATTTTCCCAATAGAGAAAGGTGAATAGTGGAGTACCCCAGGGATCTGTCCTGGGTCCGTTACTTTTTATCATATTTGTAATTGACCTGGAAATGGGAACAATGAGTGACGTGATCAAATTTCCAGATGACATATAATTATTCAAAGTTGTTAAAACACAAGAGGATTGTGAAAAATTGTAAAAGGACCTTGATAAATTGGAAGACTGGACGTTCAAATAGCAGATTAAATTTAATGTGGACAAGTACAAAGCTATGCACCTAGGAAAGAACAACCCAAACTATGGTTACATGATGCAAGGTTCCACATTAGGAACTACCACCCAGGAAAAAGATTTAGGTTTCATCGCAGATAACACATTGAAACCTTCCGCCCAATGTGTAGCAGTGGCCAAGATGGCAAATAGAATGCTAGGAATCATAAGGAACGGAATGGAAAATACACAGGCATTATAATATCCTTTGTTTTATCGTTCCATGGTATGAGAGCAGCTTGAATACTATATGCAATATAACTCAAAATGAAGACATTGCAATGCCTCCCACCGCTCCTTGAGCCAATAGATTTCTGTTCTGTCCTGCAAGCATCTATAATACCTCACCTTGACTACTGTAATGCTATTTATCAAAGCCTACCACAATCCACACTCCTACCCCTGCAAACTGCTCTCCACTCAACAGCAAGAACCATACAAGCAGCAATAAGATGGGACCACATCACACCCATGTTCAAGCAGCTGCACTAGCTACCACTACAGAGCCGAATAAAATATAAAGCAATCATTCTAACTCACAAAGCAATCCACTCAGACCCCTCCCCCCCCCACACACACCCATATACCTTCACACACTACTTAAGACCTCCCAACCTCACAGATCTCAACGGACCTCCACAATGAACACCCTCATCATCCCCCACACAAGAACCAAATCCAGACAGCAGGCATGCAAACAAGACTTCCAACTATATGCACCTTCTATGAGGAACACCCTAACGGACCAGCTAAAGAACATCACAGACCTCACAATCTTCAGAAAATACCTGAAGACACACCTATTCTCAGAGCATTTCAGCCCCATCACATTTGGGCCAGACTCCTGGACTGGCCCAAATGCTAAGACAAAGCGAAACCAGCAGGAATTGTCGGCAAGCAAAAAAGAAAAACAGGCAAACTCCTCTCTGCATCCCTCTCAGGAGGCAAACATGCATGTCAATTACCATTATTTGATGGCATACCTCACTCTGCTGCTCCTAGCACAAGGCCGACCCAATTCATGCATACCAATTTACCCATTCCTGCCCACTCAACCCATACAAATACCCTGGCCTACTGCCTCACAGGGGTAAAAGCACCCCAAGCAGACAACAAACAAAACACACAATGCTGTTCATATACTACCATCACGAACCTCTACCAGCAACCCCATCCTTGCATCTACTATCAACTGCGCACTACTAAACACTAGGCCGATCAGAAACAAGCCAAATACTATTTTGGACCAAAAGCTGGATATTATATGCATCACTGAGACTTGGCTTACTGGCACGGACCAAGTCATCCTGAACCAAGTTACTCCACCAGACTTCACAGCATTCAACTGCCCTAGAGTGCACAAGAGAGGAGGAGGAGCACTAATATTGACCAGAAAAAGCTACAGATTTAAAGTTATCTCTACTAGCAACTCAACCAAATCAAGAACAATCATCATATCTAATCATTACATCAGCTTTTGCCTCACATACAGGCCCCCTAACGCCAAGGCAGAGCATCTCTCAGCAATACCTCCCAATGTCTTGTTGGCCACTTTGATTGAAGGATAAGGTTGTATACAAAACTGTCTAAATAAATAAATACTTGAATCAATATGCACATTTAGTAACCAGCACAAACCGCTCATTGCTTTGGGAGACTACAACCTAACCTCTTCACCCTGGACACTCTAGATTACCGACAGATGGTCAATGCGCTGACACACCATCATGGGACTACTCCGGACCTTATCTTTGTCCCAATACAACTAGTCAAACAAAACCACTTCACAAACCCAATGACCACAACAGTCCCCTGGTCGGACCATCATATCCTCACCTTCACCCTACGCCTGGAAACCCCCACTTACCTCACAGAAGGGGAGAAAAGAACAAGAAGATTCAGAGCCTACCGAAAGGAAACTTTCCTGAAGAAAATAATGCCACAAAACACACAAGAATGTGACAACCTAGACAAAACCATAGAAAAATGGAACTGTAACATATCCAAAGCCGCATCAGCTCCAAGCAAGGAAAAGCCATACACATGCAGGAGAACCAATGCCCCCTGGTACTCAAACACAATCAGAGAAGCAAAGTGCTCACTCAGACGACTGGAAAGAAAATGGAGGCAAAACAAGTCACAGGATACTATGCTCCAATACAGAACTAAACAACTAACATACAATAACCTGATCAACAATCACAAGAAACAACACCACACCAACCTAATTATGAAAGCAGCAAATAAACCGAGGGAACTTTTTAACATCGTGCAAAAACTCACTAGAGACACCCCTCTCCACAGCGTCCATCAACTAAACCCCCAAGAATTCGCAAATTACATAATGTTTCATGTAAACCGTGCTGGTGTCAAATAGTGCGGTATATAAGAGATTGTAATAAATAAATAAATGAACAAGCACTCCAGTCAAATACCCACCCTCCTCCCTGCAGTATACAACCCAACTTTGACGGAAACCCACCAAACCTGGGACAACTTTAGTATACCATCAGCTCAGCACATAGAAAACATTGTGGGTACCCTAAATATGAAAACCTTGCTATCTGATCTATGCCCAGTGGAATGGATCAAAGATGCCAAGAACCAACTAAGCCATCACCTCCACAAAATAGTGGAGTCCCTCCAAGAAGGACACGTACCACAAGTGCTCAAGCAAGCTATGATATGACCCATCCTCAAGAGTGCAATGCTAAGCAACTCCAACCCAAAATCCTACCACCCCATCCCAAGCCTTCCATTTATATCAAAGATCATCAAAAAAGCGGTACAAAGACAACTACAGGATCATATTGATCTGTATGACCTGCTGGACTCCCACCAACATGGCTTCAAACCATAGTACAATGTAGAAACCCTGCTCATTTCCCTCTTTGACAACCTCTTGAAGGGCCTAGACAACATAAAGAATGGATTTCTGCTAGTTTTCATGGACATCACAGCGGCCTTTGACAAGGTGTCCCACTCCATATTGTTACAGCGCCTACAAGAGATCGGACTACACAACAGCACTCTAAAATGGTTCACCTCCTATCTGAGCAATCGAAAACAGCAAGTCAGGTGCGGCAAAAAAATCAATACAGTTCCCCATCACACAGGGAATACCTCAAGGATCAGCACTCTCATCTATCCTATTCAACATATATATCCAACCCATTTGTAACATCATCAAACGTCATAGGATACATTATCACCTATATGCAGATGATATCATGGTCTATGCCCCAATAGACCTGCGTGCACCTGATATGACTTGTCACCAGTAACCCCCCTAGAGCCAGGGGCATGTAGGGTAGGTCAGCCTGGGCTATCCAAAACTTAAGGAGCAGGATAGTGCAGTTGGCCCTGCACTGCCTTCTGGGTGTTGTAGTCCCTCTTGCTCTCTAAGCCAAGGAATAATTGTAGTCGAGTGGGTTAGGCAAAAATGACAAGGTTATATTTCCCCTTCCGGGTGGATTCATTGCAAAGGAAATTAAGAACAAAAATGACCATACTTCTGGTACAAAGAAAAACAATGCAGGAACAAAAACAGCTTCTGTGGTTTTCAGCTTTCACAAACAGTATTCAGAACCAACTTAAATGCAGCAGTCCCTTTTAAAACAAAGGCAAATACTCTTGCTTTTCCACTGCTGTTCTAACAGCCTTGTTAACAGCTAGTTTAGCAAAGAGATATGACGTGATCTGCTAAAGACAGCATACAATCCATCTGTTCATCTGAGGTCTGTTCATTAACAAACTCTGTCTGCATTTCCTCACAGTCACTTTCAGACAAGTAAGTTTGTGGATAATTATACGGTACTTCAAAATGCAGTCTCTCTTTACTTCCACGAGACTTCTCTTCACCGGGTGCTACAGAGCAGGGTGGAGCATTACCATATATATGGAATTTAGCTAAAGGAGAGTCCAGCAAACCCTGGCAGTCACAGGGAAAACTTTCAAACCCAGTTTCCCTCTACACGGTTTATACCACCTACCTTTTGGCTTCTTCACAGAGGGATTTCTTAGCACAGCTGAGTCAACAAGGCTTTCACACACCGGCTGTGTTTTCCTGCCTTTACCCCTTTCTTTCCTCTCAGTCATACAAATGTCCTCTGGCCAGGACGTCTCTCCCTCTCTGGACCTGAAGCTGTCTGTTTGGAAACTCTCTTCTGGTCTCCTTCTCCAACTGCAGCTGGTTCTCCCACGGGTCCTCCAGCTCTCTTCTGGTGAGTAGTTTTTATATGCCTGTGTCTTAGGGCTTAACTGCGCCCCTCCCCCAACCAGGTGCTTCTCCTTAAACCCTGAGCTCGGGGCTACTTTGCAGTTTGGGCGTGTTCTCTCCCCTCGTGACACACTCTGTTTATGTTGTCCATGGCAACCCTGGGCCATGTGGTCTGCCTGGCTGTCAGTTTCTGACACACTCTCTTCAGCTTCACACATTTCCATATCCTCGGAAGAATCCTCTACATGACAGATCCCCCCCCTTAAAATATTACGGGCTGCCGAATTTTTAGGCGGACAGCACGTAATTCTCGATAGCACGTCGGCGTTGCCATGCAATTTTCCTGCCCTATGTTGCACTACGAAATTAAAAGCCTGTAATGCCAAATGCCACCTAGTTAACCAGGCATTATTATTTTTCATGTGGTTTAGCCACTTTAAAGGGGCGTGGTCAGTGATCAAAAGAAATTTGCACCCCGTGAGGTAAAACCTCAACGCTTCTACAGCCCACTTAATTGCGAGGCATTCCTTTTCTACTGTGGAGTAATTCTTTTCTGCCCTTGATAGCTTCCTACTAAGATATGTGATAGGATGCTCTACCCCCTCAACCTCCTGTGACATAACCGCCCCAACCCGTTCTCTGAAGCGTCGGTTTGCACGATAAAAGGCAAACTAAAATCAATCCCTCGCAGAACAGGGGCCTTACAAAGCTTCTCTTTTAAGGACGTGAACGCTTCCTCTGCCTCTGGGGTCCACTTTACATTATTTGGCGCATTCTTTTTGAGCATCTCGGTGAAAAGTGCGCTCTCCTCAGCAAATCGGGGAATGAACCTACGATAGTACCCGATGAGCCCTAGGAAACTGCGCATTTGCTTTTTATTTAATGGTCGGGGGAAATTCCTTACACTATCTATTTTACTGGCTAGGGGCTTCACCAGTCCTCTTCCCACCATGTGGCCTAGATATTTAGCTTCTTCGCTAGCAAAGAGACATTTCCCCGGATTTAATGTTAGGCCTGCTCTACGCATGGCCTGAAGGACAGCCTCCACTCTGGACAGATGCAGAGCCCATGTGGTGCTGTGGATGATGACATCATCCATGTATGCCAGTTGTCATGAAGTGCAGCGGTCAGAGCCCATGGAGATAGGGGATTCTGAACAAAACGGAGCTAACTTTGACAGCTCAGAGATACACATGGCCAAAGGTTGCCATAGGAACTATACACAAGCTATTTCACGTGGTGTAGGGGAACGCCCAGACTCAAAGCTAGCTCGTAGCTCATCAGGGGATGAGGGACAGCTGACATGGGGCGGAGCCAACATCACAAGCTACGCAGTTAAAAATCACTCACCTGAGAGTAGTGCAGAAGTGGCTAGAGGGAGAACTGCAAAAGAGAGAACTGCTGAAGAGAGACGTGCTGGCAGGGAGAGAAGTCCCGATAGCAGGAGAACTCCAAGCAGGGAGAGAAACTCGAGGGGCAGGAGAGAAGGATCTCCATGCTGGTTAAAACCAATTGCTGACCAAAGGAGACTACCAGGGAGGTGCAGTGCTGAGAAATCCAAGAAGGGCTGTTTGGAAGAGCAGTGCACAGCTGAACAGTGCTTCCGAGAACCTTGCTACAGAGGAAGCAGAGGTAGTAGCTCTGAGGCCAGGCTAAGGCAAGACCAGTCACCCAGCACAAGGTACCAAGCAGGAGAAAACCATTATCCTGAAGATAATTTGGTGCCAAGGAGAAAGCTCAAACAGACACGGAGTGAAAAGCCTTCCCACGAGCAGAGCTGTGCTCGAGGGAGGAACGTTGAAGGGAGACTGCTGAAAGGTAACCTTATTCTTCCTAATAGAAGAAGCTTAGACTATAGCAGTCAGCCCTGTACTTACCAAGAATTTTGTGCCACCTCTGAGAGAGACTATAGTGATTACGGTATTTACCCATCCACCTCTAGGCTGGTGGGGGAAGGGAACTCCCAAAGCTATAGAGAGGAACTCAGCAGTCAGAACAGAAGTTTCACTCACCAGGAAACTTACCCAGATGTAGAAGAGATGCAATGTGATCCGTGTGAGGAGTCTAACAGTGATATTTACATGGACTGTACATATACCTTATCTGATAGCATATCTTCTCTATGCTGAAGAGCTGTAGGAGCTAATTCATAAAGAAAACAGACAGGAAGAGTTTTGTGAAGGAAACTGTTTTCTTTTACCATTTTTGCCTCCATTGTGAAAGCTGAAGATAAGCATATCCTTTGTTCAAATGTTTCTTTAACTTTGATACCAAACGTATGATTTTTGTGTTGCCTTATTTCATTGTGTGAAAATCCAACCCTGGGAAGGGAATAAATCCTGTTTAAATTCTTATCACTCCGACTACAACTACTTTCTTTTTGCTAAAGTTGTGGAACTACAAATCCCAGAGGGCATAGCCAAGCCTCTCTACTATACTCCACAGCTATTAAAGAACTTACCCTGCTAATCCACCCATGCCTATGGCTTCTGGGGGGTGAGTGGGCGACATCTGGCGTAGTTTTGCGGATTTTTACCTTGAAATAAAAAGAACACTAGTAAAGAAACTGCTACGGTACCTGAAGACCTTGGAAGCAAGTTTACTGACAGACCGGTCGGTGAAGGAAGCAGTAACCTTTCTTGTAAGCTGACCTCTACACGAAGGCTAAGGTAACGTCACCTGGGGCATAAACATGGGAGGATTTGTGCAGGAAAGGGGATGCTGCTGTGCTGAAGGATTAAGGGGAGAGGAAATATAAGGTGCCGCACTTGGTGTTTTTTTTTCTCTTTTCTCCACAGCGTACAGACGGGAGGAATGGAGCCCAGAGACGTCATGCAGTGGATGCAACTACAGTGGGTTAAGCAGTTTGAACTAGCTCGCCATATCCAGGAGCAAAGTGCCAGTATGATGAGGGAGCAACAGAAACCACTGTTGGACGCTATGGAAGCGCTTTTGAGAAAACCACAAGAACTTGGGACTGAAAGCCCCTCAATAATACCAGGGGTAGGACTAAATGCTAGTCATGCATTCTCTCTAGGGCAATTGAGTCCTCATGACAATGTAGATGATTTTATTGATGCTTTTGAACGCATAGGCGAGGCCCCGAAATGGCCTAGTGAGCAATGGGCAACTCGTTTTGCGGTTTCACTTACCGGTGAAGCCCTCTCAGCCTACAAGGCAATGCCTGCAACCCTTGCTGCTGATTATAGCGAAATAAAAAAGGCAGTCAAGGATAGGCTAGGGCTTACTACCTCACATTATAGAAGGATGTTCAGGGAGGCCAAAATGAAGTTGCAAGAGACGCCAAAAGCCTTGCATCAAAGATTGAGGAATTTGGCCTGGAAGTGGTTAACTCCAGAAAGGAGAACCATGGAATCTATACTGGACACAGTGGTCTTGGAGCAATTTATCCAAGCTGTGCCCACAGAAATGAAAACATACCTGACCTTACAAAACTGCCAATCTACCGATGAAGCAGCTAGTCTGGCAGATAGGTTTTTAGAAGCCCAGATAGCTGACACCTCAGGGTTTGGAGTAATGCAGGCCGTAGGTATGGCAGATTGTAAGAAAGGGAGGTATCCCCAGAGGAAAATGTGTAATGTAAAAAATATGAATGCTAATGATAATATTTTGCTTGCACATAAAGGGAAATGCTATCTATGCGGGAGAGCTGGACATTTCCAAAAGGACTGCATCAAGCAGACTGTCCTCATGTCTGGAGTGGACAAGCCAGCACAGGACGGATTTCTTCTGCATGTTAAGGTAGAAGGGGTAGAAGCGCTGGCACTGCTTGACTCGGGGGCTGACCAGAGCATGATTTCCCGCAGGCTCTGGGATGCCATCGAGAGGCACCGTTCGTCACCCCCGAGTCAAGCAGAGGGCCAGGTCCGCGTACGATGCGTGCACGGTGCATCGTCACCTTATCCTTTACACATGGTATCTGTAACAGGGTTGGGAACCACACACTCGCTACTAGCTGCCATTGTCCCATGGTTACCCCATGAAATTGTTCTGGGGCGTGATTGACCACCTTTTTGCAAGGAAATAGAAAAGGGCCTTAATAGACTAGGCTATGAGTTGGTCCCACACCCAACAGAGACACCAGGAATAGGGTTGGAAGCCTTAACAGCCAAGATCCCTGGCCCCCTGTTTGGAAAGCCGAAAAGGGCTAGTATTCAACCCCAGGCCCGAGTCAGTGAAGCACCACCAAAGAAGCAGAAATTTGTGCTGCAATTTTGCAGGACCACTCCAAAAGCAAAAAGCCCACAAAGAGCTACCGCTGGGGCAGCCGGATATGACCTTTTCAGTGCTGAAGAGGCCATAGTATTAAAAGGCGGAAAGGCCCTAGTTAACACGGGGATACAAATAAAGATACCCGAGGGATGTTATGGGCGAATAGCTCCAAGGTCGGGCCTGGCTGTTAAACACTTTATAGACATTGGGGCAGGGGTGATAGACCCCGATTATCGAGGCCTTATAAAAGTCCTCCTTTTTAATTTTGGGGAAAAGGACGTCAAAATTCAAGAGGGCGAGCGCATTGCACAATTGGTGTGTGAACGTGTGGGGTTCCCCACCGTAGAAGAGGTTCCTGAATTAACACCCACTACTAGGGGAACGGGTGGGTTTGGTTCCACAGGCCAAAGAGAAATTAAGGGGATGACAGCTCTGGCGGAGGAAAGGCAAGAGGAGGACCTCGGGCCTCAGACCGCCGATTGGAAGGAAAAGCCAGAGCCTAGATTGGGCGTAGGCCTATCTTTGCAGCAACAACAAGAGTTGGCCCAATTGTTAGGGAGATTTGGTGATGTCCTTACAACAAAGCCGGGCAAAACCCATCTAGTCGCCCATGAGGTGATTACGTCACCAGGGCGGACAATCAGACAGCGGCCCTACCACATGCCCGAAGCCAAAAAAGCTGAAGTGATCAAACAGGTGAAAGAGATGGGTTCAGATGGGCATAATTGAGGAATCCCGCAGCCCGTGGTCAAGCCCCATAGTTTTAGTTCCGAAGCTGGATGGAACGCTTAGGTTTTGCATCGATTTCCGGCAAGTAAACGAGATTTCGCAATTCGACGCCTATCCGATGCCGCATATAGACGATTTGTTAGATCGTTTGGGTCAGGCCAGATACCTAACCACTTTAGATCTAACCAAGGGGTACTGGCAGATACCCCTTACATGCGAGTCAAAGCCAAAAACGGCATTCAGCACCCCCATAGGGCTGTTTCAATTTAGGCGGATGCCGTTTGGGCTGCACGGGGCGGCAGCCACCTGCCAGCGCTTGGTGGACCAGGTGCTGAGGCCTCACCATGACTATGCCCTGGCCTATATGGATGACATAGTCATCTACAGCACAACATGGACCCAACACCTCGCTAGGGTGGAGGCTGTGCTCCGTGCGCTACGCAAAGCGGGTTTAACCCTTAACCCAGCGAAATGCGTGTTTGCCACCGAGGAGGCAAAATACTTGGGCCACATTGTGGGGAGGGGGATAGTAAAACCCGCAGCCAATAAAGTTGAAAGCGTCAGGGATTTTCCCCGTCCCGTTACAAAAAAACAGGTACACAGCTTCCTGGGGTTAATCGGTTATTATAGGAGGTTTATACCTCGGTTCGCCGAGGAAAGCATTTTGTTTACGGAAATGCTAAGGAAAAATGCCCCCAACACCGTGAAGTGGACCCCAGAAGCTGAAAGGGCATTCACCGCCCTTAAGGGAAAACTCTGCACAGCCCCAGTACTGCGGGGGATAGACTTCAGTCTACCTTTTGTAGTGCAGACAGATGCATCAGAGAGTGGGTTGGGGGGCAGTATTATCCCAAGAATTTGAGGGGGTGGAGCACCCGGTCACCTATCTAAGCCGGAAACTTTCCAAGGCAGAGAAAAACTACTCGACAGTTGAAAAAGAATGCCTGGCAATAAAATGGGCTATTGAGGCATTCAGGTTTTACTTGACAGGTAGAAAATTCCTCCTGATAACAGACCACGCCCCTCTGAAATGGTTGAATCAAATGAAGAATAGCAACGCGCGTTTGACCAGGTGGCATCTGGCGCTACAATCATTCAATTTTACCATACAACACAGGGCTGGAAAACTTCATGGGAACGCGGATGCGCTCTCCCGGATTACGAGCTGTCCGATTGAAAGTTCGGCAGCCCGTAATGTTTTAAGAGGGGGGATCTGTCATGAGGTGCAGCGGTCAGAGCCCATGGAGATAGGGGATTCTGAACAAAACGGAGCTAACTTTGACAGCTCGGAGATACACATGGCCAAAGGTTGCCATAGGAACTATACACAAGCTATTTCACATGGTGTAGGGGAACGCCCAGACTCAAAGCTAGCTCGTAGCTCATCAGGGGATGAGGGGCAGCTGACAAGGGGCGGAGCCAACATCACAAGCTACGCAGTTAAAAATCACTCACCTGAGAGTAGTGCAGAAGCGGCTAGAGGGAGAACTGCAAAAGAGAGAACTGCTGAAGAGAGACGTGCTGGCAGGGAGAGAAGTCCCGATAGCAGGAGAACTCCAAGCAAAGAGAGAAACTCGAGAGGCAGGAGAGAAGGATCTCCATGCTGGTTAAAACCAATTGCTGACCAAAGGAGACTACCAGGGAGGTGCAGTGCTGAGAAACCCAGGAAGGGCTGTTTGGAAGAGCAGTGCAAAGCTGACCTTGCTACAGAGGAAGCAGAGGTAGTAGCTCTGAGGCCAGGCTAAGGCAAGACCAGTCACCCAGCACAAGGTACCAAGCAGGAGAAAACCATTATCCTGAAGATAATTTGGTGCCAAGGAGAAAGCTCAAACAGACACAGAGTGAAAAGCCTTCCCACGAGCAGAGCTGTGCTCGAGGGAGGAACGTTGAAGGGAGACTGCTGAAAGGTAACCTTATTCTTCCTAATAGAAGAAGCTTAGACTTTAGCAGTCAGCCCTGTACTTACCAAGAATTATGTGCCGCCTCTGAGAGAGACTATAGTGATTACGGTATTTACCCATCCACCTCTAGGCTGGTGGGGGAAGGGAACTCCCAAAGCTATAGAGAGGAACTCAGCAGTCAGAACAGAAGTTTCACTCACCGGGAAACTTACCCAGATGTAGAAGAGATGCAATGTGATCCGTGTGAGGAGTCTAACGGTGATATTTACATGGATTGTACATATACCTTATCTGATAGCATATCTTCTCTATGCTGAAGAGCTGTAGGAGCTAATTCATAAAGAAAACAGACAGGAAGAGTTTTGTGAAGGAAACTATTTTCTTTTACCATTTTTGCCTCCATTGTGAAAGCTGAAGATAAGCATATCCTTTGTTCAAATGTTTCTTTAACTTTGATACCAGACGTATGGTTTTTGTGTTGCCTTATTTCATTATGTGAAAATCCAACCCTGGGAAGGGAATAAATCCTGTTTAAATTCTTATCACTCTGACTACAACTACTTTTTTTTTGCTAAAGTTGTGGAACTACAAATCCCAGAGGGCATAGCCAAGCCTCTCTACTATACTCCACAGCTATTAAAGAACTTACCCGGCTAATCCACCCATGCCTATGGCCTCTGGGGGGTGAGTGGGCGACACAGTGCATACTCTTGATGGGGTCTTAACACTTGATCGACGAGTCGTTGGCACGTTACGGCTGCCCCGTGCAGCCCAAACGGCATCCGGCGAAATTGGAACAAACCCACCGGTGTACTGAAAGCCGTTTTGGGTATTTGCCAATACCCCTTTGTGAGATCTAATGTGGTCAAAGACCGTGCTTGGCCCAGACGGTCTAACAGGTCGTCAATTCGGGGCATTGGGTAAGCGTCGAATTGGGAAATACTGTTGACCTGTCGGAAATCTATACAAAAGCGGAGGGTTTCCGTCCGGCTTTGGTACCAATACGATCGGACTGGACCAAGGGCTTTTTGATTCCTCCGCTATACCCATGGCGACCATTTCTTTCACTTGGGCTATCACTTCTCTTTTTTTGGCCTCGGGCAACTGATACGGCCGTTGCCTAACTATCTGCCCCGGCGTGGTAACAATTTCATGTGCCACCATATGGGTTTCGCCTGGCATGGTTGTTAAAACATCCGAGAATTTCGCCAATAGCCGAGCCAGCTCCTGACGCTTTTGTGGTGACAAATCTGTGCCTATTCGGGGCTCTGGATTTTCTTTCCAGTCAGCCAGCTGTGGGCCTAGGTCCTCCTCCCTCTTCTCCTCAGCCAAAGCTGTCATGTTCTTTACTTCCCCTAGCCCAGTAGATCCAAAACCACTCGCTCCCCGAGTCGTGGGGGCCAGCAAGGGTACCTCCTCTACTGCAGGGAATCCCACACGCTCACAAATAAGCTGAGCTATCCGGTCGCCTGTCTTTTTTTTTTTTTTTTAATACTTTTATTTATAATTTCCAAACACCAAAACACACAACATTACCCCACAATAAACAAAACACATCAACCCCCCCTCCCCTCCCCCCAGCTCACTGAGAAAGCATTTAGCCCATTCACATATCTGGTCACATGCAGGGCCATAACACTACAACCTCTTTCAGAAAGGAAGAGACTTAGGTCTCAGGAAGCAGCTACACTCAACCGTGCACAAGCAGAGAAGCAGTCAAACAACTCCCACCTCTCCTGAAATAGCACAGCTTTCTCCGGATAATGTATTTTACAGTACAGCTTCTCATATTTAACATATTGACAGGTGCTATCCACCACCTCACCGGGCTTAACTTCCAGGGCTCCTTCCAGTTAGTAAAGATAACCTTTAAAGCAATGACTATCATGAAATTAAGAAGGAACTTTTTCTTCCCTACTAGGCCAGTAAGATTACTTGCCGACCTCATACATACAATATCCCATGACAGGTCACTCGTAATATCCAGTATTTTTTGGATTCTGGCCCATACTGGCTTCCAAAATCTCTGAACGTTAGGGCAATCAAAAACAACATGCCTATAAGTACCTAATTCTTGTACACACGCCCAACATGTACCGGATGCGGACTTGTCCCACTTCGCCAGTTTAACCGGCGTAATAAAGGCCCTATGCATAAAAAAAGGGATTGTGTAATCGCTGCAGACCTAGAAACCCTTGTAATCGATCCCCAGATATTACTCCAAGACTTATCAGAAATAGAACAATGACCTTCCGCTTCCCAAATTAACCTAAGACCCACCGAGTGGGACGAATCCACATCCCTTAAATAAGCATAAAACCTCGAAGCTGCTTTCCCCAACATCAACATTGCGACCATTTTTTTAAGCATCTGGTTCTCAGGAACCAGATTAAGTAGAAGAATATTAGTAGCCTCTGGAGTGGAGGAGTAGCTCAGTGGTTAGAGCAGTGGCTTGGTAACCAAGCAACCAGTGTTCAATTCCCACTAGCACTCCTTGTGGCCTTGGGCAAGTCACTTAACCCTCCATTTCCTCAGAAGAAAGGCCTGGCAATCTACTTCCGGTGACACTGCCAAGAAAACCCAGGAGCTTCTGGGTCACCAGGAGTCAGGACTGACTCAAAGGCATGCATTGCACTTTACACTATGTTTAAGCTGTAACCAACGAAAATAAGAGGAGGCAGGCAAACAGAACTCTTGCTGCAGAGAATGAAAATCCTTCCAACCCCCAGGCCCAAGCAATTGGCCCAAAAACCAAATACCCCTTATTTGCCAATTCTTCCATGCAAACATCTTGCCATTAATTTTAAACCTGGGGTTCCACCAAAGGGGGAGCATTACCGAAAGAGGAAAATCCTTCCTACAATGTTGCTCAAAGGACAAGGATGCCTCTTGTGTAGCCCTTATCACCCCACCTACTGCAGACTCCGCTGGATGTCTCATCCCCAGTTGCACCCACATAGGGCAAGAACCAACAATTCGCTTCTCAACTTCGAACTAGAAAGGACTAGAAAGGGGGACTGTTACTTCTGGAGAGAAATCTGCAACTGTGAGTATATACTTCTGGTAATTTTCTAAAAAGAATTCTTTGTATTAAAGCTACTTAATCTGTGAACCCACTATTTTTTGTTGGATCAGTTAGGGCCTAGTAGCAGCAATTAAAGTTTGAATTTAAAACACAGAGGAGAGCTTTCTGGTTACATTTCATACCCAGCAGAGAGCTTGTAGTTTAAATTTAATAGTCACTCAGGGCCAAGTAACAGCAAAGTACTTTTAGTTTAAATTTAACACATAGAAGAGAGCTTTCTGGTTAAATTTAGTACCCAGGAGAGAGCTTGTAGTTTAAATTTCATAAGAAGTTAGAGCCTAGCAGCAGCTAAGAGCTATAATTTAAATAAAATCAGAATTTAGCTTACCTCAGCAGCACAAGACAGGGTACTGTGTAGCAGCCCTCTTTTAATAAGTGTTATTTCCCTCCCTCCCTCCCCACACCCACCCTCCCCTGGGATAATTGTAGCTTTATAGGTACTTACACATCTTAAAAGAAAGGAGGTGCTTTCAGGTGAAGCTCATTACCCAAATCAGTCACACACTAAGGACCTGAGATTAATTAAGCTTCAGGTGAACAAATGTAATGGGGAAAAGATATCCTGTGATAGGAAAGCAGAGGAACCTATGAGTAATAGGGCTGTTTCTAACAGGAAGGAAGATATCAGGACACCCAGTTGCCAAGAGCAACATAAACATTCCCAGCCACAAGGGAAGGAACCCTGCACAGCTGATAGGCATTCCCCAGCTCTTAGCTCTAATAGCTCTCACCTGGGAGGGGGAAGGGCTGGAGTAGAGCCTCAGCAAACGTATAAGGGACGTTCATTAGAGAATAGTAGCAATGGTAGGAGCAGCAATAGCAGGAGCTGGAGAAGGAGTTCTGACTTTGGCTTTGGTAACTCCGGTAACTCCAGAGAAAGCACTGTGGAAGATTCAGTGAAACCAGTAACAGGAAGCAGGAGAGACGTGCTGAATGAGAACCAGCTAGACACTGAGTGCAAGCTGAGGTTTGAATCTGGGATGCAACGTCTGCTTTGGGCTGGTAGGAAAACTGATGTGAATGACTTTGATTCTGAATGTGAAAGAGAAAGGCAGATAACAGCTGATAGTCTTAATTGGAGGAGAAAGGCTCAAAACCCTTTTAACCAAGCCTCCAAACATATACCTTATCGTGAAGGCATTTATAAGGAGAAAGTACCAGTCAGAATAACTGGAAAGCAATTACAGGCTTCAGGAAGGAAAGAATATACGGTGCAAGACATCTGTATGTTGGAAGAGGGTGACAAACAGCCTAAGCATAGAGAAAAGCCTCTGAGGTTTAAACCCCGACTGAATGAAGCTGTGCATAGCTTTTCTCCTGCCTCAAACCCAGAAGGTGGCCTAATTAACCAAGGTAAAGCTGCTTACAAGTCTTTTTCACCTAGAAATTATAAAGGACGTAAGTCTTATTGGAATTGTATGCCAAGATATGGTGACTCTGACCCTTACCTGCTGGAGGAAATAGTAGGGAGGTCAAGGGAGCTGGCAGAGGAGAATAATCTACCAACTCACTATAGGCAACAACCTTATGCAGATGATAGTCAGATTGAATCAATGATAATTGATCCGCCAGAGCCTGAATTATCTGACTACCAGATGGACTGTACATTGGCTGTGATGAATGATAGGATTTCATTGTGCTGAAGATATACAATTGTGGGAGTGAATTAACTGCCTGCTTAAAAGCACAAGAATTTACTTTATCCCTTTTTGCCAGAGTATATGGCTTTTGTTCTTTTGTTACCTGTGTTATAATCCAAACCCCGGGAGGGGAAATAAAACCTTGATTTGACCTTACCACTCGGGTCTCAATTACCTTATTGCAAAGGAGCCCAACTACAATCCTTTCAATAAAAGGTCCCCCTGTAGCCCAACCAGTATACCACGCTGCTGGCCGAGCAGGGTGTGACACAAGGTATATTAAACGTATTAGGTACAGTTTTATTGGTATAAATACCCATAGCAACCCCTAGTAAGTAAGAACTTAAAGATCTAGACACAAACTTAAAACTAAGATGCAGACAGCAGTCCAGCAGCGGGATGGGGGCTTTCCAATCTTTTGCATTGAGTGTCACATGTATGATTTTCTCCCAGTTGGTGAGAGGTCTTATGTGTGCACTAGGTGCAAGGAGCTCTTTGCTCTCAGGGAACAAGTTTGTTCTCTAGAGGCTAAAGTAGCAGACTTGGAAAACATAAGACAGACAGAGAGATACATAGACGAGACCTACAGGGATATAGTCCTTAAGTCCCACCTCCAGTCTGGCAGCACCCCTGTTGCCATGGAGGAGAGAGGTCACGTGACAGGAGAGCATCACCCTGGTGTGGCAGGAAGTGATCCTGTAACTAGGACCTGTCCTCCAGGTGATGTAAAACCCTCTCGCACCGAGGAAGTTTCTCCAGGGCCATGTGCCCACGAGGGAAGACTTAGGACAGCCGTTACAGTTGGTGATTCGATCATTAGGCATGTAGATAGCTGGGTGGCTGGTGGACGTGAGGATCGCCTGGTAACATGCCTGCCTGGTGCGAAGGTAGCGGACCTCACGCGCCACCTAGATAAGGTCTTAGATAGTGCTGGGGAGGAGTCTGCTGTCTTGGTACATGTTGGTAACAATGACATAGGAAAATGTGGTAGGGAAGTTCTGGAGGCAAAATTTAGGCTTTTAGGTAGGAAGTTGAAATCCAGAACTTCCAGGGTAGCATTCTCCAAAATGCTTCCTGTTCCACGCGCAGGACCCAAAAGGCAGGCAGAGCTCCGGAGTCTCAATGCGTGGATGAGACAATGGTGCAGAGATGAGGGGTTTGGAATTGTTAGGAACTGGGGAACATTCTGGAGAAAGGAGGGGCTCTTCCGAAGGGATGGGCTTCACCTTAACCGGAATGGAACCAGGCTGCTGGCATTAACCTTTAAAAAGGAGATAGAGCAGCTTTTAAACTAGATATTAGGGGAAAGCCGACAGTCGCCCAAGAGCGGATGGTTCGGAAGAATGTATCCTTGAAGGATACTACCAAAAGCAGAGAGGTTCCACAAAAGAGTAAAGTAGCCCAAATGCCCTCAAGTATGGAGCAGACAGAGCTTAAAGATCCCAATTTACCCATGTCTAACAATAGCCAAATGAACATGAATAAAATACAATCTCTAAAATGCTTGTATGCAAATGCTAGAAGTCTAAAGAATAAGATGGGAGAGTTAGAATATATAGCACTAAATGAAAGGTTAGATATGATTGGAATATCAGAGACATGGTGGAAGGAGGACAAGCAGTGGGACACTGTGATACCTGGGTACAAACTATATCGTAATGATAGAGCTGATCAAATAGGTGGAGGGGTTGCGCTCTATGTTAGAGGGCATTGACTCAGAAAGGATTAAAGTTTTGCAGGAAACAAAATCTGCTGTAGAATCTACATGGATTGAAATTCTATATAAAAGGGGGAAGGCGATGGCAGTGGGGGTGTACTATCGAGCACCTGGCCAGAATGACCAAATGGATGATAAAATGCTCAAAGAAATCAAGGAAGCTAACAAAGGTTACAGCGCAGTAATAATAATGGGTGATTTCAATTACCCCGGTATCGACTGGGTCAGTGTCACGTCAGGACATGCTAGGGAGATAAAGTTCCTAGATGAAAAAAATGACTGCTTCTTGGAGCAGCTGGTTCATGAACCGACCAGAGGGGAAGCCATATTAGACCTAGTCCTTAGTGGAACACCAGATCTAGTGCAAGAGATAAGGGTGTTGGGGCCACTTGGCAATAGTGATCATAGCATGATCGCCTTTGATTTGATTAGTGGAGGAGGGATAGTAAGGAAATCCACAGTACTATCTTTTAACTTTCGAATGGGAGACTATGATAAAATGAGGAAAACAGTTAAGAAAAAACTAAAAGGAGCAGTTGTGAAGGTTAAAGACGTACATCAAGCTTGGGTGTTGTTGAAAAATACTATCTTGGAAGCCCAGACCAGCTGTATTCCACGCTTTAAGAAAAGTGGAAAGAAGTCCAAAAAACTGCCAGCATGGTTTAAAGGTGAGGTCAGAGAGGCTATTGTTGCCAAAAAAGCATCTTTCAGGAAATGGAAAAAAGAGCCAAACGACGAAACCTGGAAACAGCACAAGCACTGCCAAGTCAAATGCAAGGCATTGATAAGGCAGGCAAAGAGAGAATTTGAGAAGAAGCTTGCTGCGGAAGCAAAAACGCAAAATAAAGACCTTTTCAAGTACATTCGTAGCAAAAAACCTGTGAGAGAGTCAGTTGCTCCATTAGATGATAAAGGGGTTAAAGGAGCACTAAGAGGCGACAAGGTGATAGCGGAGAGACTGAATGAATTCTTTGCTTCGGTCTTTACTGAGGAAGATGTAGGGATGTTACCCATGACTGAAGTGGTATTTAAAGGTGTGGAAGAATTGAAGGAAATATCGATACATCGGGAAGATGTCTTACACCTATTATATAAACTGAAGAGTAGCAAATCACCTGGGCCGGATGGTATACATCCAAGGGTGTTGAAAGAACTGAAATATGAGATTGCAGAACTGCTATCAGTAATCTGTGAACTATCATTAAAATCATCTCTAATACCTGAAGATTGGAGGATCACCAATGTAACACCAATTTTTAAAAAGGGTTCCAGGGGTGATCCGGGAAACTACAGACCAGTGAGCCTGACGTCAGTACGGGGAAAAATGGTAGAAACCATCATAAAGAATAAAATTACTCAGCATGTACATAGTCACAACCTAATGGGAGACAGCCAACATGGCTTTAGACAAGGAAGATCTTGTCTTACTAATCTGTTATGTTTTTTTGAAGGAGTGAATAAACAGGTGGACAAATGTGAGTCGGTTGATATTGTGTATCTGGACTTTCAGAAAGCCTTTGACAAGGTCCCTCATCAGAGACTTTTGGCAAAACTAAAGAGTCATGGGATAGGAGGCAATGTACTACTGTGGATCGGGAACTGGTTAAAAGATAGAAAGCAGAGGGTAGGGCTAAATGGCCAATTTTCCCAATGGAGAAAGGTGAATAGTGGTGTACCCCAGGGATCTGTGCTGGGTCCGCTGCTTTTTGACATATTCATAAATGACCTGGAAAGTGGAATAACGAGTGAGGTTATCAAATTTTCAGATGACACAAAACTATTTAAAGTTGTTAAAACCCAAGAGGATTGTGGAAAATTGCAAGAGGATCTTGATAAATTGGAAGACTGGGCATCAAAATGGCAGATGAAATTTAATGTGGACAAGTGCAAGGTTATGCACCTAGGGAAGAACAACCCAAACTATGGTTACACGATGCAAGGTTCCACTTTAGGAACCACCACCCAGGAAAAAGATTTAGGCGTCATTGTGGATAACATGTTAAAACCCTCGGCCCAGTGTGAAGCGGCGGCCAAGAGAGCAAATAGAATTCTAGGTATGATAAGGAAAGGAATGGAAAATAAAACAAAAGATATTATAATGCCTCTATATCGTTCCATGGTGAGACCGCACCTTGAATATTGTGTGCAATTCTGGTCGCCGTATCTTAAAAAGGATATAGCGATTTTTGAAAAGGTACAGAGAAGAGCCACCAAAATGGTAAAGGGGATGGAAGGATACTCCTATGAAGAAAGGCTAAAAAGGTTAGGGCTCTTTAACCTGGAAAAGAGACGGCTGAGGGGAGATATGATAGAAGTCTATAAATTAATGAACGGAGTGGAACGGGTAAACGTAGATCGATTGTTTATGTTATCAGAATATAGAAAGACTAGGGGACATGCAATGAAGCTACAGGGTAAACTATTTAAGACTAATAAAAGAAAATATTTTTTCACTCAACGTGTAATCAAACTCTGGAATTTGTTACCGGAGGATGTAGTAAAGGCTGTTAGTGTAGCTGGGTTTAAAAAAGGTTTGGACTAGTTCCTGGAGGAAAGGTCCATAAACCATTATTAAGAAGTGACCGAAGATATCAATGCTTGACCCAGTACAAGCATTGTGGAACTTGTGTCTCTTGGGGAAACTGCTAGGTACATATGACCTAGATTGACCACTGTTGGAAACAGAATACTGGACTTGATGGACCTTGGTCTGACCCAGTATGGCATATCTTATGTTCTTATGTTCTTATGAACCATACCGGCTGATGCATTATAGCCTCTTCGCAAGCCCAAACTGCACCCTGTTTTAATAAAAATGCTTGGTGATATCTATGGAAATCAGGAAATTGCACCCCCCCCCCCTCTTTCCTTAGAAGCTTTTAGTTTTTTAAGAGCAATTCTAGGCTGCCGCCCATTCCAGAGAAATCTGCTTAAACACCTTTCCAATTCCGCATACACTCCAAACGGGAGAGAAAGCGGAAGCATTGCCAGCACGTAGTTAATTTTAGGCACCAACACCATCTTTATTGTCTCTAACCTACCCCACCAAGTCAGCCAAAGAGGGGACCATGCCAACATGAGGTTCCGTACCACTTGCAAAAGCTCCTCAACATTTTGTTGAACGGCTCGTTCCATGGGAAACCCGTACTTATATTACCCATTTCCCATTGAAATGGGAAAACCGCCATGGACTCCGCTGTTACCATATTATTCATAGGGAAGGCAACTGATTTAGACCAATTAATCTTATATCCAGATAAACTTGAGTAATGATCAATCAGCTTTAATAACTCAGGAATATCTGTGGGCTGCATCAAAATCAAAAGATCATCCGCATATGCGGAGATTATGACCTGATAATCCCCGACAATAAACCCGCGTAGTGTGGCATTTTGCCTTATGGCAGTAGCCAGTGTTTCCAATGCAAAGTTGAAAAGTAATAGAGATAGGGGGCATCCCTGACGTGTACCCCTATGTAGCAAGAAGGAAGCTGAAAGAGTTCCATTCGCACATATCCGAGCACACGGGTTCTCATAGAGCACTCTAATCTTATTGATAAAGGGCTGCCCCAACCCAAACCGTTCCAGGGCTTTAAACAGGAAGAGCCATTCCAACCTATCGAATGCCTTTTCAGCATCAAGGGAAATACCCACAATGGGCCCCCCGACAAAGGCGTCCCTATCCAACAAATTACAAAGCAAACGGGCATTATCTGTCATCGCCCTCCCAGGGACAAACCCACATTGATCAGGATGGATTATATCCCAGCTGGTACTTGGTAGATCTCTCTCTTTTGCTTTAACAGATACCTAAGCTCCACGAACAGAACAATGGCTGGGAAAAATCGTATCGCTAAAACTGTTGCCCCCATTACAGCTTCTGCCTCGGTGCAGAAAGAGGTCCTAATGCCAGTTGAAGGACCGGTTCCATGTGCAGGATGCCTGCATGCTGAAGCTCTAAGGAAACAAGTGGAGGAACTCAGAGAGGAGGTGGCGAGGCTGAGGAGCATTCAAGACAGTGAGAAGTGCATTGATGAGATGCTTCTTGCAGCAACCAAGCTCTCCAGCAGAGGAGAAGATGGGTGCCAACAGAATGTCGATGGTAGGACACAAGTCACCAGGGCCTGCAAAATCACCAATCCAACTTCTCCAGCCCTTGAATTTAAGAACCATTATGCAGCCCTGGAAGTGAAGGAGGTGAAAGCATCCCTGGAAAGGGAAGAACCAGAGCTCAAGTACCCCAAAGTTGCAGAATCAGTGACCACAAGGAAACGAAGGGTAGTGGTGGTTGGAGACTCTCTTCTAAGGGGTACTGAAGTGTCCATCTGCCGACCAGACTTGATGTCCAGAGAGGTATGCTGTCTGCCTGGTGCCAAAATCCAAGATGTTACGGAGAGTTTGCCGAGACTCATCAAGCCCACTGACTATTACCCAATGTTGCTAATCCATGTTGGAACAAATGATACTGCCAGGTATAGCTCAGAACGTATCAAAAGTGACTTCATGGCTCTGGGACAGAGGGTGAAGCAGTTAGGTGCACAGGTGGTGTTCTCTTCAATCCTCCCTGTTGAGGGTAAAGGCCAAGGCAGAGAGGCTCGCATCCTGGAGATGAATGCATGGCTGCGTGGATGGTGTCATCGAGAGCGATTTGGTTTCCTAGACCATGGGATGCTGTTCCAAGGGTTGCAGAGCAGAGATGGCATCCATCTGTCCAAGAAAGATCAACGCGTCTTCAGTAGTAGACTGGCTAATCTACTGAAGAGGGCTTTAAACTAGATTCGTTGGGGATGGGTGAAGAAAGCCCCCAGGTAAGTGAAAGCCCCCAGGTAGGTGATACATTAAATAACTTTATGGAAATGGGTAACAGGGGAAACATATGGAAGGCAGTGTGTATAAATGCCCGTAGCATGGGAAATAAGATCCCTGATGTTGAAGCTTTGGTGGGAGTGACTGACTTGGATTTAGTGGCAGTTACAGAAACATGGTTCACAGAAAACCATGATTGGGATGTAACTATACCTGGCTATATTTTATTCAGAAAGGACAGGGTAGAAAGTAGGGGAGAAGGAGTGGCATTATATGTAAAAACTACTATTAAAGCTTTGGAATTACAGAGCTTAAAAGGGAGAGGGGAGGCATTGTGGGTTAAACTGGAAAGAGGGAAAGAGAAATCTATTTACATTGGTGTGATATACAGACCTCCCTCACAAGAGGAAGAGGTGGACAGAGAGTTAATTGAAGACATGCGCAGCATTGCTAGGAAAGGGGAAGTGCTACTGATAGGAGATTTCAATATGCCAGATGTTGATTGGCACATTCCTGCTGCAGTATCATCTAGAAGTAAAGAGATCCTGGATTCTCTACAGGGAGAACTATTCAGGCAATTGGTAACAGACCCCACACGTGAAGGGGCCATACTGGACTTGGTGCTTACCAATGTTGAAAGTGTTTCTGATGTTGTAGTGGGAGATCATTTTGCATCCAGTGATCATCAGATGGTGTGGTTCAGTATTAGGACTAGGGCTGTTAGAATCCATTCAAAGGTGAGGATCTTAGACTTTAGGAAGACTAACTTTGCGAAGATGGGCCAATACCTCAGGGATTCGTTAGTGGGATGGGAACAGCTGAGGGATGTAGAAAAACAGTGGGAAAAACTGAAAGGGGATATTTTAAGGGCAACCAACCTTTTTGTTAAAATGGTAAATAAAGGGAAAAAGGAAAAGGAGACCGCTATGGTTTTCGAAAGAAGTAGCTGAAAAAGTGAAGAAGACTCAAGGGTGCAGGGGAGGAATATGTAGAAGCTGATAAGGATAAAGCGGAATTGCTTAACAAATATTTTTGTTCTGTGTTCACAGATGAAGAACCAGGAGCAGGACCTCAGAAAACACCCACAAATAGGAAAGAAGCAAAGGACATCTTGAACAATTTTCAAAAGACTGTGTTCGTGAGAAACTATCTCAACTTAAAGTAGACAAAGCGATGGGACCGGATGGGATACACCCGAGAATACTGAGGGAACTTGGGGACGTTCTAGCAGCTCCACTGACTGACCTTTTCAATGCCTCGCTGGAGTCGGGAGTGGTGCCAAAGGACTGGAGAGAGGCTCATGTGGTGCCTTTACACAAAAGCGGAAGTAAGGATGTGGTTGAAAACTACAGGCCGGTTAGTTTAACTTCGGTGGTGAGTAAATTATTGGAAATGCTGCTGAAAGAGAAAATAGTGAGGTTTCTGGAGTCCAGCAGATTACAGGATCCGAGGCAGCATGGATTCACCAGAGGCAGGTCTTGTCAGACAAATCTGATTGATTTCTTTGACTGGGTGACCAGGGAGTTGGACCGAGGGGGGGCCCTAGATGTGGTGTATTTAGATTTCAGTAAAACCTTTGACACTGTTCCTCACAGGCAACTTATAAACAAACTGAGCACCCTAGGGATGGACCCTAAAGTTACTGCTTGGGTTAGAAATTGGTTGGGTGGGAGGCGACAAAGAGTACAAGTAAATGGAGCTCACTCTGAGGAGAAGGATGTTACCAGTGGTGTGCCCCAGGGATCTGTCCTTGGTCCGATTCTTTTTAACATCTTTGTTAGTGATATAGCGGAAGGGCTTTCAGGTAAGGTTTGCCTCTTTGCGGATGATACCAAAATCTTCAATAGAGTAGACACCCAGGAAGGGGTAGATAACAGGAGGAGGGATCTAGCTAAGCTTAAAAATGGTCTAGAATTTGGCAGCTGGGATTTAATGTTAAAAAATGTAAGGTCATGCATTTGGGCTGCAGCAATCCAAGGGAGCAATATAGTATAGGGGGTGAAGTACTTTTGTCCACTAAAGAAGAGCGGGACCTAGGCGTGGTTGTATCTGATGATCTTAAAGTAGCTAAACAGGTAGAAAAGGCAAGGGCAAAAGCTAGAAGGATGCTTGGGTGCATACGGAGAGGAATGGCTAGCAGAAAAAAGGAGGTGATAATGCCTCTGTATAAGTCTTTGGTGCGACTTGATTTGGAGTATATTGTGCAATTCTGGAGACCGCACCTTCAAAAGGATGTGAACAGGATGGAGTCGGTGCAGAGGGTGGCTACTAAAATGATTAGTGGTCTTCATTATAAAGCATATGAGGACAGACTGAAGGATCTTAATATGTACACCTTAGAGGAAAGGCGGGATAGAGGTGATATGATTGAGATGTTTAAATACCTCTGTGGCATAAATGTTCAGGGAGAGAGCCTCTTTCAATTGAAAGCAAGTTCTGCTATGAGGGGACATGGGATGAGGGTTAAGGGAGATAGATTCAGGAGTGATATGCGGAAATATTTCTTTACGGAAAGAGTAGTGGATCCATGGAATAGTCTCCCAGTGGAAGTGGTAGAGATGAGGACAGTAACTGAATTCAAAAAAGCATGGGACAAACACAGAGGATCTCTAAAGGTAAAAAGGGGACTGTTGTAGTGTTGATATGGAAGGACAGACTAGATAGGCCATGTGGTCTTTTTCTGTCGTCATATTTCTATGTTTCTATGTTTAATTGCTGCTAATCTATTTGCCAACAACGTGGCATATATTTTATAGTCTGAATTTAATAGAGATAGGCCTATAATTCGCCACATTAGATGGGTCCCTTCCTGGCTTTTCTAATACTACTATTGTCGCCTCTGCAAAATTACCTGTGTTGGCCAAAGGCTTCCCAAGCTCCTCAAAATAAATCATCAAATAAGGCATTAAATCATCTTTAAAAACCTTATAAAATTCTATAGGCAGGCCATCAGGCCCTACTGCTTTCCCTGAGGACATGGATTGAATCGCCCTACCTAGCTCACCACTTGTAAATGGCTTGGACAACTCCGTCGCTTGAGAGACGCCTATTCTGGGACAATCAAGGTTCTGCAAGAACTCATCAATAAGAGCTGCACTATTCTGACACTCGCAGAATACAAGTTCTGATAAAATTCAGAGAACACTTCCAGTATCTGCTGAGTGCTAGTGAGAGTGCCTCGGTTTTGATCATCTATAGCAGCTATTCTATTTTTCTCTCGCTTCCCCTTCAACACATTAGCCAACATCTTACCCCCTTTGTTATGTTCAGCATAGTACTGAGATTGCTGCCGCAGCATTACCTGCTCTACTTCAGAACTTAAAATTTCATTGTAGTGATAACATTACGTTTACAGCGATTAAGGTATCTCTGGAGCTGCATGCTTAAACAGTAATCTCTCACCTGCCTTGATTTGCTGATCTAGGTCTACAAGCCTTGCCTTACGTTTCCTACTCTCCCTAATGGAAAAACTGGTGACTGTTGTTCTCAACGAGGCCTTAAAAGCCTCCCACCAGGCCCAGCAGGAGGTATCCTCCAGTCTGTTTATCTCAAAATAACCCTTTATAGAAGATCTAACTTCCTCTTGAAAGGAGAGATCAGCCAAAAGGGACCTATTAAAGGACCAAGCACATTGCTGATATTCTTCCCCCAACCACTCCAGCTTTAAGACAATAGCCGCATGATCCGATACATGGGTGCTCAAAATTTCAGCCTCTTGTACCCCAGGGATCAGACTTTTTGAAACCAGAAAATAGTCTATCCTCGAGTAGGACTGATGGGGAGGAGAGTAGAAAGAAAACTCTCTATCACATGGATGTAAAAGCTGCCACACATCCACCAGACCCACAGAATCCATACAGGATTGCAAGGCTACTCTCGCCCTGGAGCCCTTATCCATCTTGCCCGTACTCCGGTCAATGAGGGAATCCATAACCAAATTAAAATCCCCACCCACTACCAAAGGGGCCATGGAATTCTCGTGCAGCAGCCTAGAAAAACTAGTAAAAAACTTAGGATCATCACTATTAGGCCCATAAACATTCACAATTGTGAGCTTAGCTTCCCCAATCTGGATGGTAGAGCACACCCATCTCCCCTCATTGTCGCTGCTCGAGCTAACAACCGTGCAGCCCAATGCCTTACATGCCAGAATGGCTACACCATTCTTCTTATGAAGAGCAGGAGACTGACCAATCAGCGAAAAATGCTTCCCCCCAATCTTAGCCGTTTCTGTCGAGTTTAAATGAGTCTCCTGCAACAAAATCAAATCAGCATACTGTTTCTTACAATACACAATGATCTTCTTCCTCTTCATAGGTTTTTTAATTCCCTTAACGTTCAGAGATATTATACGTAGCTCCCTACCCATCCTTCCTTCCAAAGCCTAGATTGCAAATGACCCAGCATGAAACCATCCTAGCAGCAACTACCAGCCTTCCAAAGCCCTCCAGTGAGCAAACAAAACCCCTCCCCAAAAACAAAAAAAACCTTATCGGGTGAGACAGCTCTACCGACTCACAATGGCCTCTCAAGCCCCCCCCCCCCCCCACAATACAAAAAAAAGGAATTTCCCAAATCCCCCAGCCGCCCAGTTACCCTTAATAAAGGAGACACACCCCTTAATCACCAGACTTAACAAACCATGATCTAAAACCATCAGATCTACAGCACAGCCCCCCAATCTCACACCACTCAACCCACATTCACACCACAAACTCCGAAAAAACAGACCATCCCCCTCACCAGAGGTCCAGCAACAGCAACCCTCACACATTGTCCCGCTGCGAAACGCAGTCCATGGAGGCCAAACATCCCCCTCAAACCAACCATCCTAATTGTACAGATTCCCCAGTCTTCATTGCATTTGCAGCACTTCCTGGTCTTCAATAAACTTTTCCAAAGAGGCAGGATCCTCGAAAGTTCTAGTCATGTTATCCAAAGTCACTCTTAGCCGAGCTGGATAAAAAAAACCATAGCGCGCTTGGATGCGTTGCAGCCGCGGCCTAAGGGCCAAGAATTGCTTCCTCTTATCCACCGTAAATTTGCTGAAGTCCGGGTAAAACGAAATTCTGTGACCTTCATATTGCAGATTCGCAGTGACTCTAGCAGCCTGCATAATTTGTATCACCTGCTGATATCTTAACACACACAAAATCAAAGGCCTGGGGGATTTAGACCGTGCGCTTAACACCGCAGGTACCCGATGTGCCCTTTCAATTTCGAATGGCTGGGTCAAGTCCAACTTCATCAATCACAGTATTAAACTCTCCAAAAAAGCAATCGGATCCTTCCCCTCCGCTCCTTCCGGGATACCAATGATCCTTATGTTATTCCTTCTTGCTCTGTTATTCATATCTTCCAGGCTGCGTTCCAACTGCTCTGCCCTCTTTACCACTTTAGCCATCTGCGCAATGCGCTCACCTTGGGCCTCAGTTGTTAACTCCACTTTCTCCACCCTGGCCACTAACGACAGCAGCTGGGCCTTTAAGTCTTTTGTATCAGCCTGCAACTCAGTAAGAGATACACCATTCGCATCGACATGAGCACGAACTGCCCGGATTTCTTTCAACACCTCTCTGAGCCCTTCTTCTGACTCCTGTTGCGGCGCCATCTTGTGCGGAGACAGAGGGTCTGCTTTCGAATGTTTCGCACCCGCGTTCTGCGGGTTGCTAAATTCCAAGCGGGTCTGTTACCAGCCATGCTCTCCCAACCACACAGTGGGATTGAGGGGCTCTCCACCGCAAATGACGGCTGAGGGAAAGATTTTGCCTGAGGCCCCGGGAGGAGCTCCTAAGCGGCCATGCAAGCTCCTGGCTGGCTCCCCCGGTCGCCTGTCTTAACTTTAAAATCTTCCCCACCGAAATTAAAAAGTAAGACCTTTACTATGCCTCTGTAGTCGGGGTCTATAACCCCTGCCCCAACATCAAGGAAGTACTTGACCGCTAAACCGAATCGTGGTGCTATGCGTCCATAACACCCTTCTGGGATTTTTACTGTTATACCTGTATCTATTAACGCTTTACCCCCTTTTGGAACTATTCCGTCTTCGGCGCTAAACAGGTCATAGCCTCCAGTGGCGGATGTGGCTCTCTGCGGGCTTTGGGCCTGGGCCGAGACCTTGCAGAATTGTAGGACAAACCTCTGCTTTACTGAGGGAATATTGCGTGGCTTTTCAAATAGGGGACTAGGGACCTTCGCTGCTAGGGCCTCTATCCCTACTTCTAAGGTTCCTGCCTGGGACTGGGTAGATACTAGGCCTGTTTTTTCGTTTAGACCCCTCTCCATCTCCTTACAGAATGGGGGCCAATCTCGTCCTAGGACGATGTCATACGGGAGCCGTGGAACTATGGCTACCAGCACCTGCCTTTCGGTTCCCAGCCCTTTCACAGACAACCTATATAGGGGATAGTATGAAGATGCCCCATGCACACAACGTATTTTTAATGGCCCTACTGCTTGACTCGGTGTTGATTGCAGGCGGGCTTCAATGGCCTGCCAGAGCTTGCGCGAGACCATGCTCTGGTCAGCACCCGAGTCAAGCAGTGCCAGAGCTTCAATGCCCTCTACTTGTACTCTCAGTAGGAATCCTTCCTGTATCCGTTTTTCACCCCCAGATACAAGGACTGTTCGTTCCATACAATCTTTACGGAAATGTCCTGCCTTGCCACAGCTATAACATTTTCCTTTATATACAGGTACAACAACATTTTCATTGGGTACTTTAACCTTTAGGTTCTTTTCTGCTTTCCCAAAGTTAGCAGTACCAGCCACCTTTAAAACACCCCCTTTTGAGGTGCCAGCCATCTCAGCCTCAAAGTAACGCTCAGTGAGGTTGGCTGCTTCCTCAGTGGTCTGGCAACTTTGGAGAGTTAGAAAAGCCTTAACTTCTGGAGGTACGGCTTGCATGAATTGCTCCAGGACTATGGTATCAACCACCGCCTCGAGAGTCCTCCTCTCTGGAGCAAGCCATTTCCAGGCCAATCCCTTCAGCCTTTGAAATAAAGCTTTGGGGGTCTCCCTAGGTTTCAGCCTAGCCTCCCTAAACATACGCTTGTAGTACATTGGTGTTAACCCCAGCCTGTCTTTCACAGCTTTCTTTACCTCGGTATAATCTGATGCTAGTGCAGCAGGCATAGTCTTATAAGCTGCCAGAGCCTCTCCAGTGAGTGACATGGCAAATCTTACAGCCCACTGTTCTACAGGCCATTTAACTGCTTCTGCAATTCGCTCAAAGGCCTCTATAAAATCATCAACATTACCATGAGCGGTTAACTGTCCAAATGCAAGTGCACTACAATCCTGTAGTCCTACCCCCTTGACAATCGAGGGAATAGTTCCTTCAACGTCCTGTGGCTTCTTCAACAAAGCCTCCAGCAGCTCCCTAAGCGGCTTCTGCTGCGCCTCCATTGCTGCAGCACTCTGCTCCTGCGTATAACGCGCCAGCTCCATTTGTTTCTCCCATTGGACCGACATCCACTGCATTACGTCCTGGGGATCCATCCTGGTGTCTACGGTACCTGCAAAGACAAAAAAAAGAAAAAGGCCCACCAAGTGCGGCACTATGGTTTTCTTTTTAAACCCCGTCTATTCAGCTGCAGGACAGTAGTTCCCCTTTCTCACCCTGTATCCACCTACACCTGTGCCCAGCTACTTTTACCTTGGCACTGTATAGACTCAGGCGTTGAGAAAAGGTGTCCTGGTCTTCCTGGCCGATCTGCCAGCGAAACCTCTGACCGTCCTTCCGCACACAGGATAGCAGGTTTTCTCCGCTTATGAACTGGTGTTTCCTGATTTTCTTGTAATGTCCTTATTTTTTTCAAGCAAAAAAAATCTGAAAACTATGCCAACTTGTCACCAGTAACCCCCCTAGAGCCAGGGGCGGGTAGGGTAGGTTAGCCTGGGCTATCCAAAATTTAAGGAGCAGGGTAGTGCAGTTGGCCCTGCACTGCTTTCTGGGTGTTGTAGTCCCTCTTGCTCTCTAAGCCAAGGAGTAATTGTAGTCGAGTGGTTTAGGCAAAAATGACAAGGTTTTATTTCCCCTTCCGGGTGGATTCATTGCAAAGGAAATTAAGAACAAAAATGACCATACTTCTGATACAAAGAAAACAATGCAGGAACAAAAACAGCTTCTGTGTTTTCAGCTTTCACAAACAGTATTCAGAACCAACTCAAATGCAGCAGTCCCTTTTCAAACAAAGGCAAACACTCTTGCTTTTCCCACTGCTGTTCCAACAGCCTTGTTAACAGCTAGTTTAGCACAGAGATATGACGTGATCTGCTAAAGACAGCGTACAATCTATCTGCTCATCTGAGGTCTGTTCATTAACAAACTCTGTCTGCATTTCCTCACAGTCACTTTCAGACAAGTAAGTTTGTGGATAATTATACGGTACTTCAAAATGCAGTCTCTACTTCCTCAAGACTTCTCTTCACCGGTTGCTACAGAGCAGGGTGGAGCATTACCATATATATGGGATTTAGCTAAGGGAGAGTCCAGCAAACCTTGGCAGTCACAGGGAAAACTTTCAAACCCAGTTTCCCTTCTACACAGTTTATACCGCCTACCTTTTGGCTTCTTCACAGAGGGATTTCTTAGCACAGCTGGGTCAACAAGGCTTTCACACACCGGCTGTGTTTTCCTGCCTTTTCCCCTTTCTTTCCTCTCAGTCATACAAATGTCCTCTGGCCAGGACGTCTCTCCCTCTCTGGACCTGAAGCTGTCCGTTTGGAAACTCTCTTCTGGTCTCCTTCTCCAACTGCAGCTGGTTCTCCCACAGGTCCTCCAGCTCTCTTCTGGTGAGTAGTTTTTATATGCCTGTGTCTTAGGGCTTAACTTCGCCCCTCCCCCAACCAGGTGCTTCTCCTTAAACCCTGAGCTCCGGGCTACTTTGCAGTTTGGGCGTGTTCTCTCCCCTCGTGACACACTCTGTTTATGTTGTCCATGGCAACTAACTTTTTGCTAATTTCTGTAAATAGTTTGAGTATGTTATCTAGTTAACAGACCATATACTCCATGTAGATAGTTCTCCCATGTTTGTCCAAGTTTATGCTCCTGTTATATGTAACACCAAACAGCTTGTTGTTCTGGTCTTTGTTTTGTTCTCTGTGAACCGCGCTGATCCCGAATAGCGCGGTATATAAGAAATATAAATAAATAAATAAACCCTGGGCCATGTGGTCTGCCTGGCTGTCAGTTTCTGACACACTCTCTTCAGCTTCACCCAGTTCCATATCCTCGGAAGGATCCTCTACATGACAGACTTCAATGACCAAGTGCCTCGAAGATATGAAGACCTGGCTTGCTGACAATAACCTGAAGGTCAACTTTTTATTTATTTATTTTTATTTATTTAACATTTCTTCTATACCGCGCTATTAAAATCAGCGCGGTGTACATCGAACAAGAATACTGCAATGTATACAAACAACATTGAGTTTACACAGAACAGGGAATTGAACATGGGAGCGAAACCAGGGAAACTAAATACAGATTAACTACAACTATGTACAGTACTCTGAAGTGGGAGGGTGTTGCATTGGTTTCTTGAAGGTTGGTATGGTTAGGGGGACTACATGTTGTCTGTGGAGTTGACATGCGGGGGTGACTGGTGTGTAGGGAAAGTTTGTGGGTTGCTGGTTGTGCTTCTATCGTTGGAGGTTCCAGAGTAACATTTTGTGAACAGGTGGAGTTTTAAGGCTTTTCTAAACAGGATGAGGCTCTTTATTCCATGGATTTCATGGGGGAGTGCATTCCAGCTTAAAGGGGCAAATAAGGAGAAGGCTCTGTTGGAGGTAGCCTTTGTGCACTTAGTCATGAGCTTGGGGACTGCTAATGTGTTCTGTGCAGTTGATCTTCTGCTTCTATTTTCTGGGGTGCCATGGATTAGCTTGCTTATTGGCGTAGGGGGGTGGTTATTTATGGCTTTGAATGTGAGGACCAGTGATTTGTATTGCAGTCTGGCATTTAGAGGAAGCCAATGCAAACCCTTCATGATGGGCGTTATGTGGTCGGATCTTGAGGATCCGGAGAGGACTCTTGCAGCTGCATTCAAGGCTAAGCGGAGCGGGTTTAAGGTCGATTGAGGGAGGCCATGAAGGATAATGTTCGCGAAATCGACATGTGGAAGGACTAGTGCCTGGAAGGTTGTTCGGTAATCTGAGAAGTCCAGTAGGTGTCGGAGGTGTCGTAGAGTTCTGATCTTATGGTATATTGCCTTTGTAATGTTTTTTATATGCATTGTCATGTTCAGGTGCTGATCCAAGGTGATGCCGAGGTAGCGGATTGTGGATTTGGACTTCAATTCTATGTTGTTGATATGTAGTGATGAGGGAGGTGTAAATTTGAGGTTCCTTGTGACAAATAGGACATCTGTCTTGCCGTGATTGATCCGTAAGTTTTGTGATAATAGCCAATCGGTTACTGCTTTGAAGCAATTAATTATTGGGGAGAGCACTGGTTGGTCTATCGAGAACGGCATGTAAAGGAGGATGTCATCAGCATATGCAAGGCATTTTTACATTGAAGGATCGGATTAAGTCACATATCGGCTGCATATAAATGTTGAACATCAGTGATGATAGGGACGATCCTTGGGGGACTCCCTGTGTTTGCAGAAAAGGTTTGGAGGATGAGTGGCCAGCCTTGACTTGTTGCCATCTATTGGATAGGTAGGATTCACACCATTTTAGAGCTGTATTTTGGATTCCCTTTTCTTTCAAGTGCTGTAGAAGTATGTCATGACTCACCGAGTCGAAGGCGGCAGAGATGTCTAGGAAAATAAGGACAAAGCCTTGTTGGATGCTGTTGGTTCCTGTGATCAGATCGTTGAACAGGGTTGTGAGGACAGTGTCTACTCCATGTGCTTCTCTGAATCCGTGTTGGGCTGGGTCCAAAGGTGCTTCGGTGTCGATATGTTGCTGGATTTGTTGTTGAGCGGCTTTTTCGATGATCTTGGCAAGTTGGGGGATGCTTGATATTGGTCTGAAGGATTCTACTTTAGATGGGTCCAGCCTGCTGTTTTTTAGTAAGGGCTTGATAGAGGTGTTTTTGAGGCTCTGCGGGAATGATCCTGTGATAAAGGACTGGTTCAATATTTTGGCCAGGATGTTGCTTATGTCGTGGCGGAGTTCTTTAATCCAGCTGGCTGGGCAGGGGTCATTAGGTGCTGTGCAGGGGTTGACAGCAGCAACGATGTCCGCAACCTCTTTATTGGATACTGTTGATAAGACAGAGGCAATGTTCATTTCCAGAAACTCCACATTCAACCCACCCCAAGCAATCAGTATCCTAAACAGGACAATAACACTAAGGGACGCAGTAAAGTACCGAGGCATCACCCTAGACAAGAATCTGAACCTACAATCACACATAAACAAAACTGCAATGAAGGCATACCACCGATTAAAGCTCATCAGGAGACTCAGACCAATCCTCAGCCAGGACCATTTCCACACCATATGCCAAACGGTCATCACCCTAATATTGAACTATGGAAACTCATTACATCAAGGTCTACCCAAGCAGACTATCCACGCACTGCAGCACGCATCATTGCGGGCACTGCCAAATACGAACACATCACACCCATACTTCAACAACTGCACTGGCTACCGATAATTGCATGAGCGAGATTCAAAACAACTATAAACATATTCAAAGTCATACATCATTGCTTAGCAGATGTCCTTCAAGACTTGATAACCAAGGATACAAGCAGCAGACCCAGGCGAACTAATGGCAGTAACAGACTCCGCACACCCTCAGGATACCATAAGACAAAACAAGCAACTTCCAATAGAGCTATTTCACTCTCGGCACCTGCCCTATGGAACTCCCTCCCTGAAGAATTAAGAACCCTAAACGACCTCAAGGACTTCCGCAAATCCCTCAAAACCCTCCTGTTCATGGAGTTCTATGAACAAGTAACATAAACAAATCAAAAACTTCCAATCTGCCACACATGACTCACCAACAGTCTGCACATCCAAATGAGAACTGAGAATTAATTGCCTAGTCTATATGTATGTCCTGTCACACCTCCCCTCCTGTTGAATGTAGACACACAATTTGTGTTGCTAATCACTTTGATTGAAGGATAAGGTGGTATACTAAACTGGTTAAATAAATAAATAAATAAATAAAATCTCTCCCCAGAAGGAAAATACTAGATAATAATCTCTGTACATAATCTACATTTGTATATAGTTATGACCCCAAAAGTTATCAACTGCATGATATATATAGTTTAAATCCTATTTTACTTTTATTATACTCTTTGTTATAATGTACTTTCACGTGGAGCCCAGTCTCCGAAGGGGCATGTCTGGGTCATCTGGGCACCCACAGGCAGGACAGGCCCATTAGGACCCGATCCTGCACCGCAAGAGCAAGATAGCCCTGCAGGTCCAGACAGCAGGGCATGCCTTTGCATCACTGCAGGGATGTCATCCCAGAGGCATAAATTGCCCGCTGCCTTTGTGACCCTCCATTCCCTGCTGCCTGACCCTGATGGGGCCACTGAGGCCTGGATCAGGTTGCGGGGACTCACTGTTAGTGTCCCGTTGCTCCGGAGGGGGGCTGCTGGGCTCTGTGGGGGGTGGGGGGGTTGTCAGCCAGGATCGGAGGGGCACCCCACTCTTATTTCTCCTCGGAGGTGGAATAAGCAGGGCATCCGCCTGGTGATCCCCGGACATAGAGAGCCATCAATGGAATTGGCCCTGTATGTTCGGGGGTCAATCCCACCAACTCTCCGCCTACTCTCCACCACCGTCATCCCAGTTCCCCCCAGCATGCACAGCAGCTTTGTACATGCAGCGGGGCTGGGAGGCAGCATAGGCTGAGGGTAGATAGCGGGGCTGGACATCCTGTCAGGACGTCCAGCCCCGCTATTCACCTTTGTGGATCAGGCCCATATTGTTCTCTGTAAACTGCCTCGACCCAGCGAAAGGTGGTAGAAAAATTCAGTTAAATAAATAAAAATAAAATAAATAAATGCAATTCTGGTTGCCATATCTTAAAAAGGATATATCTGAATTAGAAAAGGTACAGAGAAGAGCCACCAAAATGGTAAAGAGAATGGAAGGATACCCCTATGAAGAGAGGCTTAAAAGGTTAGGGCTTTTCAACCTGGAAAAGAGACGGCTGAGGGGAGATATGATAGAGGTCTATAAATTAATGAATGAAGTAGAACAGATAAACATAGATCGATTGTTTACATCATCAAAAATTAGAAAGACTAGGGGGCATGCAATAAAGCTACAATAAAACCCATTTAAGAGAAAATATTTTTTCACTCAAAGCGTAATCAAACTCTAGAATTCGTTACCAGAGGATGTAATAAAAGCTGTTAGTGTAAATGGGTTTAAAAAAGGCTTGAACAAGTTCTTGGAGGAAAGGTCCATAAACTATTATTAAAGAGGACATGGGAAATCCACTGCTTGACCCATTACAAGCATTGTGGAACCTGTGTCTTTTGGGGAAACTGCTAGGTACGTATGACCTCGATTGGCCACTGTTGGAAACAGGATACTGGGCTTGATTGACCTTGGTCTGACCCAGTATGGCATATCTTATGTTCTTATGTTCTGACCCACAGTACATAGACAGACACATTTGCTCACATACATGCACACACACATACTCACATACCCGCACACTCACATGTACATACTCACACAGACACATGCATGCACACACAAATCTGCAAACATGCTCACACACATATATGCATGCACACATAAATACCCCCACACACATGCACAGTCACAACAAACATGTGCACATACACTCACACACACACATATGCACACACACATACATGCACGCATGCATCCTTGCACACGCAGGCACACATATGCGTTCACATATCTTCTTCATTGACATTTCTGCACAATTGGGACTGTTTCTGGGAATCTATTTTAGAAAGACGTTTGGTGACTGTATTGCCTGTATAAACCTTTCTGGACTTCTCACATAGGTGCCTCTTGTAAAATCAAAGCCATTCTGAGCCATGAAAGGATTTTAATCATTTGAAGAAATGATTACATAAAGAGAATTTCTTCATTTGGGGCCCTGCCAGGTATTTGCTAATGTAGGATCAAATTCAAAAATGCAAAAAAGCTGACTATTAGATATCAAAGTGCAAAAGGGTAAAAATAATAAGCTGTAGAAAATGAATTACATCGTGACTCGGTCTCCAGCTAAGACTTGTTCATTCCAGAATGTTGACCAGTTCTTGTGGTGTCATTACTCATGTCCGGTTCAGATTCTCCTTGTCACTTATAGGTAGAGCTCTAGCAATGATGTAGATCTGAGAAGGAAGACCTTTGACTGACCAAGAAAAAGGTTTAGCAATTAAGAAATAATTAATAATGGCAGCTATTTATAGATTCCCTTATCAAGGAAATAGACAGAAAGTAGCGAGCTTTGCTGAATCTTGGCGTGAACCAGGAGAGCTCTAGAGAACTGTTCATGATATGGGTATGATGTGCGAGAACAGAGATACTCTAGTGATGGACCTCAGCGTGACTGATGGTGCAGGAAAAGTCCATCTGTGTCCTTAGCGAACCAGCAAGGTTATTCAAAATTGCTCCTTTGGGGGCCACGCCTTGGCATAGCATCCATAACTACCTTCCACTTAATTGTTAAAGCCATTTACATTTCATCTGATGGACTGGGTCAATTGACTGGGAAGAGAGATCATGTCACATCACAGAATTAGCAGACCTATCAAATGAGCAATTTATTCCAAAAATGAAAATGGAAGCGAGATCATAAAACAGCATTATAATAAACGGCAGTCCACAAACACTTTTATACATGAAGAGCCTGATTTTCATTTAGGCAGGCTGTGCGTCACATCGGTGCATAGCCTGCCCACCGAACCCCTTAACCCGAATCTTCACTTCTGCGGTGACGGAAGTGAAAATCCAGGTTTGGTTGGACACACCGCCAAGGCTAAGCGGGTAGCAGCGATTTTCAATGCTTCCTGGTTAGGAAAACGTTGTCTATCTTTAAGGCACTGAGGGCTACCCGGGTAGCATTGAAAATTGCTGCTACCCACTTAGCACTTTCCTCCGCCCCCGATCCGCCCCAGAATGCCCCCAACACACCCCAATGCTAACTGCATAGCATGTGGGTGCATTAGGGACTTAACCAGGATTTTCCAAAGGCACTAACCATGTAGGTGCCTTTGGAAAATCCCAGTTAAGGCATTTACATGGGTAACATGGGCAGTTACCTGTGTAAATGCCTTTGAAAATCGGGCCCGAGAATTGTAATTAGTCATGTCATCAATGAATGTGCCATAAGGTGTGGGCCAGTGTAGTGCAGGGCACCCCGGGGTCACTCTCATCACCTATTCAATCTGCACCTCACTCCAGTGGTCTCTGGGATTGAGACGTGCAGGGTTGCAACTGCTTTTATTCACTGGATGTACAGTCGCTGATGTCTACAGTTTCCAATCAGATTAGTGCTGTGATTGTGTGGTAGGCTATGGCCTAGAATAGCCTATAAATGTATGTAAACGTATGAGAAGCCTGTAAGCTAGGCCTGAGTCCCAGCCCCCATCTAAGAATAAGAATGCTGAGAAAGACCAAAGTCAGTATAAGTTAGAGAAACTGCTTTAAGCTGCTTTTTGATAAGGTTGTGTAGATCCTTTGTTGAATATTCTATGCTGATGACAGACATGATCCAGTGCTCTGTATTCACACATTTTCTAAGCTAAGCAGTGACCTTGTAAGAATTCTGAGCAGGGGGAACAGAGTACTGGGCCCACAGAAAGATCCCAATTGGCTGGGTGCGAGGGTCAGTAGGACCAATAGAAAGTTTGCCTGTATTAAACTGAAGAAGAAAGGTATAAAAGGTGTTGTTTACTGGACTCCATTGCTCAGACCATTTTGATTGTGACATTTGCCTGAGACTTGTGCACAATAAATTGGCTTGGATCTTCGAACTGACTCCTGGTTTTATTCATTGCGTGCACTTCGCTGCAACATATTCTTGGTGCATTGGCCGGGAATGTGCGGTATGTGAATGGTGCGCAAGTGAATATACTACGTATTACCGCCTCCAGGTTTAGTTCGGTCGGGACCGTGGCCGACCGACAGCGCAGAGGACCCCAGGCGCCGCCGGTCCCCTTGTATCGGAGAGGGTTCTGCCCTGCCTCGGCAGCCTGCCGGGTCCGATCGGCCAACACCTCGAACCCGAGGGGAGTCCAGGATTCAACCCAAGGAGGGACTGGTTGCGCAGCGCATTAGTGGCCGGATCCGGTGAGTAGCAATTTGTCTGGTTCTTAGTCAGCTAGCTATGGGAAAGTCTCGCATGCACGAGACTATTATGGTTTAAGATAATGGTACAAGGTAACGAGAGCCTGATCACCTCTCAGGGTGTGGCCGAGTACTCCTTGCATGAGAGTGCGCAAGGACAAAACCCCACCCCTCATGAATAAGTAAGTAAGGTAGGCCTTTATGGAATTTTGGGAACTCGGTGGCATGCCTGTCTGTTTGAATGAATGAGAGGTCTTGCAATACAGACCAAGTGAAAGCGGACTCCTAAGTAGCACAGTTCCTGGCCGGGCGACCGCACCCAGGTCGCGAAAAGGAGGAAGCGTTTGGTGTTTGTCTTCCTTATTGTTCCGTGGGCTGTACGGACCCCTTACCTGCAGCCATACTACCCACCCTCTTTGTCTGTTGTTTTGTACGTCATAATGGGAGGGGCGGGGTCTGTGCAAACTCCGTTGAACTGTATGATCACGAATTTTAAGAAGGGATTTAGCGGTGGTTACGGGACGAAAATGTCGCCGTCCCGGTTAGGAAAATTATGTGGTAGGGAGTGGCCGATGCTGGACACCATGTGGCCACCAGAGGGTTCTTTTGATGTTAGAGTTGTATCCCGAGTGCATGGGATAGTGCGTAGGAATTACCCCAACCAGTTTCCCTATATAGACTCTTGGTTAGAAATCTGTGAAAGGTAACCCTCTTGGATGAAGCGTTGCTGTGAGGAACAGTGCAGGATCATGTTAGCAACTACAAAGGGGGTCCCAGGGGCCAAGGGAGAAAAGCCCCCCATTTACTCAGCCCCAGAACCTGCAGAAATTCTAAATTATCCACCCCAATTCCTGTATAAGCCAGTCCCATCAGCTCCACCATTACCCCGAGCAGAGCCAGAGGAAGAGAGAGCCCCTCCAGCTGACATAACTCCACCCCATCAGTCACCTCCATTGCCCGAAAGAGAGCAGCCCCCTTCCCGAAGCAGAAGTCCCAGTCCCGAACAAAGTTCTCAAAGTTCCCCGGCAGAGTTGCCATCACCTGAAGGAACAGCCAGCAGGGGATCATCAACTGCCAGTCCAGGGTCACCCGTTAGTCCAGGCTCCAGCGAAAGGGTCTCCGCTGGACCCGCAAATTTGCGCTATGCCCTCCGAAGTAGAGAAACGGGCCCGAAAGATGTTCGCCAGATGCCATTGCGCCAAGTCCCAGGATTGCCTATTCTAGATGATGGGGGTCAGGTTGTGGTCGGGCCAACTAGTCTCGTTTATGTGCCCTTCTCTACCACAGATTTATTAAACTGGAAAATGCACTATGCCTCATACTGAAAAACCCCAAGATTTGACAGAGTTAATGTCTAGTATCATGCAGACCCACCAGTCTACCTGGTCTGATTGCCGCTAGCTCTTGGCTACTCTCTTTACTACTGAAGAGCGGGCACGAATAGTACAAGCAACTGCCCGATGGCTGGAAGAGAACCCTGTAGACAGAAGAGACCTAGATCCCCGACGGGCAGCGGCCGTAGATTTCCCGAATGAAGACCAAAGATGGGATCCGAATAGTGCAGAAGGAGAGAGAGCCCTCACCCGCTTCCGCCAGGCTCTACTGCAAGGCCTGAGGAGGGGAGGCCAGAAAGCCATGAATGTTGGGAAGGTAGCAGACGTTCTTCAGCGCCCAGACGAAAGTCCGGCTGCCTTCTATGAACGATTAACTGAAGCTTATAGACTCTATACCCGATATGATCCAGCATCCCAGGAGAATTTACGTATGGTAAATGCTGCTTTTGTGAGTCAGTCCCAGGGAGACATAAAACGAAAATTACAGAAACTGGATGGATTTGTGGGCATGAATACAGCACAGCTAATGGAAGTTGCCCAGAAGGTATTTTTGAATCATGATCAAGAATGTAAAAGGGAAAGTGAAAGAAAAATGAAGAAGAAAGCCGATCTGCTTGCCGCAACTCTAGTTGAAGGACGTGGAGGATATCCAAACAGAAGGACTCGAGGATGGGGAAGGGGACGAGGGAGTGCTCGGTCCCCCTTAGGCGCAAATCAGTGCGCTTATTGTAAGGAAGAAGGACATTGGAAGAATGAATGCCCGAATGTTGGCTCCACCCCCTGGAGAGGGAGGGGGAGCACCAGGAGAGGAGGGGGCCGGTTCCAGCAACGAGGAGGAATGCAGCGCACACAGTTTCAGCAGGAAAAAGCTGCCGTAGAGGGAGTGGCGACTACTGAGGACTACTACGTGGATGAGGACTAGGCCAGACCAGGCTCCAAGTTTTCCCTGGGTCCCCAGGAGCCTATGGTCAACTTAAAGATTGGGGACCAGTACATGGACTTTATCGTGGATACGGGGGCCGAACATTCAGTAGTGGCTAAGCCAGTGGCTCCCTTGTCTTCCCGATCTGTCACTATTGTTGGCGCCACTGGGACTAGAACCACAAGACCCTTCCTGCAGAACCGTGCCTGCGAATTAGGGGGATGGAAGATAACACATCAGTTCCTGTACATACCTGAATGCCCAGTTCCCCTTTTGGGCCGAGACATGCTTGCTAAGCTCCAGGCGCAGATATCATTTGTTGAAGGAGGAAAAATGGAGATGACTGTAAATTCGGAATCTGCTGGCCTGATGGTGCTGACTGTCCCCCGAGAAGAAGAATGGCGGTTCTATAGTCCACTTTCATCCAAGGCAGCTAGCCCCCGTATACCCACTAACATCTTAGCTCCGCCCGGAGTGTGGGCGGAGGATAATCCTCCTGGCCTAGCAAAGAATATAGCTCCTGTGCTTGTCACCCTTAAACCAGGAGCAGAACCAGTGCATGTGCGACAATATCCTCTCCCACGACCAGCAATTGAAGGCATTCATTGTCACCTCAAGAAATTACTACAGTATGGACTCCTGAGAGAATGCCAATCACCCTGGAACACCCCCCTCCTCCCAGTCAAGAAGCCTGGGACAGGTGACTACCGCCCAGTGCAGGATTTGCGACGAGTGAACAGTGCAGTTGAAACCATACATCCAGTAGTACCAAATCCTTACACCCTCCTGGGACTGATTCCATCGGAAGCTATTCATTTCACCGTTCTGGATTTAAAAGGGGCTATTCATTTCACCGTTCTGGAGGGAAGAGTGGCCTAGTGGTTGGGGCAAGGTACTATAGGCCGGAAGGTCGGTGGTTCAAATCCCACTAGAGGACAGCAACCTTGGGCCGGAAGGACTGGGGTTTCTAGTCCCACGGGTGCTCCTTGTGGTCTTGGGCAAGCCACTTAACCCTCCATTGCCCATGTTCCCTGTAAGTATTAGTGTATGTGTCTCATATCCCCTCGTGTTAAATGTATCCCCCAACCGCTTTGACCCGGTGAAAAGCGAAATATAAATGCAGCTAAATAAATAAATAAATAAATAAAAGATGCCTTTTTCTGTATCCGCCTGGCATCTGCCAGCCAACTCTTGTTTGCATTTGAATGGGAGAACCCCACTACAGGAAGACGAGGCCAACTCACTTGGACTCGCTTGCCTCAAGGATTCAAGAATTCACCCACCATCTTCAGTGCAGCTCTCAATCAAGATCTTTCAAACTACTCTGTAACTTCAGGACGAAGAATCTTACTTCAGTATGTAGATGATTTGCTTATAGCCACCAACTCCAAGTCTGAATGTGTGCAAGCCACCAGTGATCTCTTGCACCTCTTAAATGAAGCCGGATACAAAGTCTCAAGAGCCAAAGTGCAGTTGTGCCAAACTGAAGTGAAATACCTAGGGTTCCATCTATCCAAAGGAATCCGGAAATTGGGACTCGAGCGGAAGGAAGCAGTATGCCGCATCCCAACCCCCACCACCAGAAAACAGGTGCGGGCTTTCTTAGGAGCTGCGGGCTACTGTCGGATATGGATACCCAATTTTGCACACTTCGCAAAACCCTTGTACCAAGCCACGAAGGGAGTGGAACGATCACCCATGGAATGGGGCCCAGAACAGGATAAAGCGTTCAAATCACTGAAAACAGCATTAATGTCATCACCAGCCTTGGGCCTACCAGATATGCAGAAACCATTTCATCTCTATGTCCATGAGTCCATGAGTCCATGTGGAAATGCGTTGGGAGTTTTGACTCAGCCCCTTGGATCCTGGAAACGACCTGTAGCCTATCTGTCAAAACAATTGGACTCTGTTGCCAAAGGATGGCCACCTTGCCTAAGAGCCGTAGCAGCCACAGCCCTCTTGGTGAGCGAAGCAGACAAGCTCACTTTGGGACAGAATCTTCAAGTCACTGTACCACATTCTGTTTTAATCTTAATGGAACACAAAGGAAACTACTGGTTCACCAACGCGCGGATGTTGAAATATCAAAGTATGCTGTGTGAAAATCCCCGGTTGCAATTGAGTGTCAGTCAAACCTTGAACCCTGCTACCCTACTGCCAACTGGTCCACGCCCTCCTGACCATGATTGTCTAGAAGTAATGGACACTGTATATTCAAGTCGCCCAGACTTAACTGATATCCCTTTGAACAACCCAGAAAGGACTTTCTTTGTGGATGGAAGCAGTCTTGTAATTAATGGACGATGATGTGCCGGTTATGCAGTGGTGACCCAGGACATGGTAATAGAATCATCAGCTTTGGCCCCAGGAACTTCAGCACAGAAGGCCGAATTAATAGCCCTCACGCGAGCACTGAAACTGGGGACTGGGATCCGTCTGAACGTATACACAGATTCTAAATATGCCTTTACAACATTACATGCCCATGGAGCCTTGTACAAAGAACGCGGATTGATAACCTTGGGAGGCAAGTCCATCAAGTATGGCCCAGAAATATTGACTTTATTGGAAGCAGTATGGGCCCCCAAACAAGTTGCTGTAATGCACTGCCGAGGCCACCAGACTGGAGATGGAGAAGTGTCCCGAGGGAACAGATTCGCCGATGCCTCAGCCCGAGAAGCAGCAATCAAAGGAGAAATTTCTACCCCCAATATTGCAGTTCAAGCAGCCATATTTCCAGTATCTCTTAGTGCTTGGACACCACGATACACATCAAATGAGCTGGACTATTATTGTCAGAATGAGGAGGGCAGTTATCCGAGACTGGATGGATAGTGCTACCACGGCCCGAAGGAGGCTCACCTCCTGGTATGACTGTGATCCCTGAAGCCCTGGGTCCAGCCTTTGTCCACGCCTTTCATCAAGCCACACACTACGGAAAAACCGCAATGGAAAAAGCTCTGAAACCGTATTTCTGTATCTCATTATTGGGACCCTTAACTGCCTCAATAGCCTGAAAATGTGTAACCTGTGCAAAGAATAATGCTCGACAGGGCCCTGTCCTACCTCCAAGAGTTCAATCGGTGGGAGTTACCCCCATGGGAAATATCCAAATAGACTTTGCAGAAATGCCACGAGCGAATGGATATCACTACCTACTGGTTCTAGTTTGTACTTTCTCTGGGTGGGTGGAGGCTTTCCCCACCAGGACTGAAAAGGCCAGAGAAGTCACTAAGGCTCTGCTTCATTAAATCATTCCCTGGTTTGGAATACCTTTGACCATAGGGTCAGACAATGGGCCCTCCTTTGTGTCACAAGTAACTCAGCAGCTAGCCAGTGCTTTACAAATACAGTGGAAGTTACATACAGCTTATAGACCCCAAAGTTCAGGGAAAGTAGAGAGAATGAACCGAACCCTGAAGTCTCAATTGTCCAAACTCTGTCAGGAAGCTCACCTGAAATGGCCTCAAGCTCTCCCTATAGCCCTTCTCAGAGTACGTTCAGCCCCCACTAAGTCATTAGGAGTTTCCCCATTTGAGGTTTTGTATGGAAGACCCCCGCCCATAGTACAGGGAATAAGGGGGATATGAGTCAGATTGGATCAGAAATCACTAGACAAGAATTGTTGGCTCTAAGTTCTGTCTTGCAGGACCTCCATACCTGGGTGCAAGACCAGTTGCCTATCGATCTGACAGAGCCATTGCATCCCTTCAAGCCTGGAGCCACGGTGTGGGTAAAAGAGTGGAAGAAGACACTGTTGGCACCTCATTGGAAGGGACCGTACGTTGTTCTACTGTCAACACCCACAGCGGTTAAAGTGGCAGAAATCGATTCCTGGATTCATCACAGTTGAGTCAAACCAGCAGCAGTTTCTGAGAGTCATCCTTGGACTTCGATCACTAATCCTGAAGCACCATTACGACTCACACTACGAAGAGAATAACCAGCCTTCAACATCTCAGTTATCTATCATCAAAAAGCTAAGAGACTATGATCATGATTATTGCGTATTGCTGTTTCATCTTTGCGGTGGCCCTGGGTCCCCTGGAAACAACTCTTGCCCTGCCTCCTTGTGCAGCTTGTATAACCACTACCTGAACTGGGATGAAGATCACCCAAACTTTACTTTATCACTCTTACTACACGTGCACTGGTAAAGTCAGTCAGTGCATGTATAATGGTACTGAACTAAATGTCTGTACGAATGGAAAGACTCGTACCTGTTTTAGACCCCGACAGAATCCTTCTTACTACGTTTTGGAACTATGATGGAATGATGAAGATGGAGCCCTCATAAAATGCTACAACTCAACTCACTGATCCCACCAGACCTGCGGCCCTGTATTTTGATGCTTGTGATCTGATAAACAGAAATGACTATTATAGGTGTGGATCATGGGATCAAGCTTACTACTATGATGACAAGTACATGTGTCCCGAAGGTGCATACAGATGGGGAATATGCACTGGGGTACATTCCCCAACCACTTATGGAAAACCATCAAAAGATTACTATTTCTGCCCAAAATGGGGCTGTGTGTACTACGCTACCTGGTCTGGTAGCCCTACTGGACAAACTGGAGATAATCGCAAGGCCAAGTTAGAAAGATTACCTCTACTGGAACCCAAGAAATGCAAGAAAGGTGCCTGCAATCCCCTATGACTTCTCATCCTTGACCCGAGCCAGTGGAAGCAAGGATTCCGATTCGGCCTACGTATTGCAGGAAGTGGAACTGACCCTGGGACTATTGTATATATACAGCTCAACACCAAAACTTATGTCTCATCACCTTACCGAATACATCATACCTTCTATGAGGCCGTGAAGGCAGAGTTTGTAGTCCCCCACGCTTCTCGAAATTTGTTCATTGAACTGGCTGGAGCTGTAGCATCCAGTCTTCATGTCTCTGATTGTCTTTTCTGCGGAGGAACTCAGATGGGAGACCAGTGGCCCTGGGAAGCACAAGAATTGAACTATTCTGTACCATATAACCAAACTGATCTGCATCCAGCTACCAGTGAATGGGTCCTAGCTAGCCCCATTGTTGGTAACCTATGTTTTGCTTGAGCTGGACCACAATTGACTATGCTAGTGGGGCAGTTGGTCTGTTTGAACCAGAAGTATATAATGCTACTATCAAAAAGACATCAAAAAGACATCCTGGTGGTCAGGAACCAATGCGCCGGGAAACTCCAATCCTCTGATCATCTTTCCTAACCTTGCCAGGTTATGGACAAATCTCGCTTCCCACAATAACTGGCAAGCTCCACCTGGACTATATTGGATCTGTGGAACTCGAGCATATGCTAGACTCCCTGCCAACTGGGGAGGTGCGTGTGTTTTGGGGACAATAAGACCTTCTTTCTTTCTTCTGCCCATTTCCCATGGAGAACGACTGGGTTTTCCTGTATACAAGAGTCGACAGAAACGAGAGGTCTTGAAGATAGACCAATGGGACAAATGTGATGCAACATCTGAAGAATGGCCACTGGAGAGAATCGTTTCCTACTATGGACCCGCCACCTGGGCACAAGATGGCTCTTGGGGTTACCGCACCCCTGTGTATATGTTAAATCGTATTATACGTTTGCAAGCTGTTGTAGAAATAATAACAAATGAAACTAGTAGAGCACTAACCCTGTTAGCTAAACAAGCCACGCAGATGCGTACAGCCATTTATCAGAATCGCTTAGCATTAGATTATTTACTTGCTGCTGAAGGAGGAGTATGTGGAAAGCTGAATTTAACTAACTGTTGTTTGCAAATTGATAATGAAGGACAAGTTGTAGAAGATATAGTCAATCATATGAGAAAGCCAACATATGTACCAGTTCAGACATGGCATGGTTTGCAACTCGATGGATGGTTTGGTTCTCTGTTTTCAGGAATGGGCGGCCTGAAAACACTTGTATTCATTGTCCTATTCATATTGGCTATTTGCTTGTTTCTCCCATGTCTCCTACCCTTATGCTTACGCATGTTGAACTCAACCATTGATAGTATTGTTGAACGTAAGGCAGCTACAAAGGTATTAGCTATGTGGCAATATTCCCTTGTACCCCAACATGATGCTGATAGCCCTGTGTAATGTGTGATTTGATTCTCACCCTTTCTCACTTATGGGTGAGAATAATCAAAGGGGGGAATGTGGTAGGCTATGGCCTAGAATAGCCCATAAATGTATGTAAACGTATGAGAGACCTGTAAGCTAGGCCTGAGTCCCAGACCCCATCTAAGAATAAGAATGCTGAGAAAGACCAAAGTCAGTATAAGTTAGAGAAACTGCTTTAAGCTGCTTTTTGATAAGGTTGTGTAGATCCTTTGTTGAATATTCTATGCTGATGACAGACATGTTCCAGTGCTCTGTATTCACACATTTTCTAAGCTAAGCAATGACCTTGTCAGAGAAAAGTATCAAAGTTTAGAATTGTGCCTTTGTTAGAGAATTCTGAGCAGGGCGGAACAGAGTACTGGGCCCACAGAAAGATCCCAATTGGATGGGTGCAGGGGTCAGTGGGACCAATAGAAAGTTTGCCTGTATTAAACTGAAGAAGAAAGGTATAAAAGGTGTTGTTTACTGGACTCCATTGCTCAGACCATTTTGATTGTGACATTTGCCTGAGACTTGTGCACAATAAATTGGCTTGGATCTTCGAACTGACTCCTAGTTTTATTCATTGCGTGCACTTCGCTGCAACAATTGGAGATTGACAAAAATCAGAAACATTTGAAGCTGAGCCTGAATAAACTAGTGGCATGTGAATTTTATGGACAAAGTCTGCACTGGAAGTGGTTCCAAAGATTTCAGGTTGCCTATTGTTAATGATGGACAAGCTAGTAAGATTGGGAGCTGAGGTGGATATGAATCTGTTTTGTCATTAGATCTTGTGTTTTTCAGCTTAGATAAACTAAGTCCCTTCTTGCAATAGGAAAACCTCATGCAGTTAATGCCTTCCCTGGGCAGACATGCAATTCTTTATATGAGGCGTTAGCTTCTGGGAGTCTGAAGAGCTTACAGCTGGTGCAGAACATGCCCGTCAAGCCACTTACAGACAGGACGCAATTTGATCACTTAACAATGGGCCTTTTCCCTAAATCCACTCTCCTTTAGGAGCTTCTGGGTCGCCAGGAGTCAGCAGTGACTCAAAGGCACACATTGCATTGCATTGCATTGTATGGAACTTGCTCCACTGGACATATGATCTTCAGCAAGCATAACTGAATTCCATAGCAAGCTAAAAATTCACCTTTTCAAAGAACATTTTGTCTCCGACACCTAGCTGCTCCCCTCATGGGAGCTATACTGTGGCCCAATAACCTGATCCCCCCTTATGTTATTTAAATACCCACATACAGATCATATTTTAACTTGTTACACTCTAAGGTGAACCTCTGTTCACTCTCTACCATCTGTAATGTTTGTTTTATAAGTTAACTACTGTTTAATTACTGTTTAAGTTACATGTAAAACTTATTTTCCTTAGTTAATTGTACACCACTCTGACTCGTAGATATAGCGGTATAAAAAAGTTGCTAAATAAATAAATAAGTGAACACTGTTTCACAGACTTCCAATAGAAACTTGGCCAAAATCTAAGAGGTTGATATTCAGTGGGGGTGTGGAGGCAAAATAATGTTGTCTTGTTAAATTTCTTGTTTTGATTTCAGGTTCTTTAATTTTATTTTGAATCATTTTACTATTTTTAAGTCTGGTTACAAGGCAAGTATCTTGCAAATACTACTACTACTACTGAGCATTTGTATAGCGCTACAAGATGCATGTAAGAGATGGTTCCTTCTCATCAGAGCTTACAATCTAGTCAAGACAGACAACACAGTAGCTGTAGACATGGGATACTTCTAGGGGGAATGGTAAGGAAACACAAAGGAGACCAGGTGAGTCAAGATCCGAAAGCGGCAGTGAAGAGGTGAGTTTTCAGCCTGGATTTGAAAAGGGCCAGAGAAGACGCCTGACGTACAGACTCAGGTAGTTTGTTCCAGGCATAAGGAGCAGCAAGGTGAAAGGAGCGAAGTCCAGAGTTAGCAGTAGAAGAGAAGGGCACAGATAGAAGTGATTTGCCAGAAGAGCGGAGTTCCCGAGGAGGGGTGTAGAGAGAGATATGAGAGGAAAGGTAGTGAGGAGCTGCAGAGTGAATGCACTTATAGGTCAGCAGGAGAAGTGTGAACTGGATGCGGAAATGAATAGGGAGCCAATGAAGTGACTTGAGAAGAGGAGTAATATGAGCATGACGAGGCTGGAGGAAGATTAGCCGTGCAGCAGAGAGTTGAACAGACTGAAGGGGAGAGAGATGACTGAGAGGGAAACAGCAAGGAGTAGGTTACAATAATCAAGATGGAAGGTGATTAAGGAGTGAATAAGTGTCTTAGTAGTGTGTTCAGAAAGGAATGGGCGGATTTTGTTGATGTTATAGAGAAAGAAACGGCAGGTCTTAGCTATCAGATGGATGTGTGTGGAGAAGGAGTCAAAGACGACCCCAAGGTTGTGAGCTGATGAAACAGGGAGGAGTAGAGAGTTATCCACAGAGATGAGAAAGGAGGAAGGGGAGAGGAGGTTTTAGGGGGAAAAATAAGAAGCTCAGTTTTGGCCATGTTCAATTTCAAACGGTGGTGAGACATCCAAGCAGCAATGTCAGGCAGGCAGAGATCCAGGCCTGGATTGCCGGAGAGATTTCAGGTGTAGAGAAGTAGATCTGTGAATCATCGGCATAAAGATGGTATTGAAAGACATGGGAAGAGATGAGCGCACCAAGGGGACTGGGTGTAGAGAGAGAAAAGGAGCGGACCCAAGACAGATCCTTGGGGTGCACCAACTGAAAGCAGGATAGCAGCAGAGGAGGATCCACCAGAACAAACACTGAAAGAGCGATGGGAGAGATAGGAGGAGAACCAGGATAGTACAGAGCCCCTAAAACCAAGTGAGGACAGGGTATCGAGGAGAAGGTTGTGGTCAACCATATCAAAAGCAACAGAGAGGTCAAGAAGGATGAGACAGAGTAAAGGTTCTTGGATTTTGCCAGGAACAAGTCACTGGGGACTTTGGCAAGAGCCGTTTCAGTAGAATGTAAAGTATGAAAACCAGATTGTAAAGGATCCAGGAGGGCTTGAGAGGAAGTGAGTCATCACATCTTTATGAGTGCTGCCTCCAGCAAGCAGGGCTGTATTACTGGTGATGTTCCTTCCTTTTATTCTTTGGCCCAAAATTTGTCTGGTCTGCTGTTCTATGTAAAATGCTAACTCGATTTTTTGCCTTGTGAATCTATTGACTGCTACTGCTACTACTACTATTATTTATCATTTATATAGCACTACTAGGAATATGCAGCACTGTGCAAATACACATAAAAGACAGTCCCTTATCCACAGAGCTAAGAAAGACAAACAGAACAGGGGATTAAGGAATTCATAGGGAAATGATTAAAAATATATATTTGCAAAGCCCTGCTGTAGAGATGTACTCCAAAGATTTTTGTTCTGCCATGTTCTTGTGCCAGAAATTCTGTGAAGGGGTTCCAACCCAAACGTTACCAGTTTGAGGAGAGCCTGGCCTGTGACAAAATAGGAGAGAAAACCCAAACTTTGGATTTTTCAGTGCCATGTTTTGGATTAAAATGATATGAAATGCAATAGAAATGTTTGTTGATATTTTCCATTTCAGTTCAGAATAATGCACTTCTCTATTATTCAGCTTGTAATGGTCAGTGTCACTCAAACATCTCACCAGCATGGGCAAAAATGAATATCCCATTTCACCGCCAACCATGGTGGCTATCCTGTAAGTGGCGATATTCGGTCATTGACCTATTCTAACTTTATGTGGTTTATGTGAATATTGCCACCAACCAGATAGTCGACAGGACTGCCCCAAGATCCACCTATGGACCACACCAAAATTAACTGGATGTTTGCAAGGCAGTCTATGGGGATATTCTGCAACATTAACTAGTTAGTGCTGCTGAATCGGTCTGAGCAGATGTATGTGGTTTTCAGGTTCTACAAACCACATAAACTCTTTTGAATATCAACCCCTACGATTTTGCATTTGGTTCACAAATGCTAATTTAGGAGTCTCCCAAAGTATTTGGTTAGAATTATCATTCCTTGGGATCATTCGAGGCCACTGAGGTGATTTCAGATGGATTTTTTACAGTTTCTGATGACTGTAATTAAATTGATGTTAACTAGACATGTTCAGTTGATTGATACATATTTGTGGAATATTTATTTTAATAGTGCTACTGGACATGCACAGTACTATGCAGTAATAATAAGTACTTCGGTACAATATATACCTGCCCAAAGAGCTTACAGTCTGTGGGTATCTGAGATAATCGAAAATGGTGACTATGGTGATCAAATGAATGACACCATTTACCAGTGGAATTAAGAATAATGATTAATATTGCAATATATGATCCTATTGTTATTAAGAACCATTGAGCAATGTCCCTGCTAAGTTGCGCTAAGTCCTTCACCGGCATTCCTGCTGGTGGGGGAATGTGTAAAGCAATCACGAAAGTGATCATACTTAGGATCGCGCGACATACGCAGGTCCTGAGGGCCTGCCGATGCTATGCGATCCTAAGCCGATCGCTTTCGCGATCGTTTTGCACCTCCCACCACCATCAGGAATGGCAGTGGAGGACTCGGTGAAGCTTAGTGGGAACATTGCCATTGAGCTGATGTCAAATCATGGTGACCCTCTGGATAGTTGTCCTAAACTCAGTCAGCTAATTGTTGATAGAGTGGCGTCAACATATTGTTGTTGTTAAGTGCCGTCGAGTCGGAGTCGACTCATGGCGACCCTCTGGATAGCTATCCTAAATTGTGTTCGGTCTTCAGTCAGGCGGCTCATTGTTGACAGACTGGTACCCGTAGCTGCTGTTATTGTATCGATCCATCTCATTGCTGGCCTTCCTCTTTTGGGTTCACCTTCTATCTTGCCAAGCATGATGTCTTTCTCTAATGATCTCTCTCTTCGCATGATGTGTCCAAAGTATGAAAGTCAAAGTCTTGTCATCTGAGCTTCTAAAGAAAGCTTAGGTTTGAACTCCTCTAGTACCGACTGGCGTCAACGTAGCTGCTGTTATTGTATCAATCCATCGCATTACTGGCCTTACTCTTTTGCACTGACTTCAGCCTTGAAAAACATGATGTCTTTTTCTAATGATTTGTCTCATCACATGATATATCCAACATATGAATGCTTGAATCTTACATCTAAATAAAACTTAGTTTTGATCTCCTCTAGTACCGACTGATTTGTTCTTCGGGCATTCCATGTTTTACACATTATTCTTCTCCAGCACCATATATTCAAAGGCAACAATTTTTTTCCTATTTTTCTTCACTGTCTAACTTTCACATGTATATGGCATTATTGAAAATACCATGGCTTGGACAAGTCAAATCTTGTATGTAGAGATACATCTCTGCTCTTGAAAATCTTGTCTAGGTCCTTCATAGCTGTTCTGCCAAGAGCAGTGCGTCATCAGATTTCTTGACTGCTTGTCATTTCTGTATTGATTATTAATTCATGTAAGTTAAAGTTGTCTACTATTTCTATTACTTCTCCATCAAAGGTAAAATTATTGTTTTTGCCAGTTGTCAGGATCTTTGCCTTCTTCATGTTAATGTACAGGTCCATTTTAAGACTATCTTCTTCACTTTCAGCCAGTAATGTGGTATCGTCAGCATAGCAAAGTTACTGATGAGTCTTCCACCTATCTTCACACCTCAGCTGTCTTCATACAGTCCTGCTTCTCTGATGATTTGCTCTGCATATAAATTAAACAGGTAGGGGGAAACTGCAACCTTGTCATATAGCTTTGCTGATTTTAAACTATTTTGTTTCTCCTTGTTCTGTTTGAGCTGTTGCTTCTTGATCAATGTAAAGATTGTGCATGAGAACTATCAGGTGTTCAGGTATACCCAGGTTTCTTAATTTGGAACATGATTTACATAATCAAAAGCCTTGTTGTCGTCAATAAAACACATATGGATATCCTTTCATATTCTTTTGTTTTTTTTTCAAGGATCCATCTCACATTCACAATGATGTCTCTTGCTCCTCGCCCTTTCCTGAACCCTGCTTGCATTTCAGATGGTACTCATTCCAGGGAAGCTTGGAGTTTCTACTGAATGATCTTGAGCAGAATCTTGTTGACATGTGAGATCAGAACAATTTCCACAGTCAGCCAGATCACCTTTCTTCAGTATTGGTATGAACGCAGATCTTTTCCAGTCAGTTGACCATGATGTTGTCTTGGAGATTTCCTGGCAGAGCCTTGTAACTATTGTAACAGCTGCATCTGATTGCTGTAATACACCAAGGCAGCATGGTTTTACTAGAGGCAGGTCTTGTCAAACAAATCTAATTAATTTCTTTGACTGAGCAACCAGAGAGTTGGACCAAGGAAGCTCCCTAGATGTGGTATACTTATATTTGATGGCATTCCGCACAGGTTACTTATAATAAATTGAGCACAATAAGGATGAACCCTAAAGTGACTGGCTGAGTTAGAAATTGGTTGAGTGGGAGGCGACAGGGTATAGGTAAGTGGAGCTCACTCTGAGGAGAAGGATGTTACCAGTGGTGTGCTGCAGGGATCTGTCCTTGGTCCAATTCTCTTTAACATTTTTGTTAGTGATTTTGCAGAAGGGCTGTCAGGTAAGGTTTGCCTCTTTGCAGATGATACCACAATCTGCAATAGAGTAGACACCCAAAAAGTAGATAACATGAGGAGGGATCTAGCAAAGCTTGAAGAATGGTTGACAATTTGGCAGCTGAGATTTAACGCTAAGAAATGCAGGTGCATTTGGGCTGCAAAAATCCAAGGTTGTGGTACATTATAGGAGGTGAAGTATTTCTTACCCATGAAAGAAGAGCAGAACCTGGGCAAGATTGTTTCTGATGATCTTAAGGTGGCTAAACAGGTAGAAAAGATGATGGTGAAAGTCAGAAGGATGCTTGGGTGTATAGGGAGAGGAATGGCCAGCAGAAAGTAGGAGGTGGTAGTGCCTCTATATGTCTTTGATGATACCTGAAATATCGTCTGTAATTCTAGAGACAACACCTTTAAAAGGATATAAACAGGATGGAGCTGGTACAGAGAGTTGCTACCAAAATGCTCACTGGGCTTTCTTATAATAAGGCATATGGGGACAGACTTAAAGATCTCAATATGTATACTTTGGAGGAAAGGTGAGAGAGGGGCAATATGACAGAGATGTTTAAATACCTCCATGGCATAAATACACAGGTGGAGAGCATCTTTCAAATGAAAGAGAGCTCTTCAATGAGAGGACATAGGATGAAGGTGAAAGGACATAGACTCAGGAGTGATATGAAGAAATATTTCTTTACAGAAAGAGTGGTAGATATGTGGAATAGTCTACCAGTGGAGGTAGAAGAGATAAGGACCATTCCCACCAGATGTATCCCATGTCTACAGCAGCTGTGTTGTCTATCTTTCAAGCTCATACGCAACACAGCCCCGTCATTCCTCTCCACCTTGATCTGCTCTCAACCACTCAACAGAAGCAGGAGAACCATCAATACTAACACCCTGATAGTTCCATCAGATATTAGAGCTGTTAAAACTAGCACAAGTAACAGAGCATTCTCATACTCTGCACCAACACTCTGGAACCATCTGCCGCCAGAGTTACGAGCCTGCAAAGACCTAACTGACTTTAGGAAAAACCTCAAGACTTATTTGTTTCAGAGTCATTTCAATTTGTTTTAAGCCCAAAGCTTAAGATTATTCACCGCAATAATCCATTGCATACCTATGTACACCTGATAGTTTATGTAAATTTATATTTGGTTTTGTGTATACTGGTTATTTGTATATATGTACATATTCCACATCAGTGTATTTATGTAAACAGTGCCCCTTATACCCAAAGGTATGAGTATACATGTATCCAGATATACATGTATACAGATATACTTATACTTATACAGATATACTTATTTACACCACTTGTGTGATGTGCCTACCCTCCGAATCAACCTATGCGCGCCCCAAATTCTACTGTATTTATTACTCTTGAATTTGTTTTGTGTATACTGGTTATTTGTATATATGTACATATTCCACATCAGTGTATTTATGTAAACAATGCCCCTTATACCCACTTGTGTGATGTGATGTGCCTACCCTCCGAATCAACCTATGCGCGCCCCAAATTCTACTGTACTGATTTGACAGTTCTCCTATTGTAATCGGACCGCTGCTGATCGCTGGAAGCAGCGGTATATAAATGTTTGCTAAATAAATAAATAAATAAATAAATATAAAATAGATTGTAAGCTCTGATGAGCAGGGACCATCTTTTCCATGTGTCTGTGCAGTGCTGCATACATCTTGAAGCGCTAATCAAATTTTCAGTAGTAGTAAGGATAATATCATTTTTTCAAGAAAGCATGGAGCAAACATAGAAGATCTCTAAAGGAAAAAAAAAAGGGACCACAGCGCTTAGCAGTTGGAATGGAAGGGTAGACTGGATATGCTCTTCTTTTTCTGTCATATTTCTATCTTTCTTTGATAATGCTTTCAATGCTGCTTCAACTTCTCCTTTCATCACCAGCAGTTCCTGATTGTAGAATACAGTACTGTTGATCCACTTAATCTTTATGCTAGAATGATTCAGTGTGTTCTTTCCACGTTCTGATCTTCTTAGCATCATTCAGCATCTTTTAGCATTCCATTTTGAGGGTGGAATTTTCTCTTTAACTCTCGTTGCTTTTGGAAAGCCGATCTTATTATTCCTCTAATAATTTCTGATTCTATTTGCTTGCATGTGTCATTTTAGTACTTCTCTTTGTCTCATCTTGCTGCACGTTGGAAATCTCTGTTTATGGAAATGGGTAACAGGGGTAACATATGGAAAGAAGTGTGTATAAATGCCCGTAGCATGGGAAATAAGATCCCTGATGTTGAAGCTTTGGTGGGAGTGGCTGACTTGGATTTAGTGGCAGTTACAGAAACATGGTTCACAGAAAACCATGACTGGGATGTAACTATACCTGGCTATACTTTATTCAGGAAGGACAGGGTAGGAAGAAGGGGAGGAGGAGTGGCACTATATGTAAGAACGACTATTAAAGCTTTGGAATTACAGAGCTTAAAAGGGAGAGAGGAGGCATTGTGGGTTAAACTAGAAAGAGGGAAAGAGAAATCTATTTACATTGGTGTGATATTCAGACCTCCCTCACAAGAGGAAGAGGTGGACAGAGAGTTAATTGAAGACATATGCAGCATTGCTAGGAAAGGGGAAGTGCTATTTATAGGAGATTTCAATATGCCAGATGTTGATTGGCACATTCCTGCTGCAGTATCATCTAGAAGTAAGGAGATCCTGGATTCTCTACAGGGAGAACTATTCAGGCAATTGGTAACAGACCCCACACGTGAAGGGACCATACTGGACTTGGTGCTTACCAATGGTGAAAGTGTTTCTGATGTTGTAGTGGGAGATCATTTTGCATCCAGTGATCACCAGATGGTGTGGTTCAGTATTAGGACTAGGGCTGTTAGAATCCATTCCAAGGTGAGGATCTTAGACTTTAGGAAGACTAACTTTGCGAAGATGGGCCAATACCTCAGGGAGTCGTTAGTGGGATGGGAACAGCTGGGGGATGTAGAAAAACAGTGGGCAAAACTGAAAGGGGATATTTTAAGGGCAACCAACCTTTTTGTTAAAATGGTAAATAAAGGCATAAGGAAAAGGAGACCGCTATGGTTTTCTAAGGAAGTAGCTGAAAAAGTGAAGAAAAAGAGGGAGGCCTTCATGAAATACAAGAGATCACAGAGAGAGGAAGACAGGCATCTGTATTTGGAAAAACTTAGAGAAGCTAGCAAAGTAGTCAAGAAGGCAAAGATTCAAAAGGAGGAGGAAATAGCCAATGCAATAAAATGGGGGGATAAGATATTTTTCAGATATATTAGTGAGAAGAGGAAGGGCAAAAGTGGTATTGTCAGACTCAAGGGTGCAGGGGGGGAATATGTCGAAGCTGATAAGGATAAAGCGGAATTGCTTAACAAATATTTTTGTTCTGTGTTCACAGATGAAGAACCAGGAGCAGGACCTCAGAAAACACCCACAAATAGGAACAGAAGCGAGGGACATCTTGAACAATTTTCAGAAGACTGTGTTCGTGAGAAACTAGCTCAACTTAAAGTAGACAAAGCGATGGGACCGGATGGGATACACCCTAGAATACTGAGGGAACTTGGGGACGTTCTAGCAACTCCACTGACTGACCTTTTCAATGCCTCGTTGGAGTCGGGAGTGGTGCCAAAGGACTGGAGAGAGGCTCATGTGGTTGCCTTTACACAAAAGCGGAAGTAAGGATGTGGTTAGTTTAACTTCGGTGGTGAGTAAATTATTGGAAACGCTGCTGAAAGAGAAAATAGTGAGGTTTCTGGAGTCCAGCGGATTACAGGATCCGAGGCAGCATGGATTCACCAGAGGCAGGTCTTGTCAGACAAATCTGATTGATTTCTTTGACTGGGTGACCAGGGAGTTGGACCGAGGGAGAGCTCTAGATGTGGTGTATTTAGATTTCAGTAAAGCCTTTGACACTGTTCCTCACAGGCGACTTATAAACAAACTGAGCACCCTAGGGATGGACCCTAAAGTTACTGCTTGGGTTAGAAATTGGTTGGGTGGGAGGCGACAAAGAGTACAAGTAAATGGAGGTCACTCTCAGGAGAAGGATGTTACCAGTGGTGTGCCCCAGGGATCTGTCCTTGGTCCGATTCTTTTTAACATCTTTGTTAGTGATATAGCGGAAGGGCTATCGGGTAAGGTTTGCCTCTTTGCAGATGATACCAAAATCTGCAATAGAGTAGACACCAAGGAAGGTGTAGATAACATGAGGAGGGATCTAGCTAAGCTTGAAGAATGGTCTAGAATTTGGCAGCTGGGATTTAATGTTAGAAAATGTAAGGTCATGCATTTGGGCTGCAGCAATCCAAGGGAGCAATACAGTATAGGAGGTGAAGTACTTTTGTCCACTAAAGAAGAGCGGGACCTGGGCGTGGTTGTGTCTGATCATCTTAAAGTAGCTAAACAGGTAGAAAAGGCAACGGCAAAAGCTAGAAGGATGCTTGGGTGCATACGGAGAGGAATGGCTAGCAGAAAAAAGGAGGTGATAATGCCTCTGTATAAGTCTTTGGTGCGACCTCATTTGGAGTATAGTGTGCAATTCTGGAGACCGCACCTTCAAAAGGATGTGAACAGGATGGAGTCGGTGCAGAGGGTGGCTACTAAAATGATTAGTGGGCTTCATTATAAAGCATATGAGGACAGACTTAAGGATCTTAATATGTACACCTTAGAGGAAAGGCGGGATAGAGGTGATATGATTGAGATGTTTAAATACCTCCGTGGCATAAATGTTCAGGGAGAGAGCCTCTTTCAATTGAAAGCAAGTTCTGCTACGAGGGGACATGGGATGAGGGTGAAGGGAGATAGATTCAGGAGTGATATGCGGAAATATTTCTTTACGGAAAGAGTAGTGGATCCATGGAATAGTCTCCCAGTGGAGGTGGTAGAGATGAGGACAGTAACTGAATTCAAAAAAGCATGGGACCAATACAGAGGATCTCTAACGGTAAAAAGGGGACTGTTGTAGTTGTTGATATGGAAGGACAGACTAGATAGGCCATGTGGTCTTTTTCTGTCATCATGTTTCTATGTTTCTATTTTCTCTCTTTCTCCTCTGCTTTACTTTCTCTTCATTTCTGAGCAATTTTCAGTTTCTTCAGTCATCCATTTTAGCTGTTTTTTGCTTTTTCACCTTTTGCAGAGACTTTTCTCTTTCTTCAAGCACAACTTTCTTGATGTCATACCATACTCTACTAGTGCTCTGTCATTTGTATCCATAGGCAAACTGATTTTGCAGGCAGGCTTTGCATTCTGGTGGTATATTTGCAAGACCGCACTTCATTACATCATGAGTGGCTTGCTCTTTTTTAGGTTTAGCTTTAGATTGCACAATAAAAGCTGATGATCTGTACCACAGTCAACTTCAGGTTTTGATGTTGTTGAGCTTTTCCATCATTGATTTCCAATGATATAGTCAATTTGATTTTTGTACAATCCACTGGGTAAAGCTCTTGTGTACAGTTGGCCTTTGTGTTACTGAAAAAAGATGTTTGAGATGAATAGCTTGTTGGTCTTACAGAATTGTATCAGTCTCCAACTTTGTTTCTGTTGCCAAGCCCATATTTTCTAACCTTCTTCTTTCTTCCCAACTTTTGCATTCCAGTTGCCCATGATTATTGGTATATCTTGCATGGTTTGTTCCTTTCAGCTTGTACTGGTTCATAAAACTGATCAACTTCATTCTCTTCTGCCTTCCCTTTCCCTCTCTCCCATCCCCATTCCCCCTCCCCCTTCCCCCTCTCCCTCTCCTCCCCCATTCCCCCTCTCCTTCCCCTTCCCCCTCCCCTCCCCCTTCCTCCCCCTCTCCCCACCTCCCCCTCCCCCTGGTCCCTCCTGTTCCCCCCTTTCTTATTCAGCATTTTATTCATTGTTTTTATTGTACAGTTTTTATAATTTATTTATTATCATATATACACCATAGATACGTTTTTGCTTTTAATTTATTTATTTATGTTCATTTTATATTTTGTTATATATATTTTTATAAATATTATATTATCTTATTGATTTTGTTTCACTTCATTATTTATAGTCACACTTTCATTTTGATTTAATATTACCTCAGTTGTCTTCTAACACCAATTGGAGTAATATGTTCTATTATACTGGCAAACGTCGGAAAGGCATCTTTTTACTTTTGCAGTTTTATTTATATATTATCTCTGTGACCTTCTCCATTGCCATAATTAAATGATCATACATTTGATAGTTGCTTTTAACATTTTAGTTTTTAATACTTTTAATAATTTTTAATGATACTTAGCACGTTCACATCTAGTTTTTAGTATCCATCTCCCTGTTAGCTGGCACAGTTCTTAAATTTTAATTTTACTATTCATCAATTTTTACTTTTTTATGGTTTTATTTTCTTATATCGCGTTGAATAGTTTCCCTACATGCTAGCTCCGTGCAGAGCTATTATATCGAGCTATATGCACTTAAGAGACAAAACTGCCCCCTCACAATTTCAGTCCTTTAGAAGATCATTATAGCCCACCTAGTTTATGAAGTAAGTCTGCTCACGTTCTTCAGCAGTTGTCCCGATGGCCTAGTATTACCTTTAGTTTTTTTCAGCCAATCAGGTGAGGTGTCATTTTTCCCGTGGCACGGAGCTATATCTCAGAGCGCAAGTGCGGGCGTCTTCTGAATCGTACATAGATATTTCTATACACATAACGGATCATGAAGGAGATTTGAAGCTATTTAGGAGATAAAGGCTTGGTAATTATTTTTTAAAACTAATCTTCACTGGGTCAAGTAAGAATCCTTTGATAAATACAGTGTAACGGTATTAAAATCAATCTGCCTTTTCAATTTAAACAGCGATACTATTGTTATTTTAAAGTAAATCAACATATTAAGTTTCTTACTTTACTTAGTTTTAATAAGGAACCTAAAATATCAAATTTATGACTGTTACAGAGGTATGGTCTGCCCTTGACTGGCTCGTTATTACATAACAATTATTGAGTGTGGTTCATTATACTAGTGATCATGTTTGCATAGTATTATCTCTACATTACAGTGAATGTTTTTAAATTTCATATTCTTTTCTTACTCTACAGCTATTGCAGTATATTATAATAGACAATGTTTATTTTTAAAATACATTATGCTGCAATTGCTAATGGTTAAAATTAATATGTATAACAAATATATGGTAGTCTGCTCATGCTGGTTCGCTCCTAGCATTCAAAAACTGACATAATAGTAGTTTGTTCATACACAACACATATAATACAATAGCATGGTAAAAGCAAATTGCTTCTTTTCACAGACTATGTAATCATAATACCCCACCCTCTAGAGATTGTTAAATTATAATGAACAAGAAGATACATTTTATGCTTAGTGCTATATTAAGTATTTATATAGTTCATAGTTCTTACAATCAGGGTTTTTTTAAATTTATGTTTCTTATCTTTTTTTAGTTTCACAAAACTTGTATACGGGTAACATACAACAGAGGTACTCATACACAACATCAATTCATGGGTTAATGTCACACCCCCACACAATTATTTCTTTGTCCATTTGTTGTCCAATATGTTTTTATGTATTTGCTATGATTGATTATTTATTATTTTTATTGATATTAGAGGATCGTTTTATGATTTTAACATATGTTTATGTATTTTATATTTATATATCTTTTTAAATTATCTTCAGATGGTTTCTGAATTTCAAGATTTAGCTGTATTTTTATGTTTTAATTGTAATTTGTATATTTATGATTTTAGCACACCAGATTAACCCCTGATGAAGGTTTATTGGAAACACGGCCTGTGTTGGGTTTTCCCAGGTTTCTGATTAATAAACAGCTTTTGTCTTTCCTCTTACCACGTTTTGGACTGGTTTCCATTTCTGTTCGCTTACACCCAACAGCTCGAATTTTGCACATTCCATTTTGTTCTTGACAGCCTTCAGCTTTCCCTCATTCATGCTTTGTATGTTCCATGTCCCAGTATGTAAGACATATTTTCAGCTTCTGGCTTTCATTTCATATGCTGCTACATCAGCAGTCAGACATCCCGAGGGTTTTGTTCCAGATGTATCATAAATGCTGGCTTTATTCTGAAGAATCTTCACCTCTTCCCCAATAGTCCATTCAGTGCCTTTTCACCTGGGAGCTCATAAGAACATAAGAACATAAGATATGCCATACTGGGTCAGACCAAGGTCCATCAAGCCCAGTATCCTGTTTCCAACAGTGGCCAATCTAGGTCATACGTACCTAGCAGTTTCCCCAAAAGACACAGGTTCCGCAATGCTTGTACTGGGTCAAGCATTGATATCCTGGGTCCCTTCTTAATAATGGTTTATGGACCTTTCCTCCAGGAACTTGTCCAAACCTTTTTTAAACCCAACTATACTAACAGCCTTTACTACATCCTCTGGTAACAAATTCCAGAGTTTGATTACACGTTGAGTGAAAAAATATTTTCTTTTATTAGTCTTAAATAGTTTACCCTGTAGCTTCATTGCATGTCCCCTAGTCTTTCTATATTCTGATAACGTAAACAATCGATCTACGTTTACCCGTTCCACTCCGTTCATTAATTTATAGACTTCTATCATATCTCCCCTCAGCCGTCTCTTTTCCAGGTTAAAGAGCCCTAACCTTTTTAGCCTTTCTTCATAGGAGTATCCTTCCATCCCCTTTACCATTTTGGTGGCTCTTCTCTGAACCTTTTCTAATAACTCTATATCCTTTTTAAGATACAGTGACCAGAATTGCATACAATATTCAAGGTGCGGTCTCACCATGGAACGATATAGAGGCATCTTCCAGCACTATATCACAATTTGTTTTGCTTTGCTCGGGGGTAGTTTTTCCAAATGGGTTAGTTTTGCACATACTATGGCAGTCGTGAACCTCACTATCACTGCTATCTGCAATAGGTGGTATATCAAACAAATTTCAATAAACTAAGCTAAAACTTCTAAGCCATGGTATATGGAGTATGACCTTAGTCTCTCAAAGTTACTGCCAATGCTCAGTGTAGTACCTGCATTGTGCCAAAGAGAGCCCCCTGCTGGAGCTTGTAAGATGTAACCTGTATGGGTAGTTTGTCAAGGTGTGCTTGGAAATTCCTCTTAAATTAAGCCTGTGGCACCCAACACGATGGGAAATAACTCCATCTTTCTGCCACATTTTCTTGGTCCCTGACTGCATTTCCTGATATTTCAGGATCTTCTGCTTCTCCACTTGATTCACAGAATAATCACTCAGTACTGGCATTTCTATTATCAATGCTGGTCTGGTATTCTCCTTTACCTCTGTCAGGTTTCCTGGCATCCAGTTTCTTATCCTGGCATCCAGTTTCGGAATGGGAATATCACCGGTGATCATAACCTCTTCATTTTCTGTTATTCTCTTAGGGTCATGATCACAGTGCTTTTCAGGGACAGCGATGTTGTAGTGTTTACAGAGTTTCCAGTGGAGGAGGCATGCTACTTTCTTGTGCCTTTCTGTATAGAAATTTCCCGCCATCAGAACTTCACAGCCTGCTATTAGGTGAGTCAGTGTTTCCAGCTCTTTCTTACAGAATCAGCATATGTCTGTTGTGCCAGTTTTTTCATTTCTCACCGTAAACCATCTCGTCCACTCCAACTACCAATCTTTATCCTTCGGTTTCAGTTCACCTCTCCTCAACCATCCATGTGTCTGTTCTTGATTGACAAAAGGTTCTTGAAGTAATATTCTGTATTTTCCACTGTATTTGTGTATTTGCCACTTGTTTTTGCTTGCCTGCTGATCTAATTCTTTGAAGAGTTTTTTATCTTAATTTGCAAATTCTGTTACTTCCTTTCCCATGCATGCCTGTGGGTTCTCACTCATTCCTTCTAATCATTGGAACACTTGTCCAAGTTTGATGCTGGAGACCGATTCTGGACATTTACTTTCATATTTCAGCACTTTTTGCGTATTTGGATCCAATGATGCGACGATAGTAGCTCTGTAGGTGTAGTCAATCTTTATAAGTTCTAGCCCTCCTTCAGCTCTAGGAATGTACAGTGTTATCGTGCAAAGAAAACCCAGTGGATAGTCACAGTATTGAAGCAGATTGCCAGGTCTTTCTTCAGTGCAGGTAATGCAATTGTTGTTGCTGTTGTCACCGAAATATGATACTCCATGACCAACATCATCCCATCCTGCTGCTTCCCAGACAGCATCCTGTCTTAGTCTGGCACCTCAGCTGAAACGTGTCTATCTTAGGAGGCCCGGTATATAATTAAGCTACTGAGAGCATAGCTCTCAGTATCAGTAATATACACATGCCTTTGCAGCAAAACAAGCTGCAAGCCAAGCAAGGGCCAGGACATTATAGTACTTTCATTCAGATCTGTCTTCTACTGACCTCAGTAGTAATCTGTCCATGAAATTGTTTCAGGATCAGATTGAGAACATTCTTACAATTTAGGTAGTAAAATCATAGTACTGATGATTTTGCCAGGTTTCAATTTCAGAGTTTGGCTTGAAGGACTACTAAAAGGTACTGCTACTGCTGGAAAGAAATCTTCACTTGTAAGTATTTACCTGCTGGGAAATTCTCTAAATTTGGGGGAAAATGGAATTCTTTAGGTTAAAGCTGATATATTTGTGTATTTTAGAATTCAGTGTTTGTGTTAAGTCAGTCAGGGCTTAGTACCACCAGAGAGCTTTTCATTTAAATCAGAGTATAGCTTAGCATAGAAGGTAGAATAGGATAAATATTCTTTGAGTAGAAAGAAAGAAATTGTTTCTAGAGACCTTACATAGGGCCTTCCAGTTAGGAGGCAAGAGACCTGTAAAATTGTTTTAAATAGGTGTTAGAGCCAAGTGACAAAACAAAGGGACAATTTAAAAGGCTCCTTCTATCAAATCAAGGACTATGTGAATCACCCAGGAAATTGTTAAGAGATTACCTTAGAAGCACTGGTCAAGGCACTGTGTAGCAAGCCAGCTTTTACTATTTCCCTCCCACCCACCCCAGACATAATCTTAGATTTATATCGGCATATTCCAATGTGTGTGTGTCCAGGCCCCTGTGCAGCCGATCGGAATCGGGATATCCAGATGTAAATCCGATTCTGATCCCACAGGGTCTAAACGTGCCTGCAGGATCAGAATCAGTTCTAGGGTCTGAACATGCAGGCCAGTACCCGATTCTGATTGGCCTGCATGCACAGCCACTTCTCCAGCTACCTTATTCAGGCTCCTGAATGGAGCCGCAGTGTCATGGCGTCCCATTGCCATGGCATTGCAGCTCCATTCAGGAGCTGTGAATGCTGGCTGCCACCAATTCTCTTCATTCCCCACAGCCAGATCCTCGATCCAGCTTCCCATGGCCAGGCTCCAACTGCAGAGAACTTCCTGTACCCCCCCCCCTACCTTTCTATTGTGGCCAGATCAGAGGTCGGGCTGTGGGGAAAACAATTTGGTGGCCTGTGGCCAGAGATCACGACTTTTAAATGTAGCCACGGTGCAATGGCAAATGGACACCATGGCTCCGCGGCTCCATTTAAAAGACCTGACTGAGTTAGTCGGGAAAGGCCTTTACGGGCAGGCCAGGTGGAATTGCAATCCCAGCCTGCATGTACAGACCTGTTCACGATCCTAGTCCCGCGGGGCTAGACCTGCCCCACAGGATCAGAATCACGACACCATCTGTGTGTCCGGTTCCGACCGGGTGCACAGAAGGCCTGCATGTCCCGAATGGAATTGGGCTGATTAGGTATAGTTGTATTGCTTCAAGTATCCTTAGCAACTTTAACGTGCAGCCCAATTCCCAGAGTGTATCTTTAGCCTCCTCCCATATAACATCCTTTTCCGAACCTAACCCACAAATGACAATACACATAACTGGCGAATAAACACGGTCACAGCTTTATTAGCATAACTCATTACAATTCACATATTCTTATTGTCATGCAGCAGGAGCTGATGGAAGCAAAGATGCAAGAAAAGAAGCTGTTTTTCATAATATAAAAGATGTGCATGGGATGCAATTCCCACACAGAGCAGCTAGAGGGAGCAGCCGTGCACTCACAGAGGCTGACTGGACACACCTAGCTAATCGACACCACCTGACAAGCAGCCCAGAAAGCTCAAACACAGGAGAGCTTTATAAGCAAGAGGCTGGAGACTGGAAAGGGAGTAGAGGTAGAGGTGGAGGTAGAGGTGGACCAGAGAGAAGCACCAGGAGCAAAGCCGTGCGAGAGAAATGCACCACAAGCAAGGGCCAAGAAGAAGGAAGCACCAGGAGCATTGAGCTAAGCCCTAGGAGTGAAGGGGAAAGCAATGCTGAGCAAAGGAACAGTCACTTTGGGAAGCAGAGCAGTGCTGAAGGAAGAAGCCAGAAGTTAGGCTTGGAAAGAGGCCTGCGCTTACCGGAGGAACCAGTGACCAGACTGAAAGGTAACAAGAGCTTTCAGGGAAAAGACTGTCACGAGGATTGTAGCCCTGGAGAATTACTAGAAGGAGAAAGTTCCTGTTCTACATGCTGCTGGAAGCCAAGGTACGCTGACTCTAATCTTGTCATCGGTATCCATGCAACCTGTACTTTCACCCCCCTGCACTTCTCCTGTCCCATGGTCAGATCATTTTTGTGTTTTTTCATCAATTTCCTTCCCTCAGGCAACAACGAATTTTTGAACTCCCTCCTCCACTACAACCCTTCATCGCAAAATAACGTCAGAGACACTTCATGCCTTTCCTCCAGCTTCTGCGATTTTTCCCGTAGACTTTGCTACTCGTTCTGTTCATGATCAAGCTGCCCTCTGGGACTCTCTGCTATTACAGTCCCTTGATAACTTAGCTCCTCTTCATTCTACTTCGGGACCCCCCCGTGCACCTTCATCTCCTTGGTATTACCCTTCCTTGCTCACTCTTTGCTCCCAACTACGCCAGGCACAACGTCACTGGACCCGCCACCCCTCACCCGAGCTTCACCTTCGTTTCACACATCTTTCTTCTGAATACCGCTCGGCTATTCGTTCTGCCCGATCAGCCTTCTATTCGGCCCAAATCTCCACTGCTGCTAGCTCCTCCCGCCAACTCTTTACCATCTTGCGGACACTGTCATCCACTAGGACTAGCGAGCCCTCTGCTCCTGCTGCCCCTGATCCCCAATCTCTCGCCGATTTTTTCGCCAACAAGGTGCTATCTCTCCGCTCATCCTTTATCACACCATCTCCACCTCCGCCTCTTTCCCCCCTTCCCCTCCCTCCAGCTGTGGCTCCCAACCCTTCCTTGCCCTCCTTCGCTGTCTTTCCACAGTCCAGTCCTGCACTTGCTAATCCTATCTACTCTCATACTTGGTCCTCCTTTCAACCTGTTCTCACTGCAGAAGTGCTTCAATTCCTTGCCGCTGCAAGGAAAACTACTTGCACTCTTGACCCTGTTCCTTCTAGATGGCTCTCAGAGCCCTCCCTTGAGTTAGTCCCAGTTATCACTGCTATCATCAACACCAGCTTTTCCTCTGGACACTTCCCATCCTCTTGGAAATCCGCAATTCTCCGTCCACTGTTAAAGCAACCATCATTAGATCCATCCATTCTTTCACACTGGCGGCCAGTGTCTAACTTGCCATTCCTTGCAAAGCTTCTTGAACGGTGTGCTTTTAGCCAACTTAGTTCCCATGTTGAAGCTGTCAATGCTCTTCACCCCTGTCAGGCAGGATTCCGCCAAGGTCACAGCACTGAGACCGTACTGTTGGCTCTACTCAATGAATTACATATCTCTCATGATCGTGGTGACATTACTCTTCTTGTATCTCTTGACTTATCTGCAGTATTCGATTTGGTTGATCATCACACACTTCTCTCCCGACTCTCTGATATTGGTCTCCGTGGTTCCGTCTGGTCATGGTTTCACTCTTTTCTGTTATCCCGCTCTTTCTCAGTTCATACGAAGAATCAATCCTCATCTATCCTTCCCCTCTCGTGTGGTGTCCCACAAGGTTCAGTCCTCTCCCCTCTGTTGTTTAATATTTTTCTTGCTCCCTTGCCCCTGATTATACAGCAATATTCAATCTCATCTTACCTGTATGCTGATGATATAGTTCTTCTGTTTCACACATCACCTCTCTCCCCCGATATTACCCAGTTGAACCTTTGTCTTTCCCATGTTGCTTCCTGGCTATCGGAGAACTTTCTCCATCTCAACCCAGCAAAATCCTCAGCAATGTGGGTTTCACTTAGTGGTGTCTGTCCCACGCTCGCACCCTCTATCGGTTCAACTAACATTCCTCTTACTTCTTCAGTTCGGTATCTGGGCGTAACTCTCGACTCTTCCTTAACGTTCTCTGATCACTTGTCCAATGTAGCCCGCTGTTCCTTTTCTGCTTTACGACAGATTAGAGCTGTCCGGTCTATTCTGCCTTCTAGTGCTCTCATTACGCTTGTTATCGCTCTTGTAATCAATAGACTAGACTATTGCAATGTATACTTGGCTAACCTTCCTAAGTACTCTCTCCAGCGGTTACAACGTATCCAGAATACTGCCGCCCGTCTCGTCACTTCCTCCGGTAAATATGATCACATCACTCCAATTTTGCTTCAACTGCACTGGCTCCCTCTCCAATATCGCTTCCACTACAAGTTTCTGATTCTTCTTCACTGGGCTATTTACACTTGCACCCCTCGTTACCTCGCAGACTGCATCTCACGGTATACTCCTCACCGGCTGCTCCGTTCCACTCAAACAAACCGTTTGTCTCTTCCTTCACCTTCACAAGCCCGTCTGGAACAAACGCGGCATTCAGCTTGGTTTTTCCTTGGACCTTCACTCTGGAATACACTTCCCACTTCATTACGTCTGGAACCATCCTACCCTCAGTTTAAATCTCTACTTAAAACCTACCTATTCCAGAAAGCTTTTGACCTCCCCTCTGAAGACCTACCCTGACTTGTCTTGTCTGTATGTCCAACCCAAGTACTGTCTATGTCTGTCTACCATGTATTTGTATGCCCTGGTCTGATTACTCTTCATTTTTTTGTGATTCGTTATGATTTGCTGTACATTGTTAACCTCAGTTGTGTCCGATTTATTATGAGTTATTGTCTGGTGTTGTAATATAATTTGTTCACTTTCCTTTAACTCTCTTTCCTGTCTTAAATTTGGCGTTCTTTTTCCTGGATTGTAGTGTTGATCAATTTTATTGTACACCGCTTAATGCGCTGCCATAGCGGTATATCAAATTTTAATAAAGATAAAGATATGAGAAAAAGCTCATCTTATAAGTGCCCTTTTAAAAGCAATGCTCATCTTACAAGAAAGAAAAGTAAACCTACCTTGTATAACCCAGATGGTAAAAGCACAAAGGTAGGCCACGCTCACTGGCAAACCTTAGAAGAACTCTACAAACACCCAGAGAATAGGAATAGCGACTGGCCAGAAACAATAGCCAGAGAAACCCCAGATACAGAAAGGGATAACTTTGACTCAGAGCCGATGCAAGTGGAATTTGTGGAGCCTAGTCTTCTGTCTCAAGAGGAGATGGACTGTTCTCTGTGCATTACCAGCAGTTTAGAATCACTGCTAGACTTGTAAATAATATACTGCCTTCAGAGTGTTACTTGTATGCTAAAAGGAAGAAGAGTATTGAAATGGCTGAGTTACTCTAGGAAGCCTTAATTAATCCTTGTTGCAACTGTGAAGCAGAACAGTTTTTCTTTACCCTGAGTTTGTTTCATTCCTGAAGTAAAGGACATTTTCCTCTATGTTGTGACCCACCTGAATCTTTTGCGTAAAGGGAAATAAAAGCCTATGTTATCCCTCTATTCTGCATTCACAATTTACTTCTTAATAGGAGCTGAACTACTAAGACCAGGCTGCACCTGGCTCTTAAAGGAACCTCCTCTCATATAAAAATATCTTTGTGTCCAACCTACCCCTATGACCACTGGCCACCAGGAGCGGTACGTGACATTATACATCTCCCCTCTTTACGGATGATGCACCCCATCAAGCATATTGTTAGCAAAGTGCTGCATCCTCCTCTCTCCCTCTCCTTCCGCCAACCTTGCCATATTAGCAAAGGCCGCCCCCCCCCCTTCCTTAGTCTGGGCAAAGATCCCCCACCGAAATCTCCACCCACCACTCTCCCCTTTTGAGGAGCTACTCTCCCTTACTTCTTCAGACTGGTTGTTAGGCCCCCGCTGTCACAAAGCCTGTTGACTCAGGACATCGCCACTGGCACAAGGTAGTTCTGCTATCCTTGCACCACACCTCCCTTTACCAAGTTCACTGTGACCGGTACTGTTTCCCCTCAAGGGGACTATTTCCAAAGCTTCTTGTCAATCGTTCAGTAGAAGGTATTGACCCACTGGTGACAAATGGACTCCGTCAGTATGATACAAGCCAGCACAGCCTACGTCTGCCCAAGTGTGTTGGACTTGCAACCCTCCGATCTGTGTAACCCACCACCCAGTCTGTCGGTTCACCTTCACCAGCCCACGAGCCCATCTATGCTGAGACTGGCAGGTTGGCCGAGGAATTATGTTGGACCATATGATAATCATGCTGGGCAATAATGAGCATATTGCCGAAATGTCCTGTTGCTTGATCATCCATTGAAGTTGTAAGCCCGCTGGTGCCAATCCCAGGTGCGAGCTCAACGGTCACGTAGGAGCTTGTCACCTGGCCCAGTAGACAAAGGAATGGCCAAGTATCCACCATTCCTACAGGTGTGGATAGCTATTTGCAAGAGAACAAATCTGGCTGCTATCTGGAAAACAACAGAGCCATTAAATTACAGCTACCTCCCTTTAACTGCTGCCCCTATACATCCCAACCATGCCCATGTTCTTAAGAATTCGCCTGTGGGTGCACATAACCCACATATGCCCCCAAGTGCCACTGGCCTATCTGCCGTATTACTGCATCGCCGAGTCCTGCCACTGCTGCACTGGTCGCTGCTCCTATCCGGAAGGAATGTGACGTGAACTGCCGATCATCACATCCTAAGTGACGCAGCACCATCCAACACAACAATGAACTGAAACTGCGTCACCAGATGTGCATCCCAGTCCTGCAGTAGCAGATCCCCCATTGCAAAATGCTGTGCCAAGTAATCCTGCACAGGTAGGCAGCCCTACCACCCTGCTCAGCAGTACCCACTCCCCCCACCCCTTCTGCTCTGTCTTGGACCGATATAAGAAGATCTGTACTTGATCTTGTCCCACCACTACATGTTTTTGGCTAATCCCCACAGTACACCTACCCTCCCAGAGTGAGGAACTAACTCGCTCACTCTGAATGCTCTAAAGAAGGCAAGCGAAAAGGCTACTCAAAACAACTGTGCCTTGTAAGCTGTCACAAGGTGGACCTATTGGAGCCTGAGAAAATGGAAATCAGCAGCAGTGATCAGAGAAGAGATGACAGGATAAACAAAAAACTGTCAGATGGTTGCTACAGACAACCTAGGCACACGTGGGTAAGGGCTGAGAAGACACACCCAGATAGCAAGCAAAGGGAGTTTGCTTTGCCTGATAGGAATCAGCTGGGTAGAGGTGGAGCCCAGAAACACAGAGATATAATACGCTCCCAAATAGTTATGTAGCAGCAAAGCGCAGACAAACCAATGATACCAGGAGTCTGTTCAGAAGGTCCAAATCATTTATTTGTGCACAAGTCTCAAGCAAGTCAATTTCAAAATGGCTGAGCAAAGTTTTCTAGCATTACAACAACTTTTATAGACTTCTGTTCCATTCTAGGTATAGAAAAACATTTCATTGGTCCCGGTACTCTCCCGTACCTCCCGTACCCCTTCCATTGGTGCCGGTACTGATAAGATTATCCAATTATGTTCCTTCAGTGGGCATGGCACCTGCATACCCCCCCTTCTAGTCCCAATTACAATGGTCAGTTCATCAACTTGTTACTTTCATACTCTCAAGGCCATAGAGCCAATTTGTGCATGCAGGGGAGCAGGGCTCTGCAACTCATCTGTCAGCACTCCCAATTATATTCCTTGCAGATGTACTTTTTCTTATCAGTAACTTTTAAACATGTTTTTCTGTATTTTTCCATCTCTCAGTTTTGCTTACCTAAGTTAGTTTAGTTCTCTTACAGAGTTCTATCCTACAATAGCAGCATATTGGGGGATGTGCAATTCCTATGTGCCTCTCCACAGGCTTCATTTACAGGTCAAGCTAGTTAGGCCTGCCTGCTTATGTCAGACACCGTGGATCACAGGCCTGCACCTGCCACATTCCCCCCTTTGATTAATCTCGCCCTATTACTTAATAAGGTGTGAGAATTAAATCACCTCTAGAAGAATCACATCATGATTGAAGGATTTCGACTAGGACTGGCTTTATACAAAGCCATTATTTTAGTTGCGGTCTTCCGCTCTACTGTGCTGTCAATAGCATTATGAATAGAACGCATACAACATGGGATTAAACATGGTAATAAGAAAATAACAACAACAAGGATTAGTACTAAGACAATGAAAGTCTTAAATCCTCCCAGCCAGGAGAAAAGGTTAGCAAACCAGTTAGGGAATTTCAATGAGTGCCAAGTCTGTACTGGCACATAAGCATGTCTTTGCATATCTTTAGCAATTTCTTCAACTACTTGACCCTTATCATCTATTTTTAAACAGCAATTAGTTAAATTCAGTTTACCACATACTCCTCCTTCTGCTGCTAACAAATAATCAAGTGCTAAGCGGTTCTGATATATAGCAGTGCGCATCTGAGTACTTTGTCTAGCTAAGAGCGTAAGAGCATGACTAGTTTCATTGGTTATTATTTCAACTACTGCTTGTAAGCGAATAATACGATTAATCATATAGATTGGAGTGCGATAACCATACATACCATCATCATTCCAAGTGGCAGGCCCATAATACTCAATGATTCTTTCTGGTGGCCAATCATCACCCTGCCACTTCTCCCACTTGCCTATCTGTAAGGCTTCTCTTTTCTGTCTTAGTGCTCGTTTGTGTCGGTGGGTAGTGTATACAGGGTATCCTAATTGTTCTTCATGTTCAGTGTTTAAAAGAAAGAAAGAAGGTCTGATGGTTCCTAAGACACATGCTCCTCCCCATTGTGGCGGGAGTTGGGCATACGCTCGGTTTCCACAGATCCAATATAGGCCAGGTGGGGCTTGCCAGGCATGGACTTTGGCAAGGTTAGTCCATAAATCTGCAAGTTCAGGAAATCTAGCTAATGGGTTAGGAGGTTCAGGGTGTCTGATTCCTGACCACCATGCTGTCTTTTTGGTCGTGGCATTATAGTACTTCTGGCTAAGACAGACCAGCTGTCCTACCTTTTGGGTGAACTGGGGTCCAGTTCTGGCATAGCAAAGACGTCCAACGATTGAGTGCGCTAACACCCATTCACTGGTAGTCTTGTGTAATTCAGTCTGATTGTAAATCAAAGAATAATTCAATTCTTGGGCTTCCCATGGCCACTGGTCTCCCATTTGGGTTCCACCACAGAAATAGCAATCTGAGATCTTAAGACTAGATGCTACTGCTCCGGCTAATTCTAGAAATAAATTCTGTGAGGGGTGAGGGATCTCAAACTTATTTACATGCATGGCTTCATAGAAGGTATTATGGATATGATATTTGGATGACTTGTGAGCTTGAGTATTCAATCTAATATACACAATGGTTCCTGGATCTACTGCCCCTCCAGCAATACGCAAACCAAACTTGTATCCTTGTTTCCATGCATAGGGATTATGTATACGTAAGTGTAAGGGGTTACAAGCATCTTTCTGACATTTATCATTTGTGGTTGGCTTGGTTAGAGTAGCCATTCATTTATCTATCTTCTCATCAACTATACCATTATTCCAGGTAGCATAAAAAACACATCCCCAATACGGGCAATAGTAATCTGCTGCTGGTGCAGTATTATAGCCTGATCCCGTTTTACCTGTACACTTCCACCATCCTGTGGCACCTTCCGGACACATGTACTTATGGTCATTTCGATACGCTTTCTCCCACGTACCACAGGTGGAATAACTATCTCTGTTAATGGCATTACATGCATCAAAATTCAAAACAGCAGGTTTAGTAATGTCCTTAAGTGGTGGTGTAGCAGCTATTATAGGTCCATCTGCATCCTTCCATCGTATTTCCAACGTGTAATAGGATGGATTCTGATGCGGATTATAGCATGCTCTAATTTTGCCATAAGTGCAAATATTTAGTTCAGTGGTGTTATAAATACACCGAGTCACTTTTCCCTTGCAGGTATAGTACGAGTGGTAAATCAAAGTCTGAGTTACTTTCAGTCCAGTTCGAGTAGAAGTAATGCAAGCAGTGCATGGAGGTAAAGCATAAGTCTGTTCAAAACCTCCAAATAAGGCAACCAAGGCAAAGCAAAAGTAAAGATGCATGTTGATGTTGATTGGAGTTCTTCTGAATCCTCAGCTTGCTGATCTTGATCACGACGGTCTTTTATTCTTCGTCCCGTTTGCTAATGAAGCAATTTAACGGGTGCTGAGTGTTGATTGAAGATCCTCAGGTTGTCCAGTACACATTAGCCAACTTATTAGCAATTTCAGTTGACTTGTGAAGTCTGGCTAGTCAATGTAGTATCAAAGTAGTGTGCCAAATCGCACGCAAATTGGGTTCGTTGAAACAAAACTGTTGCTGCATGGAAAACAGCAATCCTCTTCGAAAGACTTGGCTACTGCAAAGCACTGTGACGAAGTGTCTAAGCTGCTGGTTGCCGTCTCAGAGTAACTCGCAAGGGTGCATCAAGATGCTGCTCTGCTGTCCACTGCTCGGGTTCAGGATCAGCGGCGGGCTTGACTCTGCTGTGGTGGATCCAGGCGTCGATCTCGGCTACCTTTACTGCAGTTGGGGTAGACAGGATGACGGTGTACGGTCCCTTCCAATGGGGTTCCAACGGTGTCTTCTTCCAATCTTTGATCCACACCGAGGTACCAGGCTGATAGGGATGCAAGGGTTCCGTCAAGTTGATGGGCAACTGGTCTTGGATCCACGCATGGAGAGTCTGCAGAACAAAACTAAGAGCTAGGAGTTCTTGTCTGGTTACTTCTGAACCAATTTGGGCTAAACTTCCTTTGACTCCCTGCACTATTGGTGGGGGTTTACCATACAAAACTTCAAAAGGGGAAAATCCTGTTGACTTTACAGGAGCTGAGCGTATTCTGAGTAAGGCTATCGGGAGCACTTGGGGCCACTTCAAGTGTGTCTCCTGACAAAGCTTGGACATTTGGGCTTTTAGGGTACGATTCATTCGCTCAACTTTCCCTGAACTCTGGGGTCTGTATGCAGTGTGGAGTTTCCATTGTATCTGCAAAGCTTTAGCTAACTGTTGAGTAACTTGGGAGACAAATGAGGGTCCATTGTCTGACCCTATTACTGCTGGAATTCCGAACCTAGGGACAATCTCTCTCATTAAAACTTTGGTAACTTCTCGGGCTTTCTCAGTTCTGGTTGGGAAGGCTTCTACCCACCCGGAGAAAGTACAAACTAATACTAATAGATAATGGTATCCATTGGCTCTTGGCATTTCTGTAAAATCAACTTGGAGGTTGTGCATGGGGGTTACACCTCCTGACTGAACTCGGGGTGCCGTTATAAGGCCTTGCTTGGCATTATTTTTGGCACAGGTTAGACATTGACGTGCTACTGAAGCTGATATGGTTGTCAATAGAGGGATGTAAACATGTGGTCTAAGTGCTTTTTCCATAGCACTTTTCCCATAGTGGGTGGCTTCGTGGAAAGCTTTGACAAAGGATGGTCCTAACAGTTCAGGAATTACTATTCGTCCAGGGGGTTGACTGCCCTCTTCTGGTGGCAGCTCAATCCATCCATCTTTCAGTACTCCATCTTCTTTGTTACAGTAGTAATCCAATTCTTTGGTGGTATATCGTGGTGTCCATAAATTCAGAGGTACTGGAAACAATGCTGCTTGCATTGGCATAGCTTGTGGGGTAATCTGTCCTGTCATAGCTGCTTGTCGTGCTGAGGCATCCGCAAATCTATTTCCTCGGGCAACTTCTCCTTTTCCTGCTTGATGTCCTCTACAATGCATGACAGCTACACGTGTTGGGGCCCAAACTGCATCAAGTAACATCAATATCTCGGGACCATATTTGACTGATTTTCCTCCAGATGTGATGAGCCCTCGTTCTTTATAGAGAGCTTCATGGGCATGCAGAGTGGTGAAGGCATATTTGGAATCTGTATATACATTTAGCACAAGTTTTTCTCCTAACAATAACGCTCTGGTGAGTGCTATCAATTCGGCTTTCTGGGCTGATGTGCCTGAGGCTAGAGCTGATGATTCAACTACTTCGTGTTGAGTGACGACTGCATATCCGGCACAACGTCATCCATCGAGGATGAGACTGCTCCCATCAACATAATAGATTTGGTCAGGATTGTCTATGGGCACATCTGTCAAGTCGGGTCGACTAGAGAACACAGTTTCCATGACTTCGATACAGTCATGTTCTGGGAGTTCTTCACTGATGGGTATCAAGGTGGCTGGATTCAAGGCATAACTCACTTCTAGTTGTATCTGTGGGTTTTCACATAACATGCTCTGGTATTTCAACATTCGGGAATTGGTGAGCCAATAATTTGCTTTCTGTTCCATAAGGGCAAGGACTGCATGTGGCACAGTGACTCGTATGTTTTGTCCTAGTGTGAGCTTGTCTGCTTCACTCACTAATAGTGCTGTAGCTGCAACTGCTCTCAGGCAAGGTGGCCATCCTTTGGCCACAGTGTCCAACTGTTTCGATAGGTATGCTACAGGTCGCTCCCAATTTCCCAATTTCTGAGTCAACATGCCTAAGGCATTTCCCTGTGCTTCATGTACAAACAAGTGGAAAGGCTTGTGGACATCTGGTAGTCCAAGTGCTGGTGACGACATCAATTCTTCCTTTAACTTCTTGAAGGCTGTATCCTGCTCAAGTCCCCACTCCAGTGGCGACTTTTCTTCTCCTTTTGTGGCTTCATACAGTGGTTTGGCAATTTGGGCGAAGTTGGGTATCCAGATTCGGCAATATCCTGCCGCCCCCAGAAAGGCTCTGACTTGCTTTCTGGTTGTTGGAGTTGGAATTCTGCATACTGCTTCTTTTCTTTCTCTGCCTAATCTTCGGCTTCCTTGGGTTATACGAAAACCCAAGTATTTCACTTCTTTTTGGCATAGCTGTGCTTTTGCTCTGGAAACTTTGTATCCAGCTTCATCTAGTAACTGCAAGAGATCTTTGGTGGCTAGTATACATTCACTTTCTGATATGGCAGCTATCAGCAAATCGTCCACGTATTGGAGAAGCACTCTCTTCCCCGGGGCCACTGGATAGCTTGAAAGGTCTTGATTCAGTGCAGCACTAAAGATGGTAGGCGAAGTTTTGAATCCTTGGGGTAATCTTGTCCAGGTGAGTTGGCCCCCTCTTCCAGAGATGGGGTCCTGCCATTCAAATGCAAACAATATTTGACTTACAGGGGCTAATCTTATGCAAAAGAATGCATCTTTTAAATCCAGTACAGTGAAATGGGTAGCTTCAGCAGGTATCAGTCCTAGAAGAGTGTAAGGATTGGGTACAACTGGATGTATAGTTTCAACTGCATCATTTACTCTCCTTAAGTCTTGTACTGGGCGGTAATCATCCATTCCAGGCTTCTTTACTGGCAAAAGTGGAGTGTTCCATGGGGATTGACATACTTTTAGTAGGCCATACTCAAGCAATCTTTGCAAGTGACGATGAATGCCTTCAATTGCAGCTCTTGGGAGAGGGTACTGTTTGACGTGCACTGGTGTAGCACTAGGCTTGAGGGTTACAATCACTGGAGCTATATGCTTGGCTAGGCCTGGGGGACTGCCTTCTGCCCATACTCCAGGTGGTGCATGAATGTTCTTTAAAGTTTGTTCAAAATAGGTGTCTTGGATAGAGTCATCAATGTAATACCTCCATTCTTCTTCTCGGGGAACTGTCAGCAGCATTACTCCTGCTGGTTTGGCTTGGGGATTTACTGTCATTTGCATTTCTCCTTGTTCAGAGAAGGATATTTGCGCTTGGAGTTTGGCTAACATATCTTGTCCCAGTAGTGGCACTGGACATTCGGGCATATAAAGGAATTGATGAGTTATTTGCTGTCCTCCTAGACTGCATATACGATTCTGAAGAAAAGATTTTGTAGCTTTGACACCAGTTGCTCCTATAATGGTGACTGCTTTTGTAGAGAATGGGGCTATCTTCTTGTCTATTACTGAATGTTGTGCTCCAGTATCAACCATAAAGTCCATAACTTGGTCTCCTATTTGTATTCCGACCATAGGCTCCTGGAGACCTAAAGCAAACTTGGAGCCCGGTCTGTCCTAATCCACGTCATTTTCATCATGGATCGTTGTGGCCAATGCTTGAATGGCTCCTCCTCCTCTTTCTCGCTGGAATTGTTCTCGATTGGCTCCTCCGCGGTTTCGGGGGTAACCTCATCTTTCTTCTCGCCACTGATGATTGCTGTCGTCATCTTGCTGGGCGTCGTCGAGTTGCGGGCACGTATCTCTCCAATGTCCTTCTTCCCTACAGTAGGCGCATTGGTTCACGCCTAGCTTCTGGGTCCGGCCTCCGCCTTGACCCCGCCCTCTTCCTCTGCTCCATCGACTAGGGACACCTCCCCTTTTCTGTTCAACTATGGCCGCAGCCAAAAAATCAGCTTTCTTCTTCATCTTTCTATCACATTCTCTCTGTCTTTCATTATCACGATTCACATACACTTTATGAGCGACTTCCAGTAACTGTGTTGCATTCATGCCCGCAAACCCTTCTAATTTCTGTAATTTACGTCTAATGTCTGGTTGAGACTGGTTTACAAAAGCAGAATTCACCATACATAAACTTCCTGGTGCCTCGGGATCATAGGGGGTATACATTCTGTATGCTTCAGTTAATCTTTCGTGAAAGTCTGCTGGGCTTTCATCTACACCTTGGATAACTCCTGCAACTTTGGAAAGGTTCATAGCTTTCTGGCCCCCCCTTTTCAGGCCTTGTAAAAAGCCTTGGCGAAAACGGGCTAGGGCTGTGGATCCTTCATCTGTATTTGGATCCCAATGGGGGTCTTCATTCGGGAATTCCTTCTGAGCCGCTTCCCGATAGTCTATTCTGCTCAGTCCCTGTCCCGGAGCTACCGGGTTATCTGACATCCACTCAATAGCTGCTTTTCTAATTCGTGCTCGCTCCTCTGTCATGAATAGGGTAGACAGGAGCTGGCGGCAATCTGCCCATGTGGGTTGATGGGTTTCCATTAGAGTAGTTACTAATTCTGTAAGTTCCTGGGGCTTGCTAGTATAGGAGGCATAATGCGACCTCCAATTTAACAAATCAGTTGTAGAGAAAGGGATATACACATAAGTTAAGGGTCCCGCTACCACCTCCTCATTATCGTTCTTTATGGGCACTCCCGGGACTTGCCGTAAAGGCAGCATTTTGGCGGTAGCTGTCTTGTGGGATCTAAGGGCTGTTTTCTTAACTATCTTTCCAGAGATTACTTTCGCTTTCTCAACAGGTTTCACTTTGGGTGTACATTTTGCTGGCACGCTGGCACTGGCAATCACTGGTTCGCTATCTTCCTCGCTTTGGGCATTCTCATTTTCTTCCTCTTCTACCTCTGCTTCTGACTCGCTTTTTATAACATCCTCTTCTTCAGCTAATTCCTCTCTCTGCCCTCCAGGAGGGGGTTCAGGGGTTGGGTCCCGCTCCGGCCGTCTCTGGGGTTCTGGGGCAGGACGCCGGGCTACTCTTATCGGACCTGGGGTTCGGAGCTGTCTGAGAATTATTTCCGGGGAATCAGGATCTACCAGGATGGGCTTCTTTCTGGACTTCCTATCCTGCTCTTTCATTCTAGGCTGTTCCGTTTTCTGTCTAGAATCTGTCTTAGCTAACATTATTCTGCACTGTTCCTCATAACAGCGCTGCGCCCAGAGGGGCGGATCTTCACAAATACTTAACCAGGAATCTATATAGGGGTACTGATCGGGGTGCGCTATCCGCACTATACAGTGTACTGACTGAATAATCTCTACATTAAACGTTCCCTCTCGGGGCCAGATGGGGTCTAGATTGGGCCACTCCCTAGTACACAAAATCTGCAAACGGGCTGCTGTCATTTTAATACCATAATCTCCAGAATATCCCTCTTTAAAATGTGCGATCATACATTCTAATGGAGTGTTTCTAGTAGACCCCGCCCCTCCCATTTCGATGTGTGCGCACAACAACAGACAAAAGGGAAAAGGAGGGCGGACCGTGGGTAAGGGGTCCTCACGGCCCTGGAAACGTATAGGGAGTACAAATAACAAGACAAGACGACAATCGCTTCCCCCTTTTTGCGACCTGAACGCGGTCGCCCGGTCAGGAAATGCGCTACTCAGGGGTCCGCCTTCACTTGGTCCGTGCTGCCAGACCTCTCATTCACACTTCATTCACACAATCATGCTAGCAACGTATCCCAGAATGCATTCGTTTCTATCTATTCTGACTAGTCTTTTTCCCAATTACAAAAAGGATGGGGGTTTCACCCGGCGAATTCCCATGCGGGGTTACTCGGCCCTTCCTTGAGAGGTGATCATGCTCTCTTACCAATTCCCAATATCTCGAGATTACAAATTCCAAATTCCAAGTTCCAATGGCAGTACTGCTCTTTCTATTTCTGTCTAGACACCAAATCAAAACTATACTCACCGGATCCGGTCCTCAAACTTCCCAAGCAGGCGCATGAGTTGGACCTCGGACTCCCCTCACTCGGGTTCGAGGCGTTGGCTCCAGCCGGGCCCGGCACCCGCCGAGGTCCGACCAGCTCCCTCCGATACAAGGGACTGGCGGCGCCAGGGAGCAGCCCTCATCGGAAGGGCGCGATCCCGGCAGGACCAAGCCTATAGAGGCGGAAAGTCGTGGTATATTGCCCTATATACACTTTGATTCCACAACTTCCCGACCAACGCACCAAGAATATGTAGCAGCAAAGCGCAGACAAACCAATGATACCAGGAGTCTGTTTAGAAGGTCCAAATCATTTATTTGTGCACAAGTCTCAAGCAAGTCAATTTCAAAATGGCTGAGCAAAGTTTTCTAGCATTACAACAACTTTTATAGACTTCTGTTCCATTCTAAGTATAGAAAAACATTTCATTGGTCCCGGTACTCTCCCGTACCTCCCGTACCCCTTCCATTGGTGCCGGTACTGATAAGATTATCCAATTATGTTCCTTCAGTGGGCATGGCACCTGCATACCCCCCTTCTAGTCCCAATTACAATGGTCAGTTCATCAACTTGTTACTTTCATACTCTCAAGGCCATAGAGCCAATTTGTGCATGCAGGGGAGCAGGGCTCTGCAACTCATCTGTCAGCACTCCCAATTATATTCCTTGCAGATGTACTTTTTCTTATCAGTAACTTTTAAACATGTTTTTCTGTATTTTTCCATCTCTCAGTTTTGCTTACCTAAGTTAGTTTAGTTCTCTTACAGAGTTCTATCCTACAATAGCAGCATATTGGGGGATGTGCAATTCCTATGTGCCTCTCCACAGGCTTCATTTACAGGTCAAGCTAGTTAGGCCTGCCTGCTTATGTCAGACACCGTGGATCACAGGCCTGCACCTGCCACAGTTACAGAGGGAGAGGAGGTGAACCAGCAAGTCTCACAGCAAGGGAGACTACGGTCAGCGCAGCAGAAGCTGGGAAAAGTATGGAAGTGGAATGAAAGAGAGTCTGAATTACTGGGACAGCATGCAAGCCCACACGAAGGTCTGAGTGAGTCTCAAACCCAGAGTGAAACATTTGGAAGGCAGAAGCCAGATATTGAATGCATGTGTGAAGAGCACGAGAGACGTGGGGGAGTTGCAGTACAAGGTAACAAAGCCAGAAGTGTGGATAGTGGCTGTTTTCTACCCGAGTGGGTAAAACCCTGCAGCAATAGAAAAAGCCACCCAGAAATAAGCTTTAGAAATAATCCCTTCCCTTGTGCTAGAAAACCCAGGAGAAGAGAAGCTCACTTACTTGGAAAAGCTGGAGATTCCAGTATCAACTTTAAACTCCCAGAGTTTGAGCAACCTCCGTATAGAGCAGTGCAATCCAGGGCAACTGTGAGGAAAAGGCTAGACCCAAGCACGCTCAGAGTCTACCGTAATCACTCTAACAGCAGAGCCAGGGAAGTTCCTGAATGTCCTTATGCTTACCAGCAGGGGCTGAGCTCCCATAAGCCTCATGCAAAAGTATATGGTAGTTCCCAAGGAGGCTTTGAGAGAGAAGGACAGCATAACTTCCTGCTTGACGAGGAAAACCTACATTATCCTTTTGAAACAGCTGACCTTAAAAACGTGAGTGTTAATGAACCAGAATCTATGGAATATGAGAATACAGAGTTAGCAACAGTTCCTGAGCCCATGGAATGCTCAGTCTCGGTAATTGACCCAGAGTTTTCCTTAAGGTGAAAAGGGTTGAAGATAACCTGAGTAAAAGTCACAAGTTGTGGGCTGGAAAACGTGTCTCACAGAAAACCATGTGAATGAGCTGTGCTGTAGCAGCAAAAAGGAAAGCCTGTGAAAAACATTGAGAATGTTTAATTCTTTTCTTTTTGCATTTAAGCTGAAGTAAGCTATTTTTGTTTAACCTTTCTGATTTCTGTTACATGCCTGAAGTGGGTTGTTTGCTTTGTTTTTGCCAAGGAGAAAATACCTCACGGACGGGGAATAAAACCCTGAGTTTGGAACACAAGTGTCTTTTGTGGTTTATAGAGAAGGTATAACTACCACCCTCAGGGGGAGTCCTCAGGCAGTACCAAGGCCTCACCAGTAGGGCACCTGGGGGTGCGACAAAGCGGAGGATGTGACTTCAGGCAGCACTGCTCATATGTGTACCAACAACTCATGTGATACTGGGGCCGCCAGTCCCACTATACCGGCATCACCTTCTCCCAGCCCGCAAGCATCCACTGGACCAGAAATGTGGCCCGTGGATTGCCCCAACCCACTGCTTTACTAAAAAATGAAACCCCACCAAGGATGCCCAGACCATTGATTGTGACCACCCAGAAGCCTTGGCCTGAACAATACTTAATCCTAGTAACTCATCAGATACTCTACCCCCTGACCAACCCAAAGCTGACAGCAACTCACCCACCTTCCTATATCCTCAAGGGTAGGATATCCAAGTCGCTGGTGCCACTGAACACTGCAACATGCAATCATGTCATGGTTCCAACCTTCCAGAGATTCCCTGGTACTGTTGTGGCTACCGCCTCAGCTCCAGGTGCCAGTCTGTAGAACTGTAACCATTGGAAAAGAGATAATGCATCAGGTATTTGGTTCTGCACATCCAGTATGTGACCGCTCTTGCAGTTACATTAAGCCGCAAACAATATAGTTCAAACACCCGCATCAATACCGCCACTTAGGAAATTGTTAGTCGATGGTCTTGACTACCACTGCATTGTCACACCAGAAAAAGACCCTCCTGTTTTGTAGCCATTCAGGCCACACTGCCAAGGCTACCACAATAGGGAACAGCTCCAAGAAGGCAACATTGCGTGTTAGCCCCACAGTGTGCCACTCGGTCGGCCAAGGTTCAGCACACCAAGCCCCTTGGAAATACAGACCGAATCCTTGGCCTCCTGCCATGTTGGAGAACAACTGCAAATCTGAGTTGGAAACCTTGGCCAACTGCAGTACCGTGTAGCCATTGAAATCAATCAGAAAGGCATCCCAAGCTCTCAGATCCTCCCGCATGCCCTGCGACACCCAAATATAATGGTGAGGCTTGACCACCCCAGCCATTGCCATTGACGGCCCTCTAGAAAAGGGGCTCCCCATAGGAATAACACGGCATGCAAAATTGAGGTACCCTACTAAAGACTGCAGAACTCGCCACTTAACCTTGCTAGCCAACCCCACCACTGATATCAGGCCTCTCAATTTGTCCACCTTCTCCGGGGAAAACGTTCCTCCAAAGCTATGGAATCAATCTCAGTCCAAAGAAAGGCAATACAAGTCACTTGACCCACCATCCTCTCGGCTGCCAACGGCACGTCGAACTCTTCCACCAGGTTCCCAAAGGTCATCAGCAACATTGCGCATGTATCTGTCAGCTCGGACCCACAAATAGGAAGTCATCCAAATAATGCACCAAACTAGTCAACCCCGTCTTCTGCACCACCACCCAATGCAAGAAACTACTAATGGCTTCAAAGTAGGCACATGAAATGGCGCAACCCATTGGCATGCATTTGTCAAAATAGTAGCCATTCTCGAACTGGAAGCCCAGTAACGGAAATGCAGAGGGGTGTACCGGGAGAAGCCAGAAAGCGGATTCAATGTCCACCTTAGCCATGAGCACCCCAGTCCCGCACTCAGGGCCGGCCCGTCCATTGAGCGAGAATGTTTTTTGCACAGGGCCCCGCGTTTCAGGGGGCCCCGCGCAAAAAACATTCTTTTGTAAAAGTAAAATAAAAAAAAAATGAAAGAACCTGTCTCCTGCTGTCGGGGCTGCCGCGGCAGAATCGAGCGTGCCGCGGGGCCCCCCTGTACCCGGCACAGCCTCTTCTCACCGTAGCAGCTCTAACTGTGGAGCTGCAGTCAACTCGCCGGCTTGCAGAGCGCGAGGGAAGAGTTTCCCTTTCGCGACTCTGTTAAGCCCGCGGGGCTGATGGGAACTTCCCATCAGCCCCCGCGGGCTTAACAGAGCAGCGAGGGAAAAACTCTTCCCTCGCGCTCTGCAAGCCGGCGCGTTGACTGCAGCTCAGAAGAGAGAGCTGCTACGGGGAGAAGAGGCTGTGCGGGTACAGGGGGGCCCCGCGGCACGCTCGATTCTGCCGGGCGGCCCCGACATCGGCAGGAGACAGGTTCTTTCATTTTTTTTAAACTTTCCCTGGGCTGGGCTGGGCGGGGCTGGGCTGGGCTGGGGGGGGGGGGGGTAGGAGTGTGCGGTGCTGGCTGGGCTGGGGGGGGGGGTTAGGAGTGGTGCGGTGCTGTGCTGGGCTGGGGGGGGGTTAGGAGTGGTGCTGTGCTGGCTGGGTGGGCTGGGCTGGGGGGGTTAAGAATGGTGCTGGGCTGGGGGGGGGGTTAGGAGTGGTGCTGTGCTGGGCTGGGTGGGTGGGGGGGTTAGGAGTGGTGCTGGGCTGGGTGGGGGGGGTTAGGAGTGGTGCTGTGCTGGGCTGGGTGGGGGGGTTAGGAGTGGTGCTGGGCTGGGCTGGGGGGGGTTAAGAGTGGTGCTGGGCTGGGCTAGGAGGTGGTGCTGCTGGGGAGGGTTAAGAGTGGTGCTGGGCTGGGGGGGGGTGTTAGGAGTAGTGCTGGGCTGGGGTGGGTTAGGAGTTGTGATGGGCTGGGCTGGGGGGGGGTTAGGAGTTGTGATGGGCTGGGCTGGGCTGGGGGGGGGTTAGGAGTTGTGATGGGCTGGGCTGGGCTGGGGGGGGTTAGGAGTTGTGATGGGCTGGGCTGGGGGGTGTTAGGAGTCGTGATGGGCTGGGCTGGGCCGGGGGGTGTTAGGAGTCGTGATGGGCGCTGGGCTGGCTGGGGGGGGGGTTAGGAGTGGTGATGGGCCTGGGCCGGCCGGGGGGCGCTAGGAGTGGTGATGGGCACTGGGCTGGCTGGGGGGGGGTTAGGAGTGGTGATGGGGCACTGGGCTGGCTGGGGGGGGTTAGGAGTGGTGATGGGCACTGGCTGGCTGGGGGGGGTTAGGAGTGGTGCTGGGTGCTGGGCTGGGGGGGGTTAGGAGTGGTGATGGGCGATGGGGAGGGGGTTAGGAGTGGTGATGGGCGCTGGCGGGGCTTAAAACTAAAAATTGGGTGATGGGGGGATTAGGACTGGAAATGGGCTGGTGGGATTAGGACTGAAAGTGGGTTTGATGGGGGGGGTTAAGACTGGTAATGGGCTATGGGAGGGCTTTAAACTAAAAATTGAGTGATGTGGGGGATTAGGACTGGGAGTGGGCTGATGATGGGGAGGTTCGGACTGGTAATGGGCTATGGGGGGGCTTAAACTGAAAATGGGGTTGATGGGGGATTAGGACTGGAAATGGGTCTAGTGGGATTGGGAGTGGGCTATGGGGGGGCTAGGCCTGGCACTGGGCCGAGTGGACGGGGGCTTGAACTGCAAATAGCTGTTGGGGCTGGGGCTTGGAATGGAAATGGGCTGAGGGGAAGTGGGGGGCTTGAACTGCAAATAGCTGATGGGGAGGGGGACTTGGAATGGAAATGGGCTGAGTCGATGCTGGAATGAACAGAAAAAAGCTGATGGGAAGGGGGGCTGGGAATGGGCCTCTTAGGGGAGGGAGCTAGGACAGGAACTGGGCTGATGGATGGCTAGGATAGAACTGAGAATTGGTGTGTTGGGGGGAGCTAAGATTGGAAATGGGCTGTGGTGGGGGCTTGGATTGAAATGGACTCATGGAGGGGCTAGAATGGAAGTAGGCTCATGGGGGGCTTGGTTTAGAGATGGGCTGAGTGGAGGGGAGCTTAGGATTGACATGGGCTGATGGTGGGGCTAGGAAAGGGACTAGAAATGGGGCTGCTGGGAGGCTGGTCTTGGAAATGCGCTGATGACGGGACTCGGATAGGACTGGAAATGGATGGGGGAGCTAGGACTGGAAATGGACTGATGAGGGGCCAGGACTGGAAATGGGCTGATGTGGGGACTAGAAGGGAGCGGATACTGGGTGGGGCTGGAACTAAAAGGGAGCTGATGTTGGGGGAGATTAGAAGGGGATGGGGCTGGGAGAATGAAATGGAGAGAGGAAAAATATTTTGTGTGGGAGGGATAAAAAATCTACAATTGGCCGGGACTTGGGAGAGTAAGTGGGGATTGAGGATGGAGGGGTAAAATTTGAGTGGATGAAATAGGAATGAGGAAAGAGCAAAAGGAGAAAGATTATTTATGTTAAAGCAGATGTAGAGAGAGAATGGAAAAAAACTAGAAGAGAAGAAAGGACAAATGGACAGCAGACGATGGAGAGATAGCAGAAGACACATACCAGAAGAAAAGTGGCTGGAACAATTGCAACTGAAAAAAAAAAAAAAATGCACAAAAGTACAAAGATATCTCTTTATTTTGAATTTATTAACTGGAATATGTCAGCTCTGGGAAATGTGCATCATTAATGTCTGTGCTTTGTTTAGTACAAGAGGAAATTAATTTATGGTTTTATTTCTACATTGTTGTTGTACATTCCAAGTTTGCTTTTAGGGTTCCCAGTTTAATTATTGTCTTCTGTTTTTAAATTGTGATCCTTGTTGGTGATAGTCTATGTTCTGCATGTGTAACTGAGCTGAGGTATTCTGTTTATGTAATTCCTATTGACATTGTCACTTGTTCTCTTCCCCAGTAGGTCATGTATGTTATTCTCTGGAAATGTATGGTTTAATATTTGCAGTGTTGTCTTTTAATAGGTAGGGTTTGGGCGCTTTGGAATCCTGGTAGTGCTGTTAGGATACGGCGGTTTTGCTATGGGTTCTAAATGGGCCAGTGTTTGTAGTAGTTCCTAATGTGCCTGGCGGTTGGCACTGGATTATAGTAATGTAGAAATCTTGTCTTTTTTTAGCCATACACTCATGAAGAGGCATGTTTACTAAAAGTTAGTGTATGGTAACATTATGCAAATATTTATGCAAATGAGGCCACTTATGCAAATGAGGCCCCGCACCGAGTCTCCGCACATGGCCCCGCACCCCCCTTGGGCCGCCCCTGCCCGCACTGGCATACCAACATGACTGCGGAATCAAAGGAAGCGTATCGCACAATATACAGTTCGTAAGGCATATGATCATTAACCGAATCGCCCGCCGGGAATGATAAATTGTGGATAAGTTTGAATTTTCTGGGTTCCTTTTTTGGTACTACGCCCAAGGGGGAGATAACGAACGGTCGACAAGGTGGTTCCAAAAAAGGCCCTGCCATCCTGCCAAGTGCACACTGCGCTGTCACTTTTTCCCCTGCTACCTCAACAAAGCGCCACACCGACACCGCATTCTTTGCTGTTCTGTCCCGTACCTTCCCACAGAAAGGGATTATAAAACCCTGCTCAAAACCTTGCAATAATCGTCTCCCTATCCCCTGTTCCCCATAACACTGGAGTCAAGGCCACATGGCCTCAACCTTCACTGGAGTCAAGTCCAACTGTGCTAATGTGCTCTCACATGCTGGAAGACAGAGCCCCCACCCCCGGCTTTCGGCTACATTTGGTTGCAGCGTGGCTGCCTCCACAAAGATAACAGGTGTGTCTGACTTTGCAGTCCAGAAAAGGACAGGACAATTTGTTAAAGTGCCAACATATGTCCGTAGTTCCTGGACCAGCTTTTGGAGGGCTGGGACTAACCGCCAAACTCAGAAAGGACTGGTTCCCTCCCAGTGTGCCTTGAGCTCCCATCCTGTACTCGGCTACACTTGCTGACCCACGTTTGGCCAAATTCTATGTGAGCCAAAGGTTAATGTCCTTCGTCCCCCATGACAAGTGAACATTCTCCTCCATCATATCCCTGAAGTCCTCATCATAATTTAACCAGGCCCACCCTTCGTGCACCTGAGAAGCCGCAAGTATGGCATTTGCATATGCTAATAATGCCCCGGAAAATTATGTTCCCATACACTGGCCAATCTCAGGAAGACCCTTGTCCAATTAAGGGTATTTCACGAAACCTTCTGCACTCTACCCGCCTTCTCATCATTCTTGTACTTCTTCCGACTTTCGCCGCAACGCTTCCGCCCCTTGAGCAGCCGAAAAATATCAGTGTATCGCCTTTTCTTAATCCTATTGCATAACTTCCGCAGAACCCCTTCCCATAACTCAGGATACACAACTAAAGTAGGTATGCCACCCTCTTTACCCAGTGCGAATGGCCTCCGAAAGCAATCTTGATGATGTACTCAATGAGGTGGATGATAACGACAAGGTGGAGTCGCACAGACACCTACGCAAATGCCTGCACTTTTCCTTAGCTTTCTTCCTAACTAACATAGCCGGCGTAGAGGTATGTTCCCTACAAGAGCCACCCGTATTCCCATCCACACACTCACCTGTCCCTGCAGATGTCATCCCGGCTTCTTCAGGACCCTGCTGTGCCTAAGCTGCTGGACCAGTTGATAGCCACTGAGCTCCGGATGCGTCTGCTTCCTTTCGAGCCACCTCCGGTACTCCCACTCTATATGGCTGCTCCACCACTGCCTGAAAAGGGTGCAAAGAAGACAAACCACCAGACAATGCCCTCAAAACAAATCTCCCATCCATCTCACCACCACTACCCCAACTCATATAAGATGGCCTCTGACCCCCAGTGGCCCAAAAGCCATGCCCCCCCGTAAACAGTATTCCCATATCCCCAAGGGTTAGGTGGGAGACATCCTCCCATACCATTACCCCATGCAATATGGCACCTGGGTGCCCACGGTCCCAATCCAAGTGGCGATGGGAACACCGCCCCTGGCGAATAAGCAGGTGGCAGCCCAGGGCCAATGTGAGCCTCTGCTGCCTGTTAAAATAGGAAAACTAGTTCCTGACCAAGCCCTCCCCATATCCACCCTAGAGTCATTCCCCCTTATCTATTCAGCCCCTCCAGGGCTCTAAACTGCATCTCCATGCATGCCTGCTACATCCGGCCTATGACTCTCCCTTGATGGCTCCTCCATAGCCTCCCCCACTGCTGATTGCACTGTCCCCCTTCTTCCCCCCTCACGTCCCTTTCAGAGCCCAACTGACTGATCCCAGTTTCATCTCCAGTAACCTGAAAGAGAGCCACACCCCCACCTGCTGCCCCTTTTTTCCCCCCTGTACCTTAACCTCTCAGATCCTCTGCCTCCCCTTCCCAGTGCAGAAGAGCCCACTCTGGCTATAGCCCCCCTTCTCCCATCCCTGTCTCTGCCCCTGCCTCTTCCTGTTACCATCAGCACAGGCCTATGGTGTATCCATAAACCCTAAGAAGCCCTCTTGTCGCTTTGAACCTCCCCCCCTTTGTCCAGCTTCTCCCCTGCCAACATTCCCTCTTCCACGTGAAACAGAAGCCCGTGCTTCCAGCTCTCTGTTGGCCATGGCCCTGCAACACCCTCCTTGCGCTGCGTCCGACCAGCTTTGCAGTCCACAAGCCTTGCATGGCCCAGCCTCATAGCAACCACATGGCAGCCACAACCTCCTCAGTCTCTCGCTACCATTGTCTCGCTGCTGATGCTGCCACGGGGACAGGGCACAAGAAAAGCCAACGAGTCCCGGGACTGTTCTTCAGCACCCGTCAAAGTGGCACAGATACTGTTGGCCACCACTTTCGCCCCCCCCCTATGTCCACCTGCCACCAACAAGTAGCTCACATCTTCAGCTACCTTTGGAGACAGAAGCATTGTATGAAACAGGAGCTGCTGAAACAAGAGCCGCTGCACATCCTCCCATCAACATCAACAGAACCATATAGCGCCATGTGGAACCCAGGCCCCTCCCCTCGGTAAGACCTGCCTAGCAGCCTATGAAATCGCCCTATGCCAGGATGCAGGGCGATTTCAAATTCGCAGCCGGACCCGTTGTTGGCAACCCCCTCTTCCCCCCCCCTCCCCTCTGCCACTAGCCATGCTCTCGAGGCCTGCAGGAGCTGGGGCACCAGGTTACTCTTCAGCCTTGAGACCATGGCCCTGTGGCCTACCACAATTCTCCATTCCTTTCCTTATGATTCCTAGAATTCTATTTGTTTTCTTGGCCGCCTCTGCACACTGAGCAGAATATTTCAATGTATTATCCACGATGACGCCTAAATCCTTTTACTGCGTAGTGATTCCTAATGTGGAATTTTGCATCATGTAACTGTAGTTTAGGTTATTCTTCGCTAAGTGCATAACTTTGCACTTGTTCACATTAAATGTCATCTACCATTTGGATGTCCAGTCTCCCAATTTGTCAAGGTCCTCTTGCAATTTTTCATAATTCTCTTGTGTTTTAAGGACTTTGAATACTTTGGTGTCATCTTGAAATTTGATCACCTCATCAGATTTTCCATTTTCAGGTCATTTATGAATATGTTAAAAAGCAGTGGGCCCAGCACAGATCCCTGGGCTATTCCACTATTCACCTTTCTCCATTGAAAAAATTGTCCATTTAGTCCTACTCTCTGCCTTCTATCTTTCAACTAGTTCCGAATCCACAATAGTATACTGTCTCCTATCCCATGGTTTTTAATTTTGCCACAAGTCTCTCATGAGGGACCTTGTCAAAGGCTTTCTGAAAATCCAGGTACACTATATCAACCGACTCACCTTTATCTACCTGTTTAGTCACGCCTTCAAAAAAATATTTCTTTAAATGAATTTATTTTCCACACTATTTCCTAGGCGGATTACAATAAACATACATAAAATAGACAGGTAACAATCAAGTCACTCAATACAAAACTTAAACAAAACAATGATCATATCAGCCTGCTGTCGCTGCTGTAAATTGAATGTCTGACATTACATACACAAAAAGAGAATAACTCACAGAGAGAGAGCTGAGATGCGCTTTCAATGTTAACTAGACCTGGGGGCCTATGATGGTTGCTCTGTAATCGTAGAATCAATTTCTGTGAGGCCTATTCCTCCTTCGGCTCTAGGGATTACAGTCTTGGCATACACTGATTCCTGTGGCTGGATATGGATATGAGTTGTATGGTGACCGTGTTTGATTTATCTACAGTGTATGATATGGTACCTCACCAATTACTATTGCAAAGTACTGAGGCGACAGGCATGCATGGTCTGGTGTTCTCATGGCTTAGGTCTTTTCTGATGGACTGACAATAGAGTGACCAATGCAGGATGGGATTTTGTAAGGATCGATGTGTTCACCCTTCTTTAATATCTGTTTTGTCCCATTGGGTCAGGAATTTGCCCAGGCTGGGATCACAGGGCATCTCTATGCAGGTGAAGTGACCTTGGTGGTACTGGGGGATTCGGGCAAGAATCAGACAAGGGATGTATGAGTTTTAAATGCCAGGTTGGAGGAAATATCACTATATTTGCATGATCATGGTTTTAAATTGCATTCCAGGAAATGTGAAATGTATTGGTGTAGTAGCAGAGGGCATAAGTTGACTCTGCTCTTTGAGGTTGAGGGGGTGCAAATGGAATCCAAGCAAGTAATTTGTGCATTGGGTGTGGAAATAGATGGTCAGCTAGGGCTGGATACTCAAATTGTGGGAGTGGTACAAGTGCCGTTTTGTAGACTTCGCCAGATAAAGAAGTTATGGCCTTATGTTCGTAAGAATGATGTTCTGACAGCACCCATGTTTTAACATCTTGCATTGTTATTGTAATGAGGTGCAGCATTGGTCCTCCAGACTACCAGGTACAAAGGATTCGATATGTGCGAATTTGGTGGCAAGGATGATTTATGCTAAAGGAAAATATGAGCAGTTTAAGGTGCTATGTGTAGCATTTAAATGTTTACGAAAGAGGCAGCCCAACTATTTAGCAGACTTGCTGTGCCCCTAAGTGCCCATTCGCTCTGTTGCATGAGTGGGGTATGCAGAGTCACTTTTAAAGCTCTCTTTCCATTAGATAGCTTTCGGTATGTTTTACTATAAACTCCTTTGGGCTCCTGATTGGGTATTGTGGAAATAAATAATCAATAAATGGTTTGTACTCATAAAAAAAAAATATTCTTATTTCAGCCAAAATACTTTTTACAAATTAGAGGTATGGCCACATTAGCACCAGACGAGGGTAATTTGTACATATCACAGTTTGAGTCCTTTTGGTTTTCTGAATCACCCTTTGTATTAATATATCGAGAATGTGCTGCTCATTTGGTCCAGGGGAGACTATTTACTTCAATACATTTTTAATATCAATGAACAATTGTAATAATGCATTTAAAGTTCACCTTAAATTTTCATCTATATACAGTTTCATTTTTAGATCTAAAAATTACTAAACTATTGTTGATATTAAGAGCCATTGAGTCAGTGCCGACTCCTGGCAACCTTGCGGATAGTTGTACATGCTATGCCTATCCCCTGGGTTTTTTGGCAAGGTGCCACCAGCAATAGATTGCCAGGACTGACCGTGCTCAGCTTCTGAGATCGGGAACACTTAGGGTGGCATTACGTGGGTTTATTTTTTGATTTTTAGAAAAAGCATTGACTGGATCACCTTACTTAATGACTCTAACCCATCTTCATCATTTAAAAAAAAGTCTACTAGTAAGCCAATTATTTAGGCTTCCGACACATTTGCTCTTCAAATAATGAGTTTAGGAAACAAGCTTACAGTATGACATAGCAGAATGTTTTGTTAAAATGAGGGCATCCTACTCAGTATGTTAGATCAGCATCTAAAAGAACTTTGAATAGTGATCAAGAAATGTGTATACCACAGAAGAAATGACCTCTGGTATGTGTGCTACCAATCTCTCAAGCTTTATAAAGTTAGTCCTTAGGTATGAAGATTCTAACATGTTGTACAAACACATTCCATAGTCAAGGATTTGCCTATGTTTTCATTTAAACGTGTTTGCAGTCTCAGAGATTCAGTGGTACATTCTTACATGCTAGAGATGTCAGAACATCAGTGAAGGTTTAAACCTTGATTCCATTGTAGTTTCTGTCCTCAAATTATTACAGACAAACCAATTAAATAACCAGTATTACAATATCATTCAAATAAACATGTATGACAGCGGCTGTGGTGTCTATTATTCTTTGCCTCGGTCCTTTGATTTATGTGGGCAAAACTGAGATCTTTTCCTACAAGACCAAATGCAAAATCCATTTAAATAAAAAATACACCTATTCAATCCATTGCAAAGCTTTCACTCATCAGTTCTCTGATTTGCAATTTGCCACATAGATCATGTAAATCCATCCATCCATGGTAGAAATTTAGGAAAGCTTCAATACAATGGGAACAGTATAGGATTTGGCAGCCCATGGTCTAAACATAGATCTTGAATAGACAGCTTTTTATTAATGAAGAGGGTTTAATGACCAAAGAGATGGACCTGATGGAGCTTGCACGATAAGAACATAAGAACATAAGACATGCCATACTGGGTCAGACCGAGGTCCATCAAGCCCAGTATCCTGTTTCCAACAGTGGCCAATCTAGGTCATACGTACTGTGATAAGGAAGCTTATCATAGCTCAGGAAGGAGCTATAGAAAAGGTGAAGTGACTCTGAACAAGCAACCTGTCAGTTCTGGTAGAAATAAGAAAACAGAATTTTTCCATAAAAGACTACCAGTCCCAGAATGCACCAGGTTTCCAACAGCCATTAGAGGAGCTGAAGTGGGGAAACGTGTGTTCAATCAAGAGGGCTATGAGGTAATCCCCAAGCACTCATCTCAAAGGGCAGGGCCTGATTCAGCACAGCTGCGCTGTGCTAGGGTGGAGCACTCATCTAAGCAGAATAAAGGTAGAGTTTATTCTACAGAGAAAGATCCTCAGAATCAGCTTGGATATCCTCAGCTTGGATAGCTTCATCATCTGGAGGATCATCAGAAGCAGAAGCCAGAGCGGACGGACAGAGAGGGCAAGAAACCTTTTGGAAGAAAGAAGAGAAAAGCATTTGGGAGGTCTAAAGGAGTCCAGAGCAGTAGGTATACTGGAAGGCATTCCAAAGGCAAGCTTACACCATTGGACTGGGGAAAGCCAGAGGAATGGTGCTGCAGAGCTAGGAACCTCCAGACGGTACCTGTGAGGGAGACGGCTGCACTTGGAAGGGACCCTAGGACCCGTGCCAGAAGGTATGTGAAGAGAGACCCAGTGTCCAGGGATCTGGATTGGAAGGCTGGACATAAGAACTGGATTACATACTGGCCAGGCTATTTAGAGAGGAACTCTAACAGCAATGGAAGCTCAGGTATGAACACTGATCTATGCCCTAGCTATACCCTTGAAAGACAGCAGGGAAACAAGTATTCTCCTGAAAGTGCTCCATTGAGAAATTCCTCTGTGCCAATCCATGATTTTGAACCCATGATTGTTGAAGAAGGGGGAGAGGTGGTAGATACAGGCTGTGAATACATGGATTGCTCTCTGTCTAAACTCCTTTGGTAATTTACTGTTACAAAGTACAACAACCATCACAAAGAAATACAAACTTGTTCTTTAATCTACTCAGAAAAGCTCCTGAGTAGGATTTTGAGCCACGCAGTAGAAAGCAAGCCACCTAAGGGGTTTCAGCTGGGTAACTGCTAGCAATTGAGCCTTACCTAATTGCTTGTGAGCTCTGAGGGAATCACTTCTGAGTCTATGTGTGAAGATATAAGAAGTTAACCTGAAAAGAACAGTTTTTCCCTACTTTGTGGGTTTTGTTTGTTGTTTGATGCACTGCTAAGGAAATATTAGCTAGAGCCTACAGAAAAGACCAGTTTGTTACCAACCAGGTCTTTATTCTTTTGATTTGTTTGCCTGACAAGTTCAGCTGTTGTTTTCCTGATTTTGTTTTTCTAAGTTTAACACTGAAAGCAAGTATCCTGTTTTATGTGCTACCAAGCATATCTGTGTTGGGAGAAATAACCCCATAAATAAATATCTTATTGGCTTTACACTCAAGCACAACTAATTATTGTGAGCGGCTGTATCTGGTGTGAATGGACTGCATTTCCCACAATCCCTTGCAAATCATATTGATATATGCCTTTGCCAAGACTTTGAACATTCTCACCCAGGCATCCGTCTGACAGTACCTAGCAATATCCCCAAAAGACCACCCGATGTCATTTAGGGGCAGAGTTTAGAGAAAGAGAAGTGACTATTGCACAAGATAGAGAAAGCTCACAGTCTCCTATAGAGTTGAACAAAACCTCTGAAGAAGACAAGAAAGCACCAAAACATCAATGGTGGGATTTATGACTAAGAGGACGGCATTTATTAATAAGCAGGGGGACTGTTGAGCTAAGTGCTGACTATATAGCGTTTATAAAGAGTTGAATTATTAGTAATAAGAGATGGAATTTCAGTTTCTGAATGAATTTTTATTAGGCGAAAGGGATCACTAGCAGGATTGTACACATCATAAAAACAAAATAAATGAGACATTTAGAGGATAATTTTATAAACCACCACACAAGCAACATGTGTCACCGCATGCGTGTATCCACCATATTTGATAAACCAACACATGTATGTGCTTCACTTTATAAAATAGCAGCATAACAACATGCCATAACCTTGACGCAGCAGTTACACCTGCTCCTAGAGCATGCAAAGCTGGCCGTGTCTAGATCGGTGCAGGGATGCACATATGCATAGCATCCTATAACATACATGCGTCTTTCTGGGCTGCACCTATGCTCTGCCCCACCCCATCCTCGTGCATGCCACTACCAAACAAATGCATGATGGGCACTTCTCCATGTGCTTACAAAATAGCAAGAGTTCTGTATCTTTCCACAGCACCCTTATAAAATCACCCCCACAATGAAAACAATCTAATGGGTTGCAATCATGCCTAATGAAACTGATTGATTTCTTTGACTAGGTGACCAGAGAACTTCACCAAAGGCATGTGTTGGATGTGGTCTACATGGATTTCAGCAAAGCCTTTGATACTGTTCCTCATAGAAGGTTTATAAGTAGACTGAGCAGCCTGAAGTTAGGACCCAAGGTGGTTAAATGGATTACAAATTGGTTGACTAGCAGACAACAGAGAATGATGGTAAATGGAATTCAGTCCGAGGAAAGCAAGATAAGTAATGGAGTACCTCAGGGATTGATTCTGGGGCCACTTTTGGTCAATAAGAACATAAGAGATGCCATACTGGGTCAGACCAAGGTCCATCAAACCCAGTATCCTGTTTCCAACAGTGGCCAATCTAGGTCATCAGTATCTAGCAGTCTCCCCAAAAGACACAGGTTCCTCAATGCTTGTATTGGGTCAAGCAGTGATATCCTGGGTCCCTTCTTAATAATTGTTTATGGACATTTCCTCCAGGAACATGTCCAAACCTTTTTAAACCCAGCTACACTAACAGCTTTTACTGCATCCTCCAGTAACAAATTCCAGAGTTTAAGAACATAAGAACATAAGATATGCCATACTGGGTCAGACCAAGGTCCATCAAGCCCACTATTCTGTTTCCAACAGTGGCCAATCTAGGTCATATGTACCTAGCAGTTTCCCCAAGAGACACAAGTTCCACAATGCTTGTACTGGGTCAAGCATTGATATCTTCGGTCACTTCTTAATAATGGTTTATGGACCTTTCCTCCAGGAACTTGTCCAAATCTTTTTTAAACCCAGCTACACTAACAGCCTTTACTATATCCTCCGGTAACAAATTCCAGGGTTTGATTACACGTTGAGTGAAAAAATATTTTCTTTTATTAGTCTTAAATAGTTTACCCTGTAGCTTCATTGCATGTCCCCTAGTCTTTCTATATTCTGATAACGTAAACAATCGATCTACGTTTACCCGTTCCACTCCGTTCATTAATTTATAGACTTCTATCATATCTCCCCTCAGCCGTCTCTTTTCCAGGTTAAAGAGCCCTAACCTTTTTAGCCTTTCTTCATAGGAGTATCCTTCCATCCCCTTTACCATTTTGGTGGCTCTTCTCTGTACCTTTTCTAATATCGCTATATCCTTTTTAAGATACGGCGACCAGAATTGCACATAATATTCAAGGTGCGGTCTCACCATGGAACGATATAGAGGCATTATAATATCTTTTGTTTTATTTTCCATTCCTTTCCTTATCATACCTAGCATTCTATTTGCTCTCTTGGCCGCCGCTGCACACTGGGCCGAGGGTTTTAACATGGTATCCACAATGACGCCTAAATCTTTTTCCTGGGTGGTGGTTCCTAATGTGGAACCTTGCATCGTGTAACCATAGTTTGGGTTGTTCTTCCCTAGGTGCATAACCTTGCACTTGTCCACATTAAATTTCATCTGCCATTTTGATGCCCAGTCTTCCAATTTATCAAGATCCTCTTGCAATTTTTCACAATCCTCTTGGGTTTTACACATTGATTACATTTTGATTACACATTTTTTACACATTGATTACACATTTTGATTACACATTGAGTGAAAAAATATTTTATCTTACTAGTCTTAAATAGGTTACCCTGTAGCTTCATTGCATGTCCCCTAGTCTTTCTATATTCTGTTAACGTAAACAATCGATCTACATTTACCCGTTCCACTCCGTTCATTAATTTATAGACTTCTATCATATCTCCCCTCAGCCATCTCTTTTCCAGGTTGAAGAGCCCTAACCTTTTTAGCTTTTCTTCATAGGGGTATCCTTCTATTTGCTCTCTTGGCCGCCACGGCACACTGGGCGGAGGGTTTTAAAATGTTATCCACGATGACGCCTAAATCTTTTTCCTAGGTGGTGGTTCCCAATGCGTAACCTTGCATCGTGTAACCATAGTTTGGGTTGTTCTTTCGTATGTGCATAACTTTGCAATTGTCCACATTAAATTTCATCTGCCATTTTGATGCCCAGTCTTCCAATTTATCAAGATCCCCTTGCAATTTTCCACAATCCTCTAGGGTTTTAACAACTTTAAATAGTTTTGTGTCATCTGCAAATTTGATAACCTCACTCGTTATTCCCTTTTCCAGGTCATTTATGAATATGTCAGAAAGCAGCGGACCCAGCACAGATCCCTGGGGTACACCACTATTCATCTTTCTCCATTGGGAAAATTGGCCATTTAGCCCTACCCTCTGCTTTCTATCTTTTAACCAGTTCTTGATCTACAATAGTACACTGCCTCCTATCCCATGACTCTTTAGTTTTGCCAAAAGTCTCTGATGAGGGACCTTGTCAAAGGCTTTCTGAAAGTCCAGATACACCATATCTTTGTGAGTGATATAGCTGATGAATTAGATGGAAAGTTTGCCTTATCACATATGGCACAAAGATTTGCAACAGACTGGACACTTCAGAAGGAGCAGACAACATGAGAAAAGATCTACAAAGATTAGAAGAATGGTTTAATGCTTGGCAGTTAAGATTTAATGGGAAGAAGTATAGAGTAATACTCTTGGGATGTAGAAATCGAAAGGGTCTGTATGCGATGTGCACGGACCAGGAGAGAGATCTCGTGGTGATAGTGTCTGAGGTTATTTTAGGAGAGCTAAAAGCATAGACAACCAATATAAAATGCTTGGGGAATAGAGTGACAGAAGGTATATGCTGTCTCATGGATGGGGAAAGGAGGCTACAGACACAAAGGGTGATGCAGGATGCAGCGAGCATGAATAGGGTGGCAGGAAAGAAGCTCGACAAAGTAGGAAGACCAAGGGGAGATGCTCTATATGGGGCAAACAGAGGGACAGGAAAGATGTTGTACACAGTGGGGGAGAGGGAAGCAGAGCGGCAATGCTGGACGCAAGGGGAAGTAGGGAACAGAGCAGCAATGCTGGATGCAAGGGGAAGTAGGAAACAGAGCAGCAATGCTGGACGCAAGGGGAAGTAGGGAACAGAGCAGCAATGCTGGATGCAAGGGGAAGTAGGAAACAGCAGCAATGCTGGACGCAAGGGGAAGTAGGGAACAGAGCAGCAATGCTGGACGCAAGGGGAAGTAGGAAACAGAGCAGCAATGCTGGATGCAAGGGGAAGTAGGAAACAGCAGCAATGCTGGACTTAAGGGGAAGTAGGGAACAGAGCAGCAATGCGGGACGCAAGGGGAAGTAGGAAACAGAGGAGCAATGCTGGATGCAAGGGGAAGTAGGGAACAGAGCAGCAATGCTGCATGCAAGGGGAAGTAGGGAACAGAGCAGCAATGCTGGATGCAAGGGGAAGTAGGGAACAGAGCAGCAATGCTGGACGCAAGGGGAAAGAGGGAACAGAGCAGCAATGCTGGACGCAAGGGGAAGTAGGGAACAGAGCAGCAATGCTAGACGCAAGGGGAAGTAGGGAACAGAGCAGCAATGCGGGACGCAAGGGGAAGTAGGAAACCGAGGAGCAATGCTGGACGCAAGGGGAAGTAGGGAACAGAGCAGCAATGCTGCATGCAAGGGAAAGTAGGGAACAGAGCAGCAATGCTGGACACAAGGGGAAGTAGGGAACAGAGCAGCAATGCTGGACGCAAGGGGAAGTAGGGAACAGAGCAGCAATGCTGGACGCAAGGGGAAGTAGGGAACAGAGCAGCAATGCTGGACGTAAGGGGAAGTAAGGAACAGAGCAGCAATGCTGGATGCAAGGGGAAGTAGGGAACAGAGCAGCAATGCTGGATGCAAGGGGAAGTAGGGAACAGAGAAGCAATGCTGGATGCAAGGGGAAGTAGGGAACAGAGAAGCAATGCTTGAACCAAGGGGAAGTAGGGAACAGAGCAGCAATGCTGGACGCAAGGGGAAGTAGGGAACAGAGAAGCAATGCTTGACGCAAGGGGAAGTAGGGAACAGAGCAGCAATGCTGCATGCAAGGGGAAGTGGGGAACAGAGCAGCAATGCTGGATGCAAGGGGAAGTAGGGAACAGAGCAGCAACGCTGGACGCAAGGGGAAGTAGGGAACAGAGCAGCAATGCTGGACGCAAGGGGAAGTAGGGAACAGAGCAGCAATGCTGGACGCAAGGGGATGTAGGGAAACAGAGGAACAATGCTGGATGAAGTGGGGGAGGCAGAAGAGATGCTGGATGGAAAGAGGAGTGGAGAGATAGAAGAGATGATGGATGGAAGGAGGAATAGAGAGAAGAGATACTGAATGGAAGAAGGGAGAGAGAAAGGAGATACTGGATGTGGGGTAGAAAGAAAAGGAAGGGTTGGTGAAAGTGGGAAATAAGAGGAAGAGGAATGAGAGGGCAAGCGTGAGGGATAAAGAAGGAAAAAACCTGTAGTAGAAATCTGAGGGAATAGAGAGATAGAAAAAATAAATGGAAGAAAGCTTAAAGGAAAAGATCAGTGTCAGAGATAAATATAGTGGAGGACGTGAAGAAGATTGGAGGAGAGAAAAATGACAAATGGACAGGAGATTCTGGAAAGAGAGTTAAGGACAGAGAAAAATAGAAACCAGAGACTGTGACCAACATGAGTAGAAAAATGAAATGGCCAGACAACAAAGATAAAAAAAAGACTTTTATTTTTGATTTAGTGATTGGAATATATATGTTTTTAAAATTACATCTGCTATCTTTATATTTGCATAGTACAGGGGGTAATGCATCACTGTTTCTATTTTTCTTGCACTGCACTGCAGTCTGGCTTCTTGGGGTTTCAATTTCATTTTTGTCTACATATTTCTATTTTCAGTTTGTGGTTACTTATTCTATACTTGTTAGGATCTACTTGTGTTCTGCTTGTGTGAAAGAGGCCAGGTACTAGTCTGTACTAATCTGGTTTATATGGGTTTCCCAGTCGGTGAATTGATATCCCATGGCCTCCTGCAACCTTTACAGTGCTGCCTTTCTTAGTTAGGCCCTTGTTGTATGACATTTATGGGCTTTTGTACATGTTCAGTAGTGGATTTTGGACTTGGATTTAGCTCACTCCTTTTTTTGTAGTGATTCAAGGTGAATTACATTCAGGCAGGGCTGGCCCATCCATTGAGCAAGAATGTTTTTTGCACAGGGCCCCGCGTTTCAGGGGGCCCCACGCAAAAAACATTCTACATAAGCCCAAATAGATTTTAAAAAAGCAAACCGGATGCTGCTGCCGCCGTGGCAGCGGCAGAATCAAGCGTCCCACCGCGGGGTCCCCCCCCCTGCCCGGCAAAGCCTCCTTGAAGTATCAGCTCCGGACGGAGTCCCAAAGCGCGGGCTTTCAGAGCTGCGAAGGGAGAGCTTCTCTGACCTCTCGCGGTTCTGTTAAGCCTTCCGGGGCTGATGGGAAATCCCATCAGCCCCGGCGGGATTAACAGAAACGCTCGAGAAAGAGAAACTCTCACAGCTCTGAAAGCCCGCACTTTGGGACTCCGTCCGGAGCTGATGCTGCAAGGAGGCTTTGCCGGGCAGGGGGGGACCCCGCGGCGGGACGCTTGATTCTGCCACTGCCACGGCGGCAGCGGCAGCTGTAGCAGCAGCCGGTTTGCTTTTGTATCTATTTGGGCTGATGGGAAGAGGGGGGTTAGGACTGGTAATGGGCTATGGGGGGGGGCAAAGACTGGACGTGGGCTGATGGGGGGGTTAGGACTAGTAATGGGCTATGGGAGGGCTAAAAATGGAAGTGGGCTGATGGGGGGGTTAGGACTAGTAATGGGTTATGGGGGGCTAGGATTTGAAATGGGCTGATGGGGGGTAGGACTGGTAATGGGCTGATGGGGGGCTAAGACTGGAAATGGGCTGCTGGGGGGGCTAGGACTGGAAATGGGCTGATGGGGGGGCTAAGACTGGAAATGGGCTAATGGGGGGGTTAGGACGTAATGGGCTATGGGGGGCTAAGACTAGCAATGGGCTGATGGGGGGGTTAGGACTAGTAATGGGCTATGGGGGGGCTAGGACTGGAAATGGGCTGATGGGGGGTTAGGACTGGAAATGGGTTATGGAGAGGCTAAGACTAAAAATTGGCTGATGGGGGGTTAGGACTGGAAGTGGGCTGATGGGGGGTTAGGACTGGTAATGGGCTATGGGGGGCTAGGACTGGTAATAGGCTGGGGGGGTTGCTAGGACTGGAAATGGGCTGAGTGGAAGGAGGGCTTGAACTGCAAATAGCTGATGGGGAAGGGGGATTGGAATGGAAATGGGCTGAGTGGAAGAGGGGGCTTGAACTGTAAATAGCTGATGGGGAGGGGGCTTCGAATGGAAATGGGCTGTGAGGGGAGGGAGCTAGGACTGGAAAAGGGCTGAGTGGGGGGGATAGGACTGGAAATGGGCTGATGTAGGGGCTAGGATAGGACTGGAAATGGGCTTTTGGGGGTGCTAAGATTGGAAATAGGCTGTGGTGGGGGCTTGGATTGAAATGGACTCATGGAGGGGCTAGAACTGGAAGTAGGCTCATGGGGGGCTTGGATTGGAAATGGGCTGAGTGGAGGGGAGCTAGGATTTGACATGGGCTGATGGTGGGGCTAGGAAAGGACTAGAAATGGGCTGATGGGGGGTGAACATAAGAATATAAGATATGCCATACTGGGTCAGACCAAGGTCCATCAAGCCCAGTATCCTGTTTCCAACAGTGGCCAATCCAGGTCACAAGTACCTAGCAGTTTCCCCAAAAGACACAGGTTCCACAATGCTTGTACTGGGTCAAGCATTGATATCCTGGGTCCCTTCTTAATAATGGTTTATGGACCTTTCCTCCAGGAACTTGTCCAAACCTTTTTTAAACCCAACTACACTAACAGCCTTTACTACATCCTCTGGTAACAAATTCCAAAGTTTGATTACACGTTGAGTGAAAAAATATTTTCTTTTATTAGTCTTAAATAGTTTACCCTGTAGCTTGTGATGATGAAGGCAGTTCAGAGGCTATGGAATGCCAGGAGAATGAACTCTGTGCCTTTAAGAGTGAGAGCATTCAGGGTTTCCCCAGCAACCGAGAACCTTTGACTCATAGCACAGTCACCATTAAGCCCCGCCCACTTCAGCACGTCAGGGCTGGAGTGAAGCCTAGCAGCTCCCACGTGTGCTGGGAAAGAGGCGTGGTCCCTGAGAGGGAGCAGTTTAAAACTCCTGTGTTTGGAAAGTCAGGGAGAGGAGGACCGGAAAGTGAAGGAGGAAGACGAGGAGAAGAGAGAAGAAGGAGTGGCAGTGAATCCAGAAGACCTGGAAGAGAATCCAGAGGAACTGGAGCTAGAGGAGAAGGGGCCCAAGGAGGCACGAGAAGTGCTGGGCTCAAGCTCAAAGACAAGCAGTGGGATCTGCTTGGAACCGGTCCAAGGCAGTCTCAGCAGAAAGGAAGTTTGCTACAACGGAGAGAAGTGTCTGCAGAGAGAAAGCAGCATGGCTCTGGCAAGGAAAGAGGAGAGCTACTAAACGGCCCTGAACTAAGGCAAGTGTGTCTTCCAGAATTCCTGCCTGAAAGAAAGTTAAGAGAATTAGTTCCTGATAGAAGGAATAATTATAATAACCAGCTAACCTCTAGCAGTAGAAACAATAGCTTGTCTGCAGGTCAGCACCCCCAGCTCTCTGAAGAAATAGAGCAGAAAAAGGTTCTATTAGAGAGATTGAATGAAATGCTCCAGAAACAAACTAGTCAGCTCTACAGCCAGGTACCCTCTGAAGAATGTTGTGAGGATGCCATTGAGGAAATGGATATAGGAAGCTGCTATGAAGACTATGAAGATAGCTCCGATGAGATGCAGTGTTCTTATTGTAAAGCTAATGAATTAGAAGTGTGTTAAGCTTAAAACCTGTTTGAATGAGTGAATGCCATAGTAAGGAACTTACCTGATTGAAGGACGCAGCACAGAGAACAGCTGAACGTTGTTAATCAAGCTGTTGCTCTGTAAGGCCTGAAACTGAAGGGAAGGCTCAGTGGACATTTTAAAGCTGTTTCTGTGATAAAGGAGCTGTGAAGTAAACACTCCCATAAGAAGCTAATGTGCCCATGAGAAGCTTTATAATCTGAGCTTTGAAAGCAAGTTCCTAAGAAGCTATCTATTGCTGATACCAGTAATCCTGTGCATACTTTTGTAAAAGTTATACCTTTGCTTTGCAGAAGAATCCCATTATTGTTTATTCAGCCTGTTACTTGTGAATATGATGGAAACCCCAGAACACAACAAATAAATATTTCTCTGTTTCGCCTGACCACTTGTATGCACAACTACTTTTGCCTAATATGGATAAGTGAAACTACATATCCCAGCAGCCCTCCTGGCAGTCATATTGGGAGGACTTATTCTAGGGCAGCAAGGCGACTCCATCCTGGTGCCCGGCTATACGCCCAGCCAGGTGGGGGCGACAAGCTTCATGGCATGTCCCCTAGTCTTTCTATATTCTGATAAGGTAAACAATCGATCTACGTTTACCCATTCCACTCCGTTCATTAATTTATAGACTTCTATCATATCTCCCCTCAGCCGTCTCTTTTCCATGTTAAAGAGCCCTAACCTTTTTAGCCTTTCGTCATAGGAGTATCCTTCCATCCCCTTTACCATTTTGGTGGCTCTTCTCTGAACCTTTTCTAAAATCGCTATATCCTTTTTAAGATACGGTGACCAGAATTGCACACAATATTCAAGGTGCGGTCTCACCATGGAACGATATAGAGGCATTATAATATCTTTTGTTTTATTTTCCATTCCTTTCCTTATGATACCTAGCATTGTATTTGCTCTCTTGGCCGCCGCTGCACACTGGGCCGAGGGTTTTAACATGGTATCCACAATGACACCTAAATCTTTTTCCTGAGTGGTGGTTCCTAATGTGGAACCTTGCATCGTGTAACCATAGTTTGGGTTGTTCTTCCCTAGGTGCATAACCTTGCACTTGTCCACATTAAATTTCATCTGCCATTTTGATGCCCAGTCTTCTAATTTATCAAGATCCTCTTGCAATTTTCCACAATCCTCTTGGGTTTTAACAACTTTAAATAGTTTTGTGTCATCTGCAAATTTGATAACCTCACTCGTTATTCCACTTTCCAGGTCATTTATGAATATGTCAAAAAGCAGCGGACCCAGCACAGATCCCTGGGGTACACCACTATTCACCTTTCTCCATTGGGAAAATTGGCCATTTAGCCCTACCCTCTGCTTTCTATCTCTTAACCAGTTCCTGATCCATAATAGTACACTGCCTCATATCCCATGACTCTTTAGTTTTGCCAAAGGTCTCTGATGAGGGACCTTGTCAAAGGCTTTCTGAAAGTCCAGATACACTATATCAACCGACTCACCTTTGTCCACCTGTTTATTCACTCCTTCAAAAAAACATAACAGATTAGTAAGACAAGATCTTCCTTGTCTAAAGCCATGTTGGCTGTCTCCCATTAGGTCATGACTATCTACATGCTGAGTAATTTTATTCTTTATAATGGTTTCTACCATTTTTCCCGGTACTGATGTCAGGCTCACCGGTCTGTAGTTTCCCGGATCACCCCTGGGACCCTTTTTAAAAATTGGTGTTACATTGACGATCCTCCAATCTTCAGGTATTAGAGATGATTTTAATGATAGTTCACAGATTACTAATAGCAGGTCTGCAATCTCATATTTCAGTTCTTTCAACACCCTTGGATGTATACCATCTGGCCCAGGTGATTTGCTACTCTTCAGTTTATCTAATAGTTGTAATACATCTTCCCGATGTATCGATATTTCCTTCAATTCTTCCGCACCTTTAAATACCACTTCAGTCATGGGTAACATCCCTACATCTTCCTCAGTAAAGACCGAAGCAAAGAATTCATTCAGTTTCTCCGCTATCGCCTTGTCGCCTCTCAGTGCTCCTTTAACCCCTTTATCATCTAATGGACCAACTGATTCTCTCACAGGTTTTTTGCTACGAATGTACTTGAAAAGGTCTTTATTTCATGTTTTTGCTTCCACAGCAAGCTTCCTCTCAAATTCTCCCTTTGCCTGCCTTATCAATGCCTTGCATTTGACTTGCCAGTGCTTGTGCTGTTTCCAGGTTTCGTCGTTTGGCTCTTTTTTTCCATTTCCTGAAAGATGCTTTTTTGGCAACAACAGCCTCTCTGACCTCACCTTTAAACCATGCTGGCAGTTTTTTGGACTTCCTTCCACTTTTCTTAAAGCGTGGAATACAGCTGGTCTGGGATTCCAAGATAGTATTTTTCAACAACACCCAAGCTTGATGTACGTCTTTAACCTTTGCAACTGCTCCTTTTAGTTTTTTCTTAACTGTTTTCCTCATTTTATCATAGTCTCCCTTTCGAAAGTTAAAAGGTAGTACTGTGGATTTCCTTACTATCCCTCCTCCACTTATTAAATCAAAGGCGATCATGCTATGATCACTATTGCCAAGTGGCCCCAACACCCTTATCTCTTGCACTAGATCTGGTGTTCCACTAAGGACTAAGTCTAATATGGCTTCCCCTCTGGTCGGTTCATGAACCAGCTGCTCCAAGAAGCAGTCATTTATTTCATCTAGGAACTTTATCTCCCTAGCATGTCCTGACGTGACACTAACCCAGTCGATACCGGGGTAATTTAAATCACCCATTATTATTACTGCGCTGTAACTTTTGTTAGCTTCCTTGATTTCTTTGAGCATTTCATCATCCATTTAGTACACCCCCACTGCCATCGCCTTCCCCCTTTTACATGGAATTTCAATCCATATGGATTCTACAGCAAATTTTGTTTCCTGAAAAACTTTAATCCTTTCTGATTCAATGCCCTCTCTAACATAGAGAGCAACCCCTCTACCAATTTGATCAGCTCTATCATTATGATATAGTTTGTACCCAGGTATCACAGTGTCCCACTGGTTGTCCTCCTTCCACCATGTCTCTGATATTCCAATCATATCTAACCTTTCATTTAGTGCTATATATTCTAACTCTCCCATCTTATTTTTTAGACTTCTAGCATTTGCATACAAGCATTTTAGAGATTGTATGTTATTCATATTAATTTGGCTGTTGTTCGACATGGGTAATTTGGGATCTTTAAGCTGTGTCTGCTCCATACTTGAGGGCATTTGGGCTACTTTACTCTTTTGTGGAACCTCTCTGCTTTTGGTAGTATCCTTCAAGGATAAATTCTTCCGAACCATCTGCTCTTGGGCGACTGTCGGCTTTCCCCTAATATCTAATTTTAAAGCTGCTCTATCTCCTTTTTAAAGGTTAATGCCAGCAGCCTAGTTCCATCCCGGTTAAGGTGAAGCCCATCCCTTCGGAAGAGCCCCTCCTTTCCCCAGAATGTTCCCCAGTTCCTAACAAATCCAAAACCCTCATCTCTGCACCATTGTCTCATCCACGCATTGAGACTCCGGAGCTCTGCTTGCCTTTTGGGTACTGCACGTGGAACAGGAAGCATTTCAGAGAATGCAACCCTGGAAGTTCTGGATTTCAACTTCCTACCTAAAAGCTTAAATTCTGCCTCCAGAACCTCCCTACCACATTTTCCTATGTCATTGGTACCAATATGTACCAAGACAGCAGTGGGATTGGAAATGAGCTGATGGAGGGACTCGGATAGGACTGGAAATGGATGGGGGAGCTAGGACTGGAAATGGGCTGATGGTGGGGCTAGGATAGGATTGGAAATGGGCTTATGGGGGGTTAGGACTGGAAATGGGCTTATGGGGGGCTAGGACTGGAAATGGGCTGATGCAGGGAGTAGAAGGGAGCGGATGCTAGGTAGGGCTGGAACTAGAAGGGAGCTGATGTTGGGGGAGGATTAGAATGGGATGGAGCTGTTAGAGTGAAATGGAGAGGGGAAAAAATAGTTTGTGTGGGAGGGAAGACAAATCTACAATTGGCCGGGTATTGGGAGAGCAAGTGGGGATTGAGGATGGAGGTGTAAAATTTGAGTGGATGAAATAGGAATGAGGAAAGAGCAAAAGGAGAAAGATTAGTATGTTAAAGCAGATGTAGAGAGAGAATGGAAAAAAACTAGAAGAGAGAAGAAAGGACAAATGGACAGCAGACGATGGAGAGTTAGCAGAAGACACGAAGAAACCAGAAGAAAGTGGCTGGAGCAATTGCAACTGAAAAAAATGCACAAAAGGTAGAAAAATATCTCTTTATTTTGAATTTATTAACTGGAATATGTCAGCTCTGGGAAATGTGCATCATTAACGTCTGCGCTTTGTTTAGTACAAGAGGAAATTAATTTATAGTTTTATTTATACAGTGTTGTTGTACATTCCAAGTTTGGCTTTTGGGGTTCCCAGTTTAACTATTGTCTTCCTATTTCTAAATTGTGATTCCTTGTTTGTTGATGGTCTATGTTCTGCATGTGTAACTGAGCTGAGGTATTCTGTTTATATAATTCCTATTTGACATTGCCACTTGTTCTCTTTCCCCAGTAGGTCATGTATTGTTATTCTCTGAAATGTATTGCTTTAATATCTGCAGTGTTGCCTTTTGATAGGTAGGGTACGGTGCTTTGTGAGTCCTGGTAGTGCTGTTAGGATACGGCGGGTTTGCTATGGGTTCTGAATGGGCAGTGTTTGTAGTAGTTCCTAATGTGCCTCGTGGTTGGCACTGGATTATAGTAATGTAGAAATCTTTTAGTCTTTCTTTATCCGTACACTCATTAAGAGGCATGTTTACTAAAAGTTAGTGTATGGTAACATTATGCAAATATTTATACAAATGAGGCACCTTATGCAAATGAGGCCCCGCACTGAGTCTCCGCACATGGCCCCGCACCCCCCTTGGGCCACCCCTGCATTCAGGTACAATAGATGTTTCCCTGTCCTCAGAGGTCAATGCTGAAGTCATGCACAATTAGTTGTGTACATGTTTTCATAGCACACACAGAAAATGTTCATGTTGAAGGTAACTGTTCACTGGTGCATACCCCGAAACACTCTTTCCCTGCACGATCAAGATTTTTGAGTCAGCTCAGACCAGGCATAGAGATAATGGCGCTCCTGAACTTTACACCTGGTTACGCAATCCTTTACGCATTTCTCTGCATTAGACATAGCTTTATTAGTATTCCATTTAAATATGCACAGATCATTTGCATATTATTTAAATTGGCATTGCTCTGTACGCATACTTTTTTTGCTGTTTACACGTGCATCAATTTCTTCTGCATTTGGCTTAACCATACTTGTTGCATATGGTGCGTTATCTGCATGCAAAGGGCATCTAGTCTTTCCGCACTGGCCCATAAGTTTGTACCTGAGGCAATGGAGAGTTAAGTGACTTCCAAGATCACAAGGAGCAGTGGTGGGATTCACACCAGGCTTCCCTGGTTCTAAGTCTGCTGCTCTTACCATTGGTGACAGCTCATATAGGTAATACATATTCCAAACATGCTTAGGTTATTGTTGAATTACCAAAAACCAGCAGATTTGAAGCCTAGTGGCAATTGGCAACCTACCAAAAAAAACCTAGATAGACAAATCATTTACTAGTTGCCCGTAACTGCGGGATTTCTGTTACAATGCTGCTGAATACCACCGTTCACATTTATTGTATTTTATTTGTAAAGTTTTTATATACCGCCTCTTCCAAAGATCAGGAGCGGTTTACAAGAACAGAACCTTTTACATTGAACATTTTGGGGGATATACAATGCAATGTGTGCCTTTGAGTCTAACAAAGGGGAAATGTTGGCAGAACTGGAGGGCATTAAATACATATAATGTTGAGGAGGAGTGGCCTAGTGGTTGGGGAAGGTACTTCAGGTCGGGGGTTCAAATCCCACTAGAGGACAGCAACCTTGGGCCGGAAGGACTGGGGTTTCTAGTCCCACAGGTGCTCCTTGTGGTCTTGGGCAAGCCACTTAACCCTCCATAGCCCATGTTCCCTGTAAAATAGTTATCTCCAAGTTATAATGCCCTGTTCAATGTAATTTCAGTTTGTTCAATGTAAACCGCACTGATGCAGAATAGCGCGGTATATAAGAGAATTAAAATAAATAAATAAATATAACAACTATGTACAGAGTGAACTATATACAGAATATCAAGATTTTACTTAATTGTTGGTTGTTCATTGTAGGGGGGAGAGTTGGAGAAGGGGGTGTTTTGAATGTGTGTGGAGGTGTTACCGTCATTGCCATAGTATTCAATGAATAGGTGGGTTCTGAGTTGTTTTCTAAATATTTGTCGGTCTTTAGTGGTTCTCAATGTATCAGGGAGAGCATTCCATCAGGTAGGGGCCACATGTGAAGATGCCCTGTTGGTTGTAGCTTTCCTAGATTTATGGTAATCTTGGGGATTTTGATGGTGTTCAAGCGGCATCCTCTTTTATTTTTTGTGTCTGTAGCTAGGAGTATTAATGTGGAGAGGAACCCGAGGGGGATATGTTTTTGAGCAGTTTATATGTCATAATAAGTAGTTTGAATTTTTTCGGCTTGTGACGGGGAGCCAATGGAACATGTGCAGAATAGGTGTAATGTGGTCATTTGGGGGGGGGGGGGCTTTGCAGATGATTCTGGCTGCAACGTTTTCTGCTATTTGGAGCTGGTTAATAATCTTGTTTGGTAGTCCATGGAGTATATTATTGCAGAAGTCAAGGTGAGATGTGACAAGTGACTGCACCACTGATCTGAAGTTGTGGGGATCAAGCAGTGGTCTGAGATGTTGTAGTATTCATAACTTGAAACAGATGTTACATGTGATGCCATATTGAGGGACTGGTCTAAAGTGACTTCTAAATATTTAATTTCTTTCTTAACTGGTATGCCCGTTTTGAGTGTTGGGAAAGTGAGCGGGGGAGTGAAGTTCGGGTTCCTTGTTGTGTAAAGTGCTGCCATGAGGACTACAGCTGACCGGCAGCCAAGTGTTCAAGTTCCTGCAGATAATATCAGAATACTCCAAATACTCTACAGTTTAATGTGTTGCATTATTTTAGTGCATTACTTTGATTCTTTCTGGCACATGATTCCCTGGGGTGTATTCGGCGTACGTATTACCATAAGTAACCAAGGTACTGGGGGGAAGCAGTTGGTGCCACACAGTGAAGGTCCTTCCCTGCAGAGTTCCCTTACTGCTGACATAGCTGCCGTCCCATCCCAAGGACTTTAACTTGTCCTGCCCTAGCCCCACCTGACTTTAGCCTCCACAAACCGTTCAGTCACCGACAGCTCATGGACAGAAAGAGCTGACATTGTTTCTTTGAATACTACGCTTTGAGATGATTACATCAGTGTTGGATTGCCATATGGACAAAGTCATCCCTACAGAATATTTTCTTCATTTAGCTAGTTTTGTGCTTGCAAATTTTTCTTTTCAATTTCAGTCCACGATGGCTCCTGATGTGGTTCTTTCTGAGACTGGGGGGTAGATGTTAATATATGCTACGAGAGTAACAAACTTCTTTTGCTCCATACCACATGGTACAGGGCAAAAACATATGGGGCCCAATATTGCAAGGCATTTACACGGTTTACTGAGCAGGAAACCGTGTAAATGCCCCTAAGCGTGATATTCAGTGGCACTAAGACGGTTACTGCTGCTGGATATCCCAGCGTAATGCCGCTATAAGTTCCGATGCTAACCGCTTAGTATCAGGGCATGTCAGGGATAACCGGGCAGCAGCTGAATATTGCCGCTGCACGGTTAGCTTCTGTGCCATGAGGCTCATTGGGGAACATTGCGGTAGACCCAGATATTCAATCCTGGTGGCTGCATATGGCCCCAGATTGAATATCTGGTATTAAAATTCAGCAGCAACAGCTATGCACCTTAGAGGCACAGCCGACGCAAATCAATATCAGGCCTATGTTGTTTACTATAATGTGCAATTTTGCACGGCACCATACAGTGAATAATAATGAGATTCAAAGTATGCAAATGCATGCAAAACACCTCATGATTGTTCAATAGAATAATGAAGCTGATGTTCTAGCCCACAAGGACCCACAGCAAAAAAAATCAATTGCTGATTCAGGGGTCTCCTTCCTCTGGCATCACCAATGACTCAAGGCTTGCCCTCCACAAATATTTCTACCCCAGTACAGTCCCTCAGGGTCCACCCCCTGATTCATAAAGTCTAGCACCCTGAAGGCACCCTCCCCAATTCCCAAAGGCCACCAGGGCTTACCTTTGAAGTCCCTGGTGGTCTAGGGGGTAGGACAGCAGGAGCGACCTCTCGCTCTTGCCGGAGCCAACTCTGGGTGTTGAGGATTCCCTAGCAGCAGTCTCGCAGTCCTGCTAGCAGCCAGGGAAAATAATGTCAGCTCCTCTTTCCGTTGGAATAGCGCACTTTGTGGTGGTCACTGCAAGCTGTGTTATTCCTTTACCACAGCCTAGTAACGTTGCCCCTAACTGGTTAACGCAATCAGTAAATTTTTATTTCAGAAATATTTTGAAGATGGCCTGTTGATTTGGATATGTACTCGTACTGTTGAACAACTTCATAATTTTTTATTTGGTTAAATTCTTGTTACTGTAATTTGCAATTTCCTTATACAGTTAGAATACTTTGGATTTTTTGGATTTAATATATTTCTCATGTGAATAAGAGATTTGAGTTTTCATAAAGGCTACTGACAGAAATGTCTAACTTCATTTTCCCAAACATTTGAAGACCAATTTACTAGTCAACCAATTTTTTGGAATGTATAATACCCATTTTTCCAAGCAGGAATAGCCCTTTGAATGTGTAAAAAAGGATTACAAATGAGCTCACAGTCTTGACAGAGCTTTGTAATTGCAAAGTGATTCTAGTCCAGTCCGGAAGTCCTCTTTGACTTGTCTTTTACCTTTATTTGAGCACATTTTTAAAATTCAAAGTATTATAACAAAAATATGGATGCATAGTAAGACTCATCTAGTTTTATGAACATTACTTTTGTTTTATTCGGGGCGGTTTCTCTAAATGGGTTAGTTTTACGCATACCATGACAGTCGTGAACCTCGCTTCTAAGCCAGGATTGTGGAGTTTGATCTCAGTCTCTCAAATTTACTGCTAATGCTCAGCGTAGTACTTGCATCATGCCAAAGAGCTTCCTTCCTTCCAGTGAGAAGGGGAGGGGTGCACTCAGCAATTCCATATGAAGAAGAAAAGCACGAGGTTTGATTTCATCCATGCCAAAGTTGCTTTTATGCACCCAGGTGCCGTCCACTTGCAGACCTATATTTAAATTAATTGCTATTGTAGTTGTATAACTGAAGCGGTGATCATTAGTGTACGATGTCCTGCCCCTTGATCTATGTAAGAAACACAATATGAGACGGAATGAGAAAGGAACAGAACCATCAACAAGAGACATCTGTGGCGCCCTGCGCTGTGCCGACGACCTCCAATGTGTCATCACAGATCAAGTCTTGCAGGTACCTATAGAGGTGACGTCAATCACAAATGAGTGTGAAAAGAAGAAACTGATTCTGTGACCGTAACACCATGGTCCCTTGGGGGCTAAGTATGGAAACTGAGGGCTTTGCATTTTCCTGTTAAAGGGCTTTGATTGTCACATTTCAAAGGCAAACATTAAATGTTATTCATTTGCAGGTTTACCTGTTTCATTCTTCTGCATCTGTACAGTGGATGCTGTTGTTTACCTTAATTAATATCTAGGTTCTGGGATTTACATCAGCTAATGTTTTAGCTTTGTGATTTTTAGGACCAAGATCATTTGAAAACTTTGGTCAAGTTTGTGCAAGTATAGAAGTTGAATTGCCAACAATAATATATTGCAGAGTGTGGCAGAAAGAAAAAATCATTTTCTTGTGATGTTGGTTCACAGATCAAACTCTGAGAATGTCCGAAGCAAGGAAGATAAAATAATTAAAAAGTGTGATATAGGGGGACATTTTCAGTGACAACGGCCAGCAGACTTAAAACAACTGTCCATCGCTGCTTTAAATTAAATGCAGATCTTCAATGCCTACATCGTATCTGGCCACCAGCATCATATCTGGCCACCAGCATTGAATACCCGGGTTGCCTCGTTAGCCTGTCTATGCAATATTCAGCTGCTGGCCTAAGTGCTTTTAACCTGAACTGTGTCTGGTAGGATATCATTGTCCCATTTTACTTTGTCTATTGTCTTTGTTGTACCTGTATCAAAGCTGCCATTTTTATAGTTTGTAAACTGCCCTGCGGCTTGTTGTCCATGGGCGATATAACAAATACTAATCAATTAATCAAATTAAATAGCTAAAGCGGCTAAAGTTAGGACAGCATTCAGGGTTAACTGGCCACTGGCTCAATATCACTGCTGACTGGCTAATCCTAGTGCTGCCCCCAGCCCACCCACAGCATGCCCCAGGGTCAGGGCACACAAACCAGATAGCGGGGCATTTCGTCAGGACTAAATGGTTTTAGTGTCACTGACCAGGTCCGCTAGTGGGTTAAATTGCTTTGAATATGCCTCCAATATTGCTTATCTTATGTTTTATATCTGTGTGTATATTGTTTAAAGAAACATGACAGCAGAAAAAGACCACATGGCCTATCTAATCTGCCCTGCCATATCAACTACAATAGTCCCCTTTTTTCCTTTAGTGATCCTCTGTGTTTGTCCCATTCTTTTTTGAATTCAGATACTGTCCTCATGTCCATCACCTCCACTGGGAGACTATTTCACGCATCTACCACTCTTTCCGTAAAGAAATATTTCCGCATATTACTCCTGAGCCTATCCCCTTTCACTTTCATTATATGTCCCCTCATAACAGAGCTTGCCTTCGATTGAAAGAGACCCTCCTGTGCATTTATGCTACAGAGGTATTTAAATGTCTCTATGATATCACCCCTATCCCGTCTTTCCTCTAAAGTATACATATTAAGATCTTTATGTCTGTCCCCATATGCTTCATAACGAAGACCATTAACCCTTTTAGTAGCAACCCTCTGCACCAACTCCAACCTGCCAATATTCTTTTGAAGGTGTGGTCTCCAGAATTGCACACAATACTCCAAACGAGGTCGCACCAGAGACTTATACAGAGGCACTATCACCTCCTTTTTTCTGCTGGCCATTCCTCTCCCTATGCACCCAAGCACCCTTTTGGCTTTTGCAGTTGCCTTTCCAACCTGTTTAGTAACTTTAAGATCATCAGACATAATTACGCCGAGGTCCCGCTCTTCTTTTGTCGACAGAAGTACCTCACCCCCCTATACTGTACAGCTCCTTTGGATTTTTGCAGCCTAAATGCATGACCCTGCATTTTTTAGCATTACATTTCAGCTGCCATATTCTAGACCATTCAAGTTTAGCTAGATCCCTCCTCATGTTGTTGACTCCTTCCTGTGTGTCTACTCTATTGCAGATTTTAGTATCATCCGCAAAGAAGCAAACCTTACCCGACAGTCCTTCTGCAATATCACTAACAAAGATGTTAAACAGAATCAGACCAGGGACAGATCCCTGTGGCACATTGCTGGTAACATCCTTCTCCTCAGAGTGAGCTCCATTTACCTGTACTCTTTGTCGCCTCCCACCCAACCAATTTCTAACCCAAGCAGTAACTTTAGTGTCCATCCCTAGGGTGCTCAGTTTGTTTATAAGTCGCCTGTGAGGAACCGTGTCAAAGGCTTTACTGAAATCTAAATACACCACATCTAGGGCTCTCCCTCGGTCCAACTCCCTGGTCACCCAGTCAAAGAAATCAATCAGATTTGTCTGACAAGACCTGCCTCTGGTGAATCCATGCTGCCTCGGATCCTGTAATCCGCTGGACTCCAGAAGCCTCACTATTCTCTCCTTTAGTAGTCTTTCCAATAATTTACTAACCACAGAGGTTAGACTAACCAGCCTATAGTTCTCAATGTCATCCTTACGTCTGCTTCTGTGTAAAGGCACCCCATGTGCCTCTCTCCAGTCCTCTGGCACCACTCCCAACTTATGTTTCAGTGTGATTATGTATGTTGTATAGTAAACCACATAGAAGTTGTTGTTTTACATTATAGAAATATAATTACTACTACTATTACTACTAATCATTTGCACTGTATAGTCCCTGCTCATCAGAGCTTACAATTTAATGAACTGGGGACTGGCATGGGAATCTTCACAGAGGATCGTGGGGTTTTTGGGGAGAGTCAGAGGTGGGGGAAGTTCTTTGGGAGGCAAGGGAAGGGGAGACTGCAAGGTTTAAGCAGGCACCATCCCCTTTATTTTGTTTAGCAACTCTTTTATACTACTGTATCTACAAATCAGAGTGGTATATAAGATGACACTGGGCCGTGTATTAGTGACCTGATACTTCCAGGCAGGAAAACGACCTCCGGCTTGGAGCGGGTGTTATTTTCCAGGAATAAACATAGCTTGCAAATTAATGCAAGCTGCCTTATTCAGGTTCCATAATATTAAGGTATTTTGCATGCATTTGCACACAGCCTTAAACTAATGTGCACTGCAGTAAAATGAGGGACAGTTTTGCCTTTTAATGCATGTTATGAACTACTCCCTTAGTTCCGTAGCAAGCAAGATACTATGTCAAACCTCTGTGGGTGCCCATTTACAAGTTCTTTGCCCCCTTTTCCAGCTTTTCTTTGCCAGAAACTAAATTGTCTTCCTCCCAGAGGTTTTAAAGACCAGAGCAGGAAACTGTCAAGCTGAGTGTAGCATCTTTCAAGACACACTTAATACCAGGGCTAAGTCCAACCAACTACTGGCAAACCCCCATGTGGATTCCTGAAAGAGGGAAGGATTTGCCTTTGGGTCTGGGGCATATAACATCAATGGTTCCAAGGAGATGCCGCATAGAAGGTACTTGTGTTTCTGGGAAAACATTTTCAAAATAAAGCAAAGCACAAGTGACAGGCAGAACAGAGGTTTCACGATCTCCGCATCCCATCCTTGGATTTTAGGTCCTCTTTGGACCGGTGCTCTGACTTGCCAAGCCGGCTTGTTGTACATGATTCTCTGGGGTTTTTCATCTCCCCCTCACTCTTTTGTGATTTTCAGTCCTAGACCATGTCTCCTTTCTTCTCTCTCCTTGCACAATGCTGGGTACCATTGGATGGACACCAGACATACACAACCTGCTACTCTTACGTAAACCTTTGTTCTCTGTGGAGCTCAGAGCAGGGCAAACCCAGAGTCAGGCTTAGTACCCTAGAGCGGGACTCTCCCTCTCCAGCGCTGCACCCCCTAGGAACTGCTCTTTATCGAGAAAAATCAGAAGCAGCACTACCGAAAGTTCCCTCTGTTGCCCTTTACACCCACTGCAGGGGCACAGGGGTGGAGGGCTGCTTCCTCCCTCTTCAGCTTCCTACTCCTTCAAACAAACAGGAGTGACCTTTTCTCCCCCCCCCCCCCAGCTCCAAAACCTCTGACCTACAGTATTCTAGTGCTGCACTGTCCAATTGTAGAGGAGAAAATGGTTCACTGCACTCACTAAAGCACTATATCTTCCGCTGGAAGGATTTAGCTCATACCTTCAAGTTACATTAGGTATAGGGAGCTTTTTCCCTATCCCCAAGGGTCTGCTTACAATCTAAATGTGCACCTGAAGCAATGGGTGGGGGAAGGGGGGTAACAGACTTGCCTGAGGGCACAAAGGATGCCAGTGGGCTTTAAGCTGTTGCTGTAACACTATGCTGCTTCTCCACCAGAGTCATTTTACATTAACTATTCTCTGGCTCAGTAAATGTCCTTCCACCCTCTCTTCTTCCAGCTCCCTCAGGGTTGTGGCCTCATGGGCCTTCAGTCACCTGCAGCTATCTGGAGAACTGTTTCCTGCTGTCATTGCACTGACAGGGCTCAGCTGGGCTCTAAATCTGGCCACTAGGTGTCATCATTGTACAATGGCTATAAGTCTCTCCACCTCAGAGCTGCCTGCAGGGTCCCCCCCACCCCCACCCCCAGTTTCCCCACCCCCGTTTGACTTGGGGGGGAGGGAATGAAGCTCAGGTCACACTGCAAGAACAGTACCCAGCATGAGCACGTAGCCATCTGGCCAGCAAAGAGTCTGAACTTGTGCAACCAGAGGAGGTGGCTAAAGCTTGAAGCAGTGGCTGAGACCTGGGCAGGCCTGGCTTTAATTAAACCCTGAGAAATGGGGGAGCTAAATCCAATTGATAAAAAACGACAAAAGTGTTATCCTAGCAACATTTTTGCTGCCACCTGCTTTCTAGAAAATGTGAAATCTCGACAGTGTCATGTGTCATGTGTCACAGAGCAGTCACCAGAGGTGGGGCCCGTCGTCTCTTTCCATCCTACATTAAACACAACTGGAAGCATCTCCACCGTTTCCACTTCATTCATTGGGCTCCTTGAATTGTGCTCTTATTTAGATTAAATCCTAAAATAGAGCAACTTTGGAAAAACATAAAAGGGAAAGGAGAGAGCTTTGGGGATTATGGCTTAGCTGGGCTGTGATTTGAGGGAACTTCCCATCTTGCTTGTGGAGTGATTTGGAGGGAGCAGTCATGTCCGTGTATTTTCAGTATATTGTCCTGGAAGGCCCAGGCAGAGGCCCAGGCGCCCTCTCTGCAGCCAGTGTAAGGGGGAAATGTCCTGCCCAGCTAGGAGACGAAGAGATCAAACCCACAGAAAAGGCTTTTTCGGTAAGTGCAGTGTGAAATGACACCCTTTTGTCCAAACAAGACCAAAACAGAAATGTTCGCAGACTTAGGGTCCTTTTCACTAAAGCCAACTAAGTGGTTAATGGCTGTTTAGCAGGCGGTGAGGGCCCGCGATAGCGCTACCGGCCGCTAAAACCCACATTAACTGGAGAGCTCACTATGTTGCAGCCAAGCAGCTGAAAATGCCTCATTCTCTCTCTCACCCACAGAAGGAAACACACAGACAGGCTGGAATGCAAACAGGATCTTTTAATGTGCGCACAGGCCCAGACAGAGAGCCGGTACCCTCCACAAAAAATCTGAGCCCCGAAGGACGTCCTACATTGTCTTATATACAGTACATTTTTAAACTCATTCTACAATCTCATTCGTCTCAGGTATTTCCTGTCCACCAATCAGCAGCCCCTGGGGAAGGTGCCTGGGTGACCTGTCCAAACCGGTATCTTTATCTTTATTCTTTATTTACAATATTTGATTAACCGCCCAGGCCGAAGCATTAGGGCGGTGTACAATACAAAATACGGCTGCAGGAAACAAAAGTCAGAGGGAGAACACCAGCAATTGATAGGACAGGAGAGACAAATTAAGGCAGAAAGGAGAAAAGGCCCAGAAGGGCAGGAGGACAAGAGAGTGGGGGAAAGGAAAGGGAAAGGGGGGATCGGTATGGGAGGGAATTATGGAGGGTGGAGGGCGAGGTTCTGCGATGGGGCACCGTCGGCAGGGAGGGGAAGATCGAAAGCCTGGCAGAAGAGGTGAGTCTTGAGCAGAGTTTTAAAGCGGGGATAAGAGGGTTCTAGACGAAGGGACCGAGGGAGTGAGTTCCAGAGGGCGGGGCCCAAGAAAAAAAAGGCGGAGTGACGTGTTAGTTCGAGGTGGGCCTGTGCAGGGGGAGGGAGAAATAGGCGGTTACCGTGGGCTGAGCGGAGGAGGCGTGGGGAAGGTTGAAGATGGATAATGTCCGATAAGTATTGGGGGGTGCCGGAGTGAAGAGCTTTATGAGTGAGGATGAGTACTTTGAAGACATAACGAAACTTTACCGGAAGCCAGTGTAAGGTGATAAGGCAGGGGGATACATGGGAACGAGCTGAGGAACCAGTGACAAGACGGGCGGCGGTATTTTGTACTAATTGGAGGCGGCGGAGCTGAGTGGAAGGGAGGCCTGCATAAATGGCATTGCAATAATCGAGCCTGGTTATTACCAGGGACAGGACGAGGGTAACAATGGAGGAAGGGGGGAGAGAGGATTTAACGGCCCGTATCCGACGCAGGTGGAAAAAAGATGTGCGAATAACGGAGGAGATGTGTTGATGGAATGAAAGGGCAGAATCCAGAGTGACACCTAAATAGCGGAGAGTTGGAACGAGGGGGATAGGGCGGGAGGACATAACAGGTGATAAGCTAGGGGAGGGGAGCCCAAAGGAAACCAGATTGCGGAGGCTTTGGCGGGGTTAACATGCATGAAATTGGAGTCGAACCATGAGGCAACAGAGGAGAGACAGAGATTGAGTGGAGTGAGGTTGGGGGCAGAAGAGGAGATGTGATGGACCAACAAGATGTCGTCGGCGTAGATGTGTGAGGAGATGCCAGACTGTTGGATGAGCAGTGCCAGGGGCGCGAGGAAAGCATTGAAGAGTAGGGGAGCAAGAATAGACCCCTGAGGAACACCACACGGTGAGGGGGAGGGGGCGGAGGTAGAGCGGCCAACGTGGACTGAGAAGGTGCGTGTAACCAAGAATGAATGAAACCACTGCAAGACAATCCCGCGAACCCCAAAATCAAATAGACGAGACAGGAGAGTGCGGTGATCGACAACATCGAAAGCAGAGGAAAGATCCAGGGACACCACGAGAGAGAAATCACCACGGTCATGAGCACGGTGGAGCTCAGAAAGCAAAGCTGTGAGGTATGCTCTGGTCTGCTGATTTCTGGGCAAGGGGGTATTGTGCTCAGCCCTGGAGGGGGGAAGGGTGCCTACTGAAACCTTTATGTCTTCTCTTAGCAAGCTGATCACTATGTAAAACCTCATGGCTTGGGGGAAGGGTTATCCACAACTAAACCTCATGGCTGCCTCACTCCCCCCTTTTTAACTGAGACCTCAACCGCTAGGGGTGGTAGAGGGCAGTATTACTGGAGGCAAGCCGCAGAGGGGTGTATTGGGTCAGGGCCATGAGTTCCGCCTTCTGTGCGGAAGTTCCAGGGGGCAAAGGCTGAGCTTTGGCTATTACTTCCATCGTCACCACCGCGTACCCCGCACACCTGCGGCCCTCCAGCACCAGACTGCTTCCATCTACGAAGTAGGTCTCATCCGGATTGCTTAACGGCACATCTGTCAGATCAGGGTGACTGGAGAAGATTGTATCCATCACTTCCAGGCAGTCATGAACAGGTGGTCCCGGGCCAACAGGCAGGAAAGTAGCAGGCTGGTAGTTATCTGCACTCTGGGATTTCCCCATAACATGCTCTGGTATTTCAACATCCGGGAGCTGGTGAACCAGTGACTTCTTTTATGCTCCAGTAATGTTTGGACCGAATGTGGGACGGTGACTAAAAGGTCTTGGCCCATGGATAGTTTATCAGACTCTTCCACCAACAAGGCTGTTGCTGCTATTGCTCTCAGGCAAGGTGGCCATCCCTTGGCCACTGGATCCAGCAGTTTAGACAGGTAGGCGACTGGCCGCGGCCAAGACCCCAGTTGTTGGGTCAAGATCCCCAAAGCTGTTCCTGCTGCTTCGTGTACGTAGAGGGTGAAAGGCTTGGTAACATCCGGAAGGCCTAGGGCTAGTGATGACAGTAATGCCCTTTTCAAATGTTCGAAGGCCTCTGTAGTTGGTCTCGACCCCATTCAAGGGGGCTCTTCTCTGGGCCCTTTGTGGATTCATAGAGGGGCTTCGCAATCTTTGTGAAGTTGAGAATCCAGATACGACAGTACCCAGCGGCCCCGAGAAAAGTGCGTACTTGCTTGCGGGTTGTTGGCACAGGGATCCGGCACACTGTTTCCTTCCTCTCGCTCCCCAACCGTCGGCTTCCTTTTTATAGATGGAATCCCAGATACTTCACTTCCAACTGGCATAACTGAGCCTTTTTCCTTGAAGCTCGGTAACCCGCATCGTGCAAGAGTTGGAGAAGCTCTGTGTTTGCCAGTATACATTCAGCCTCAGAGTCAGCAGCGATTAGCAGGTCATCGACGTACTGCAGAAGTACTCGTCTGCCGGGCTCCCCCGGGGAAAACTAGCAAGGTCTTGGGCCAGTGCTGTGCTGAAAATGGTAGGGGAGTTCTTGAATCCCTGTGGTAAGCGAGTCCAGGTAACTTGGGACTTCCTGCCAGTAGCAGGATCCTCTTTCTCGAAGGCAAACAGGTGCTGGCTTGCAGTAGCCAGGCGTATACAAAAGAAGGCATCTTTTAGGTCCAGTACTGAGAAGTGTGAAGCAGTCCCCGGGATGAGGCCCAACAGTGTATAAGGGTTTGGTACTACTTGATGCAAAGTCACAGTGGCCTCATTGACACGACGGAGATCTTGAACGGGTCGGTAGTCGGTGGTTCCAGGTTTTCGGACTGGCAGCAAAGGAGTGTTCAATGCCGATTGGCAGGGCCGCAAGATACCATGCTGAAGTAGCTGGACCAGATGATGATGAATTCCTTCCACAGCTGCCCGCGGCACCGGGTATTGTCGCACATGTACCGGGGAAGCTCCCAGCTTCATTTTAATGCATACGGGAGGGATGTTGATGGCCATTCCGGGGGGTTTCCTTCAGCCCATACTCCAGGGGGCATTGATTCCCACGTATCCAGGGTAGCCACATCAGATTTGGGCCTGTCCTCATATAACCGCCATTCTTCTTCTCGGGGGATGGACAGTACCAAAACTGCTGGGCCCAGGCTGGGTATTTCGAGCTCAGCCTGGCCGTCAGGCCCGAATGATATTTGGGCCTGGAGTTTTGCCAGAACATCCTGACCCAGAAGGGGTATAGGACATTCAGGCATATACAGGAACTGGTGAGTGATGGTCCGTCCCCCCAACTGGCACGTGCGGTTTTGCAGAAAAGGTCTCTGGGCCCTCTCCCCCGTGGCTCCCACAATAGTTACTGATTGGGAGGAGATCGGGGCCACTTGTTGGGTGACCACTAAGTGTGTTGCTCCGGTATCGACCATGAATTGCATTTTCCGGTCCCCTAAATTCATGTTGACCATAGGCTCCTGGGGACCCAACAGAAACTTGGAACCCGGTCTGGCCTAGTAGCCATCTGAGTCATAATGTTCCATAGTTGCAAGGCCTTCGATGGCTGGTCCCGGTGGAGGCTTGAAAGCATCATGCTGGTCTTGCTCCCGTGTAGGAGGCATAGTGGGTTTTCCAATTCAACAAGTCCGTGGTGGAGAAAGGGACATAAATCAGGCTGGATGGTCCCACTGCCACACACCCAGCAGCATCAAGATACTGGAGCCCCTGTACTTGTCGTAGTGGCATTTGGAGATCATGCGACCACAGGCGGTGGGCCACTGGGGTGGACGATCCAAGCTCAGCCTGTGTGCTCTCAGGGGAGGAGATGGTGGCACTGGAGGTGGTACCAGGAGTGGGAGGGGTGGAGGATGTGGGAGGGGAATATGAAGATGAGGGGCTGGAATCCACAGAATCTTCTCTAAATCTGGCATCACCCACCCCAAGAGGAGGTCTTACTGACCCTTCAGCTATGGTCGGATCCTGCAGTGGTGCGGATGGGACAAGGGGTTGAAGCAGAGGGAGGGGGTGTGGAGGAATATCTGGAGAGTCCCTCCCCTGGTAGATAGGGGCGTTTGCACTTTTGACTTTCCTGACCCCATGCTCTAATTCTAGTTCAATGACTAAATGCAGTATAGAATGTGGATCTTCTGATCTATTCTCAATTCTGGAATTGCAATGTACAATATGGATCTTCCAATCTAATCTCAATTTAGGAAATGCAATATATCAATATAGATCTTCTAATGTAATCTCAATTCAGGAAAATGTAATATTACAATATAGATCTTCTAATCTAATCTCAATTCAGGAAAATGCAATATTACAATATAGATCTTCTAATCTAATCTCGATTCAAGGAATGCAATATTCAGTGTAAATCTTCTAATCTCATTTCAGGGAATGCAATATACAATATAATCCAGGTAACAGGCAGACGACGCATTGCTCTTGGCAGAATGGCTATGAAAGACCTAGATAAGATTCTCAAGAGCAAAGATGTCTCTCTCCATACAAAGATTCGACTTGTTCAAGCCATGGTATTTTCAATAACATCATATGGATGTGAAAGCTGGACAGTGAAAAAGACAGACAGGAAGAAAATTGATGCCTTTGAATTATGGTGCTGGCGGCGAATACTGTGTATACCATGGACTGCCCGAAGAACAAACCAGTCAGTACTAGAGGAGATCAAACCTAAGCTTTCTTTAGAAGCTCAGATGACAAGACTTCGACTTTCATACTTTGGACACATCATGCGAAGAGAGAGATCATTAGAGAAAGACATCATGCTTGGCAAGATAGAAGGTCAGCGCAAAAGAGGAAGGCCAGCAATGAGATGGATCGCTACAATAACAGCAGCTACGGGTACCAGTCTGTCAACAATGAGCCGCCTGACTGAAGACCGAACACAATTTAGGATAGCTATCCAGAGGGTCGCCATGAGTCGACTCCGACTCGACGGCACTTAACAACAACAACAACAGGCAGAGTTTGGTTGCACAAAACACACAGGACCACAAAGGGAGAAAGAAAGAGGGAAAACAGAAAACAGAGACGTCTCAGCAGCGAATACTCATACACTCTCTTTCCTCAGTAGCCGCTGTTACAAATACACATTACACACACTCTCTCTAGCTGTAGCATAGGATTTAATTTTTACCATGAGGATAATAGTAATATGAGAACTATAGCTAGCTATTTTTCTAATGTCCACTAGATGGAGCTCCAGGATCACTAGCACAAAAGAAGCCCCCAACACTAGAAGCACATGGCAACACAAGCACATGGCAGCACAAAAGAAGCCCCCAACACTAGAAGCACATGGCAGCACAAGCACATGGCAGCACAAAAGAAGCCCCCAACACTAGAAGCACATGGCAGCACAAGCACATGGCAGCACAAAAGAAGCCCCCAACACTAGAAGCACATGGCAGCACAAAAGAAGCCCCCAACACTAGAAGCACATGGCAGCACAAGCACATGGCAGCACAAAAGAAACCCCCAACACTAGAAGCACATGGCAACACAAAAGAAGCCCCCAACACTAGGAGCACATGGCAACACAAAAGAAGCCCCCAACACTAGGAGCACATGGCAACACAAAAGAAGCCCCCAACACTAGAAGCCCCCAAGTATGCTTCATTAGAGACAGCGTGTGTAGGCTCTAAATAAATCGCCCCGATCATCGAAGAATTGCGATCAGCACAATTATTAATAAACAGCTTGAAAGGCACACTTAAGGGGGTCAAGTGCTAATGTTTTTGGTCATTTTAAGAGGTTTTGGCAGCGCTTTAAAATGCTTTAAGGTACCCGAGGTTACTGCAACCAATTTTGGTGCTCACAAGCGCCCCCCTTTTCCCCACAGACTGGACGAGCAGTGGTTTCAGGGCCTCTGGGGCCCTTACTCGGACTGCTCGTGCGGGTGATCAAGCCGCTACAGATTCACAGAATTTACCAGATTTACCAGATTTTACCAGAATTTCCAGATACAGAAATACAGAACTACCCAAAACAGTAAAACAGTAAGGCAGTAGTACTCACCAGACCTCTGATCAGAGAGAGTTTGGATGCCAGTCTATCCAGCCGGTTTTCAATCGGGGGGGTCAGCCGCAGGGACCGACTGACCAGACGAGTCAAGGTGTCCTTCCGGAGCTCAAAGGGGGCCCGGTGGCGCCAAGGACCGTTAATCACCTGGAGGGGCCAGTCCCTGACCGGTGGAGGCCCGATGCTGCAAGAGCAGAAGTCTTCCCACCGTGGGTGTGATGAGAGAGGCTTTTTGTTTAATTTAATAGGGTCCCACCTGGGGTGCCAAATGTTGCAGCCAAGCAGCTGAAAATGCTCTCATTCTCTCACTCACCCACAGAAGGAAACACACAGACAGGCTGGAATGCAAACAGGACCTTTTAATGTGCACACAGGCCCAGACAGAGAGCGGGTACCCTCCACAAAAATTCTGAGCCCCAAAGGACATCCTACATTGTCTTATATACAATACATTTTTAAACTCATTCTACAATCTCATTCGTCTCAGGTATTTCCTGTCCACCAATCAGCAGCCTGGGTGACCTGTCCAAACCGGTATGCTCTGGTCTGCTGATTTCTGGGCAAGGGGGTATTGTGCTTAGGCCTGGAGGGGGAAGGGTGCCTACTGAAACCTTTATGTCTTCTCTTAGCAAGCTGATCACTATGTAAAACCTCATGGCTTGGGGGAAGGGTTACCCACAGCTAAACCTCATGGCTGCCTCAACTACAGTTAGCAGAGAGGTACATATGTGCACACAATATTTTAACTATGTAACAAATCACATGTTGGGATTGCATGTCCATGTGGCAACTGCCAGGAACATGCCCGTGACCACTGTTCCCTTTAAGCCGTGCGCGTGTGCGCGCGCACACACCTCGCCGAGCAAGCGCACATACTTTACAACAGAGCGCACAAAAATTACGGCTCTGATTCTGATAGAAAACACCACAGACGTCTTAAAATTTAAAAGTTATGATTGTAATTACTAGAAATTTCCCGCTTCATTTAGTAATCGTCTATTTTCATTTAATTTGATTAAAATCAATGTGGTGTACATACTGTATTCTGACATGTAGTCAAATTTTAAAGTCTATAACTCCAAGTGTCGTTATGTGGCGCACAAAAATTTAACCTTCCTTCAAAAGCTGCACACAGCTGATATTTTATACGCACACAGCCTACAGAAAATTAGAGGGAACATTGCCCGTGACGCCCCTAACAGTTATTGGGGAGCTTTGCACTTAACGCACATTCATTTTCACGCTAAACGTGCGTTATGCGCGGCACGCTAATGTGCTTTAGTAAAAGGTCCCCTCTCCATTTCAAGCTCTTTTACAGTCTATTAACGGTCCACGATAAAAAAAAAATTAAGTAATTTCGTTAGTGGCCGTGGTGTGTAGGATTTAAATGTGTCCCACCTGCTTCTAATACTTTTTCGTATTTGTATAAAGGATGATAGAGTGTGCAGACTTTCCGAAAAAGCTTCTGCACTGGTTTCTTCAATGGGCAGTTCAGCGCCCCCCCCTCCCCCCCCCCCCCATGCTGAATCTGCTCCATTTGCGGGGGGCCGAGCACTTAGTGTGAAAGCAGATTCCTGCTGCATTTCACCAGATTCACGGAAACAATTTCGAGAAATCCCCCCATCGGGCTAGAATCAGGCAGAAATTCCCCTGCCCCCGTCCTGAAAGAGGAGAATGAAGTCTGCTGCCCCACTTTCCCGGTTTCGCTCTTTCCATTTCCATTTTCTATGGGGAAATGTTTAGGGTACACTGGACCTTGAATGTGACTCGGCTTTCTCCCGTGGAAACTGAAGTATTACTGAAGACCTACGCGCATAGCAGGCTGCAAGCTGAAAGGGAAACGTAGAGTTTATACGTTTGCAAATGGACCGTTTTCATCGGTGGAAAGAGCCAAGTGCGTTCCCTTTGTTTTGGAAAGTCCATTGAAGGAATTGGAATCAGTGGCAAATTGAATAATAAGTTAAAATTCAAATAGAAAAATATATATAACTGCATTTTATGTCTGTAAAACGAAATCTGCAAATAAGCACCAGATTCCTCCCTCTGGGACCCGCCTGCAACACCCCCAAATCGTGCAAAGAGCCTCTCAGCGACCCCGCCTGCGCCCCACTCTCAGCCCTGGCCTCGGGTTTTCATTGCGCTCCTGCCTGTCCACAGCGACGTGGCAAAGGGCAACGGGACCAGTAAGTGGGCAGTAATTATAAACGCGGGGATGCACAAATCTGAGTTTCGTTTCGGAGCAAATAAATCTCGGGACATTTTCTCCAAATAAATCCCAGGAGGGTGCACCCTGGAAGCAGCCCAAACGCGCAGCTGAAAATCGAGAAGTCAGTGGCCCCCAAAGGGACTCGGGGCCTTACTCGGTGCGTGAAACCAGTTCGCCCGTTGATCTGTGCGGGTGGGGACCGGCCCCCCCCCCCCCCCCCCCCCCGTTCCAGGACCCCTTTTGCCTGCAGAGGGAAAGCGGCCGCGGTTTGTTGTCATTCTCCCTTTTGCGAAAATAAGTTAATTCATAAGCACATAAGAGATGCCACAGGGTCAGACCAAAGTCCATCAAGCCCAGTATCCTGTTTCCATCAGTTGCCAATCTAGGTCATACGTACCTAGCAGTCTCCCCAAAAGACACAGGTTCCACAATGCTTGTACTGGGTCAAGCAGTGGATTTCCCGGGTCCCCTTTAATAATGGTTTAACTCCCATTAACAATCTGGGAAACTGGGACTCTGGAATTTGTTACCGGAGGATGTAGCAAAGGCTGTTAGTGTAGCTGGGTTTAAAAAAGGTTTGGACAAGTTCCTGGAGGAAAGGTTCATAAACCATTATTAAGAAGGGACCCAGGATATCAATGCTTGACCCAGTACAAGCATTGTGGAACCTGTGTCTTTTGGGGAAACTGCTAGGTACGTATGACCTAGATTGGCCACTATTGGAAACAGGATACTGGGCTTGATGGACCTTGGTCTGACCCAGTATGGCATATCTTATGTTCTTATGTTCACATAGGCTGCAGCGCCCGGGCTCGGGCTTTATTTGATCTATTTCTTTATTGAACACTTCTATACGGCTTTGAGAGCATCGCCCTCTCTCTGAGGTTATAGCTGCAGCTGGATGACAAATCCCAGAGGTGCACCCTGGAAGCAGGGGCCGGAGGCCCATCGACTCAGCAGTGGAGGAGAACGAGCCCCAAGTTGCAGACGCTAAAATGCAATAAAACGTTTTTTGCTGATACCTGACGGAGCTGCAGGTACAGAGTTTTGGTACCAACAGCTACTCATTGCACGTATCCCACACATATACGTCTTACAACTACCGTCCAAACAGCTCAGTGAACTCTGCTGGACGTCCAGTGTAGGGGCCTTGCCCGGTCTGTGCAATGGGGGCTGCCCACGAGTGCAATATGCAGGAATTACATCAAGGGCCGCCCTTTAATGCGGATTCCTCAAGCAGAAACATAGCTGGGGGAACCCATGGAGATGAGCCCCAGCAATGCTCTTTGGGGTCCCGGTGATTGATGCTCTGCCCCGTCCTCCCAGGAGAGAAGGGGGCCCCACAGGTAACCCCACACCCACGTCTGCATGCCAAATCCACATTTCACCCCTCCACACTCCTTAATTGTTCCAAGAATTATTTGTGAAATTGGTTTCCACCAGGAGAGCGCTGCTCGCTCTTTTCGCTGCCTTCCCTCGGCCGAGGGCTCCCGTGGAGCTGACAAGCTTCTGCCCCGTGATACGATCCGAAAAAGACACAAAATCCAGCACAAAGAAGGCTGAAACCACAACCTAGAGCCCGATTCGAGTCCTTCGCATTTCGGTGGCCTTGGAATAGCGAAGCTGGAAATAAGTCAAAGCTTTTAATGTGAAGAGGGAGGGAGAGAGCGCTACAGAAGCGTAAAACTATCTATGTCCGTATAGACGGGGCCTTAGAACGCGCATTTACATGTGCGCGTAGGTGTTTGTGCTGAAAGTTATTTGGCAAGTGACTGACTTGCGACGTTTTTCTCGATGTTTGGGTTATTGTAATTAAATGTGATTGTGCCTTTGGCCCCCCGGTTTCCCAGAGGAGTAACTGGGTCGCAGCTTGCAAGTCAGTGTTTTCCAGGGTCCCTCGTCTGTCCCTGTGGCAACAACTGTAGACTCTTTGGGGTTTTAAGTAAAATCATTCAACTTGGAGTGAAGCGCTATTTTATGTGAAGCTCCAGTTTCAGCCTCTCCTGTTTCCATATATAATCTTTGTCCACATAAACGTGTCCGATAAACTGTGATTATTTGAAGAGATCTTTTGAGCTTTTTGTTTCTGCAGTCTCCTGTAGCTTTGCAATGTTCAGCTAAATTGTTATGAATCTCGAGCCACCGAAAAACAGCGAAAATCGTTTGGTTAACCTTTTCTCCTGGTCATCTCTAGGACTATGTTGTGCTTCCTATTTTGTTACAATGAAAAAAAATCAGTAAAAGATGCATTTCAATTTTAATTTTACATTTCAAGTTGCTAGATTATCTGAACTCTCTGTTAATAATAATTCAAAACCATAATAAACGGCATGTTATAAAGTAGGAAATGTGCCTTTTGTCTAGTGCTCCTAAAGTTTTAATCTCGTTACTGAAAATTAAAAAGGTTACAGTACGTTATTTTTGGTATATAAAGATAAGCTTTACAGTCTGAAACACGAGTAAAATAATAATAATTATTATTATTATTTAATGAAGTTGTATATTATTAAATTAAGAATTTCTAAATGGAGGAGTCTTACAGTAAAACTAGATTTCCAAATAGCTTTTAAATGTCACCATCACAAGTAACCCGCTTCCTCTCTGCTAACTTTTAGCCCATCCATCCTTTCCGTTGCATTTCGTTGGGAATCTCTCATGTATTGATGACTGGCATCTAGTCCATTTTACACCGCTAATAACAACATTTTCATTGAAAAAAAAAACAAAGAAACAAAACAAAACTATATGGTATGATGAAGAGGAAATGCATCTTCTTCGCAGAAGTAGAGAAACGGGGACAGGAAAATAACTCCTGCACCTCGCCTTGGAAAGACCCGACTCCAATGGAAAGAAATACATTTTTTGTGGCATGAACACAGGCTTCAGATCTTATGATACAGCTCGGTTGAAGTTATTTGTGTGAAGTGTAATTATTTCACAGTTTTCCATCTAAGATAAATAGAGCAGTGCTGGGTTCCTAAAGCACAACCAAGAAAATCAAAGTTTTAATTTCTCACATTTAAGTTCACATTTCTTCTGGTCTTGGAAGCAGCCGACAGTGTGACATTTCGTAAAAATAATAATTCCGAAGGAAAATTCAAATGGCAAGTAGGAAACGTTGAGCGGTGGGGACTGGGGGACAGGGTTAGGGTCCGGCTCTTGTCCTCACCGCGGTCGCTTCCCGAAACGCGCAAGTGTTCAGCCGAAAAGCTTCTCTCCGTGCCGCTCGGGCGGCTCCCCTGTAAAATCAAACGAGAGGAAAACCCCTATTCGGACCGGAGGAGGCCAGCAGAACCCCTGGCAACGTGTCCCCAAAAGCACCAGAGCCACTGAACCGGCCTTTCCCCCTCTTTGAGGTTAAATGATTTGCAAAACTAAACGGAAGCTCAAATAGTGGATCTTGTTCTGAGATTAGCGGGGGGGGGGGGGGGGGCACACTGAGGCCATCTAGGAGAAGCAGCCTTTGACCCTTGGTCAGACATGGGCACTATCGGGAGGACACTGAGAGACGTTTATAAATAGACGGATTTCATTGCAATGCGCTTAGTGTGTTGCTGGGAGACCTGGAGGAGTTTCACCCCTTTCCCCCTCTCCTACACACACTCTAAATATTAGTTTTTGTATGACAACGAGGCCAGGCAGTGCAATGAATAAGAAAATTCGCTGGTGCACTGGAAACTTCTCCCTGCTATTGGCTCCTTCGCCCAAAGCAATACCCCTTCCGTCCTCATGAATAAAAAGAAAGCCGGCGAGCCTATCCGCGCAAACGGGCGCCCAAGTTGCTCACTTGAACAACTTCTGAACCTTTCAGCTGGCACCAGCAGCCCCACCCCCCAAAGCAAACCCAGGACCCCCATCCCCCTCTGCACATTCCTCTCCTGGCACTTGAGGAGCCGTGAGGACCCCCTCCCCGGAAGGTGACTTCGCTTGCACGGCGCTGCATGGCAGCTTTACCGGGGGCTTTTCCCAGGATGATGCGCCCAGCCCCAGGCCAGAACTACCCTCGCACAGGCTTCCCACTCGAAGGTACGTGCCCTTCAATTACTTTTACCGAATGGGGGAGGGGTCTGTAATGCATGTGCCCCCGACAGACGCTTCTTGCTGCCGGTCCTCTTCTCCAGCAAGCGCTAGGCTAAGTTGCGCTCTAGCATACGGACCTTGCAATTGCGCTGGGCAAAGAGTTTGCAGATCAGTCGCCAGCCCGAGGACGTGGGACAAGCGGCTGCGCTCGGCGCACTTTCCAGCACGTTAAACGCCTCTAAAGCTAGCAGACTTTGCCTCCGCATGAGGTACAGTTTTCAGATAGTGAAATCTTTTTTTGCCATGTGTGCATGGTGGTTTTTTAAACATATTACCCTGTCTAAGCACTCGCCTGTTTGAATTAAAGGAAAGGCAACGAGCGCTGTGCACGGATTAGGAAGCAAGACTCAGCTGCAATTCGTGACCAAGTGCTCGGAATAAGGCAACGAAAAACCACGAAGCCCCAAAACACACAAGCTGGGGGGATTTGCTGAAGTACCTGTCTGTAGCAAATGAAAGTAAAGCAGGCGGCAAAGGATTAGGAGAATATTTGCACAACATGCCCGCGCATAATGAGGCGCCTTCTCGGGCTGCTTGTTGAATGTAAAATGGGCCACTCGAGTATCTCCTTAGATGCAGAGAGTGTCGGCCAAGTGACTCTGAATTAGCAGCGCCTGAATCAAATTATAGCAAGCGGCACATCCACAATCCTGCGGGACAGGGACGGATAGCCGCCCACCCCCCCCCCCTTGTTTTTTTTTTAAACTTACATTCAAATTATGCATTGCAGATCTTAAGTTTCCAAAGCTGTGAAACAGTATTAATCTCTAAGATCTACATTACAAACTGGAGATATGGGGCTGGCTTAGAGTTCCAGTCAGCCCCCACCGTCCCGCACCGGAACACTGTGCGCACAGTCCATTCAGGGCAGAATTTAAGGAGTTTGTATTTGGGGAAAGGGCATCTCAAATATCTGGTTAACGGGGTGACAGTGAGGGACCGGGTTAAACAGACACCTCTAAAAGGACAATTTATGAAAAAGAAATAGTAACGCTTTACATTTCGCGGGAAAATTTCCCCGGCTTGTGTCACTCTGCAGAAATTTTCGCAAGGCTAAAAATAGTTGAAAGAAGTTCCCGGGTCCTGCAGATGTTTGGTGCTTGCTAGAGGCTCCGGGGACGGGGCGATGTCAGTGTTTCTCCTGCAAAGCCGCAGTGCTCTTGTCTCACCACAAAGTCTCTCTTTCTCTCGCCCTCTTTATTTTGCAAACTCCAGTGTCCACTCCTCTGGGTCAGGGAAGAGTGAACCAGCTCGGAGGGGTCTTCATCAATGGCAGACCTCTGCCCAACCACATCCGCCACAAAATCGTGGAAATGGCCCACCACGGCATCCGGCCCTGCGTGATCTCCCGACAGCTACGGGTGTCCCACGGCTGCGTCTCCAAAATCCTTTGCCGGTACCAGGAGACGGGCTCCATCCGGCCCGGGGCGATCGGAGGCAGTAAGCCCAGGGTGAGTGTCGACAGGTGGCGAGAGATTCCGCGACAGCTGCTCATTCCGACACCTCATCGCCTTCAGAGAAACCCCGACTCTCGGCTTCCATGCCATTAAAAAGTACTACGTTTATCCGAAATACAATCTGTAATATTGAGAGTTTATATCCACAAGGGGCCATGTAGTTTGATATCGCGATAGACGCTTGGTCTCTATGCGTGTCTGGCCTTCCCCGCCGGTACAACAGAAACCAGGGAGATAAGGGCGCAATTTACGCGAATCTCTGGGGCTTTGCACGCTCAGCTCATCCCGCCCTGAAACACTTCCTAGTACTATAGTTTAGATAGCGCCACAGGGCGTACGCAGCGCTGTACAAACATATTAGAGAAGATAGTCCTTACAATCTATTTTAGACGGCCAGCACAATACATGATTTCCCTTTCAAAGTGAGCTTAACTGCAAAATGCAATTTTCCCTGTTATGTCATTAAACCAAAGCAAACGAAATCCCAAATGTTCAGGAATCTAGGCACACTTAAAATATATCCTGGACTTTGCAAACCCCTGTTCTCTCAGATACCCTTTGAAATTCCCCTTTTCCCCATCCACTTTGGTAGGTTTTTTTATAATATTGCATTTCATTTTAAATTAAAATCGTTTTTTTTGTTTGTTGTTTTTTTTGTTTGTCTTCTCCCAACGTTGATCCCAAAAGCAGGTAGCAACTCCTGATGTAGAAAAGAAAATCGAGGAATACAAGAGAGAAAATCCGGGAATGTTTAGCTGGGAAATTCGAGACAGACTTCTGAAAGACGGACATTGCGACCGCAGCACTGTCCCCTCAGGTGAGCAGCGACAATAGGTGACAGCTTCAGCAGGTCCAGGGTCAAATCCTGAAATTAGGGCTGATTAATTGCGCCTTTAAATGTATGTGACATAAGGAGAAACGCAGCAGGGCTCGGATTCACCGCATGCGATAATTCTCACTGGGGTCTTTGTCACAGTCGTTTATCCTCTTGGCACCGGCCGCGGGTCTCGGCCATCACTTAGACCACTATTCGTTTGGGAGATTTTGTCTGCTAAATTAAAAGCCAAACGCATAATTATTGAGAAGCACATTCCCCAAGAGGAAGAGAACCGGGCCGTGCTGGGTCAGCGTACAGCCCCCTGTGTCTGCCGGTGGCCAGTCTGGGTCACTGGGGGGGGGGGGGGGGGTCACCTGCCAGACCCCAGACCCAGGGGTGAAAGCGAAGGGAGACATTTCCAATAGCCAAAACCGCAGCTCTTCAGACTTGATATAGGCTCTGTTCTCACTATTTCATTCAAATTCGGAAGTTTTAAAAACAAATCAGAAATAAAATACATTCAGCAATATTCATATAAATTCATAGGCAAAAAGGAAACCGATGGCAGGCTTGAAGTCTCCCGCCGCTTTCCTTGGCTCGTTAAAGAAAGGCTGAAATTTAAAAAAAAAATCTTTAAAATAAACCAAAAACTTGCTGGAAATGATCTTTTCCCTTTCCCTCCTCTACCTTTCGTACATGTCTTGAATGAGCGATTTATCAGTGTCTCTGAAAGAGGCGAGGAGAGGAAAGGGCCCGTGATTTATAACGCGCATCCCCATATGTCTACCCCGTGTCGGCCTCTTTAAGAGCCCCAGAAGCCCGTTTGTTCTGGGAAAAGCGCACAGGAGGCCTGAAGGATTTATGTGCGTCTGAAATGCGGCCGACAGCGGCAACTGGCTTCTATGTTCCTACACGTATTTGTCCTCATTGTACCACGCAAACATTTCGCCCTAATAACATAATATTCTCCAGAAGAAAGATGGTTTTCCGGCCTCGTTAAGTGCTGAAAATGTAACTTGTCCCACTGTTAGTAGGGAACTGCTGAAATGTTTCGGAAGCCTCCCAGATTAACGTGCAACAGGAGACGAGTTTGTGTAGAACTGGGATCACACCAAAATGATCTCAAAAAGCAGAAGTGTACAACAGTGACACTGGGATTGGATTGTTGTGCAGAACTGAAACTTTCCAGATGACACCCACTTCTGTCCACACCATCTTATATTTTCTCTTTTGTTTCTTTTCATTTCTGAGGTTTAGTGAGTTCGATTAGCCGCGTCCTGAGGATCAAGTTCGGGAAGAAAGAGGAGGAGGATCGCGACTGCGAGAAGAAGGGCGACGAGGGAGAGAAGAAGACCAAGCACAGCATAGACGGGATCCTGGGCGACAAAGGTAAAAAGAGAGGGAGGAAGGGGCAAAGAGCGCGCAGTGGAGCCCCAAGTGCGCGCGCATCGTGCGGGTTAATGCTTCAATAGACGGCCACAGCTAATCAAAGAGGATCTGCTCCTGCCTGGGTTTTAGCACTGTACCTGCAACACCACCAGAGCAATCCCCCCCCCCCCCCACCCCGGCCGAGTCTCAGAGAAGGGCAATCAGTCTCCATCAATTATTTAGAGACGACTGGGTGGGGGGGGGGGGCAGTGCGCACTGCTAAATGAATTTGTTAAACACAGTTTTCTCAGGCTTTCAAACTAGTCCCTTGAAACACTGGCTGACAGCTGAGTGATTTGGTCTCGCTCGGGGATGGGCTGCAGAGAATTTACACTTGGAATCCAATCCGGTTTTGCAAAAACAAAAAAACCTTTTTAGTTACCTGTTTTGCAAGTGCAGCTTTCCCAAGCTTTTGGTTGGCTCGAATGGGTTTTAATAGAGGTCGAAAGCCAGCGGACGTGTTAGTTCTGGGAGCAGACGAAACACTTGCTGGCTTAGAGTGGAAATAAAAGATTTTACTTAGCAGAAGCGGGCAGGCGAGGTAAAGCACCGTGTAAGGAGCCGCGGCCCGGCAAGTTGATACATGCAAACCTCCGATTTATTCCTGTTGGGATGCAGGCCACGAAAAAGCAAATCAATAACTAGGAAACGAAAAAATTAGAAAAATGCAATGCAAATGCAATGTGTGCCTTTGAGTCAATACTAGAAATCTGTATTTTCACATTTGTGTACATTTTGATTCATATAATTGTTTTTGTGCGCATAAATGTATTTAGAGTTTGCGTACAACCAACTCCGATGTGCTGCTGAGACTCAGTCGTTCAGATTTGACTTTGAAGGAAAATGATCCTTTCCTTTGCTAAATTCGTGAGCGACGGCTGTAGTTTTGCTTTTGTGATAACCATGTGCTGTTCCTTTGATTTGTTTTAACTGCTGAATTAGGTTTTGCTTTTGGTGTTTGGAATGAAATTTTAAAATGATTTGCAGATTAATACTGACACATTAAAGCCAGCGGCCTTTACAAGAGTCATTGTGTAACATATAAGTGACTTAGATATTTAAACTATTGGTTTTTGTTTTTTTGTTTTTAATAAAAAGAATAAACTCCGCTTCCCAATGACCTGATCAAACATTTGTCTAAGTTTGAAGGGAGGGTACACAAAGAGCCTTTTTCACGTCTCGACCCCTTTTCATTGCAAACTTGAGGATGAACTTAGTGACAAAGAGCCCGGAGTCTATTGAAGCTTTATAAGCAAAGCTTCTCGGTCACAAAAGCAAACAGTGCAAAAAAAGTGACTGTCTATAAAGGAGAAGACGAAGCAGTGTGCAGGGATGGAGGAGGGTCTGTCCATTTCCATTCAAAAAGCCGCAAGGAAAAGTTGGAACAAAGGGCAAAGAAAGGGAGATAAATTATTCAAACTTCCCGCTGCCCGACAGGTCCGTAATATCAGAAGCGCGGAAGGCGGCTAAACGTTTCCTTCTCGTTTGCAAATCACGTCTATTGTCCGGCCGATTTGGCTCTTTCCCTACAATCGATTTCAAGTCCTTCTTTCCCCCCACTTTGCCTTAAAAAGCAAAAAGGTTCACGAAATCAGTAAAAAATGAAACCGATTTAATTGCTTTAAGCATTTGGAAGAGGAAGACGCCGCGTTCCTATAGCAAAATTTGAACTATTTCGACAGCTGAATGCTGTTAAAATATTTCTCAAAACGTGTAAATAATAGAGAATTCCCGGTGGTTTATTTTATATTATTTTGCCAAGAAATGGTTGATTTGAATGAAGTTAAGATGGACCGTTGAGAAAAATAATTTTATTTTAGACAAATACTTACATCAAGTAAACTCCTTTGATCTGGTTAAAAATAAATTCCAGGAGGAGGGTTTGCCTTAGCTGTTCCGTTGCCTTTCTTAGCTATGAATGCGAAAGGAAACTGCAAACGAATCTCTGTTCCTAGTTCATGAAATGCTGAGGGCAAGCGGGCCAGCGCTGTGTAAAAGCCGCAAGTGACAATTTAGACAAGAAAAGGTTCCTGTTGAGTTAGTCTGAAAACTGGGAGACCCTGCTCAGTTGCGTATCTTTCGCATACAAATTCAGTTATTATTTTTTAATAGTACGGGGGGGTATATTCATATTTATTTACCCCATGCTTGGGGAGCTGAGAAAACTCTTTCCTTGCGAAACTGACCTAGCCAGGGTATAATTTGTTGTAGTAATACTTACGGGAACGAAGAATATTTTAAGATTCCTAAGAGCTGTAGGTTTATCGATATTTTTATTCACTCTCAAAGAAGAACGGAAAGGCTTTAAGAAAGTATGAAAAGTGTTTTTCCGTTTCTTGTTGTCTTAGTTCGAGAAACGTCTGTATCAAATTTCTGAGTTTCTTTGTGGATACGATTCTTTAGAAAAAGGAAGAGAGCTGTGTCCCTGCGCCGGCCGCTCCAGGCTAAGGACCGCGCTTATCCCCGAAGAGCGCGCACTCTCCCAGTTTCCAGCATAAACCTTAAAGCAGATTAAACGTTGCCTTTCTTTCTTTTCACTTTCATCTTTAAATGCTTCACTTCAGCTAGTCCTGTGCTAGATTCAGCAGGGATCACTTTTATTTTATTTTAAAATCAGATTTCAGACCATGTTGTTGTTATCGTTGCTACTGTTATTGGGGTGCAGTCTATAAATTGTTACACATCCCACTTCTATCTCATATATTCCTTGGCTTGATGAAAACGGGGAGGGGGACAAGTTTTATGTAATGGAGTCTTCTGTCCAGGGCCAAGACATTCCTAAAGCAAGTCGGTCCCTCATCTAAGTAACCCAGAATCAGTGATTCCTTAAAGTCCAATTTACTGAGCCCCCAAAACGCCGCGATTCCCTTTCCGACATCTACCCAAAGGGAGCACCGCAAAGCGCCGTCCCGGATGGTGGCTTTGTAAAACTAATTAGGAAGAGAAAGCAAGAATCGTAAGCCAGGGCGTCTCTTCTCTAGCCTCTGAACTCAAAATGGTAACAATTTCATTTGGCGGTAATTACTCCTAATGTGCTTTTCAGCGCTTTGTTAAACAGAAGGAAGTCGTTTGGCTTCTCTGGACAAGCGCTTGCCAAATTTAATTAGACTGCGGGGTGGATAAGGAGAAGTGTCCGTCTCTTTACCAACCCTGCTTTACTTTCCCACCTGCAGGCACTGTTTACTGAAAAGAAAGACGTGGGGTATCGGGCACAGTCTGCATTGACTAAACCAACAAGCTTCTCTCTGTAAATGTATCTTTAGGAGGCTATAGACACCTCATCAAATCAGGGGATTATCTAAAGTTGGCAAAGTAATCAAAGAGAGCCCAGGCGGGATTTGCAAGTGTTCTGAGTGGGATCAGCTGAAATAATGGGGGCAGGAGGGAGCTGGGAAAGAGTCAGGCAATTCCTCAGAGGAAAAGAAAGACACACACGGAGCTCACTTGTCACAAAAAGGCTGAGACAAACGAGTTACAACAAGAAATACACCGTGCAATTACCAAAGCAAACACTGGCCGTCGGGAACAGTAGCCAGAGGAGAGTGCGCGGGCAAATGTTTACAAGCTAAGCGCCCTTTTTAAATCGACTGTGTCAGGAAAGAGGATCATCTAATTCCAGACATTAAGGGAGCTGGGAATGAGCTACCTAGGAAAGTCTTACCTTAGCCATGGCTTTGAAATGAAATACTTAGAGTCGCCTATCAGAAGCTCGAAGGCGCACTCTTGATTTAAACCCTAGGCAGACAGCTGAAGAGATGAGACGGAGGAGCACTTCAAACGAACAGAGAGACTGTACTGGGAACTTATTTAGATATTAATACAGCCTTGTCCTGCGGCGTTAGGGCTGCCTCCATCTGCAGGGTGAAATATGGGACGCCCGAATGCAGGGGCGAGATAACGCAATCAGCCCTGCGGCTGCATTAAACGAGGATTAACCTCCCCTTCCCCCTCACAGCCTTCCAAATTTTCAGAGGAATTTACATGGCAGGATTTCGAAGCGCATATAACGGCAACCTTAAAGCTATAAGATACTTAGGCATTAAAAAAAATCTTCCCCGAAATTACTTTGCTACATATGACAAATAAGAAACCCTCTTAACATTTAAGCATTTTACCAGCACTGAAAAAAAAAAGCTACGAAACCTTCTAGTTTGGAAACGACAGATTAGCCTCCAATAGAAGTTGCACTAGTTCCAAATTTCTTCTGGAAACTGGGGGGTGGGGTGGGAGGATAATGGTAGGGAACGAGGAGTTTCAATAAATGATGGTTCATTGAAATTGCAAGGACTCGTCTGCTTGGCTGTTAGCTGATCTATCCGGACATTTCCGAACGTGCATCACAGACAAGGCGGAGATGCGCTGAGCGCCCTCGCAGCAGGGGCGAGACCCTTCCCCATCGGAGGAGAGCTGCGAAGGTGACTGTCTCTGTCTAGGCTGGGACAGGCAGACTCTGTTCAAGGCCCGACTACTTTTCTGGGAACATTTCTTGGAGAACTCATTCCTTACCCTAAATCCACGTCAGTTCTTGGGGTAGTTTTTATAAGGAGAAAGGATTATATTATAGCTCTCTTTAGAGTCACATCAGGTACTAACCACTTGGATTAACTTTTGGCAAACACCGAGATGCCAGATTTCTTCCCCCATGCTAATCTGAGGTTCATCTTCTCTGCACATCTGCATTGTATTTTTAAAATGCAAATTTTTGCTGCAAATATAAAAAAAAAATATTCCAGAGTTAGCACGATGTCTGTAGTTGAATTGCATGCTTGAGCCTAGTGCTTAGAGCAACAACCTAGTACCCCAGAGATCAGGGTTCAAGTCCCACTAGCACTCCTTGTGACCTTGAACAAGTCACTTAACCCTCCATTGCCTCAGAAGAAAGGCCTGACAATCTACTTCTGGTCATACCTTGCCAAGAAAACCCAGGGGCTGCTGGGTGACCAGAAGTCAGCCTTGATTTGACTGTACTTAAAAAAACAAAGAAAAAAGGAACAAAATTAGTTCTTAGGGGTAAGCGAGTTTTTCAGTCAGCACATTTTTCCATTAAATGCAGCCCTCCCCTTTCCAACCCTACCCTCTGCTCTGATTTGCAGGGCCTAGATACCACCCTGTCAAGGACTCTGCTGAGTGAAGCAATTCCAAATCTTGAAAGCCATCAAAATGTAATGTCCACTTTGCTTAGTAGTTGTAGTATTTAAAAGGTCCAGAAGAAAGAGCTCACACACTCGCAGAAACAGACAAGCAGGAGTACAAGCCAGGTGCAAACAACAGAAACCTTTATTTTGGGTACAACATGCTGGTTTTATTTAAACGTGCAGCTCTAAATTCCCACTTCAGGCCTCACACACCTCACAAGCCTAATTGTGGTGCAAAAGGAGGCAGAAAGCAGTGAATTCCAGTCTGTAAACACATTTGTCATTGACAGTAAGTGAGCTGACGGGTGAGGTGAGCATTAAACGTATTGGGAAATCATTTAAATATGTGCTCTCTATGCCACACGCCACCATGTTACCCTGTGTTACCCTGCATAGACTGATTACTGACTGCGCTTGCTGTGCAGTAAGGTGGGATTTACCTTGCGTTGTCTGCGCTTGCTGTGAAATAGCAATTAATGGAGTTGTTTAGCACATGCTGAACCCTGTGCTTAGTGCTTACTGCACTTTAGTAAAAGGCCCCTTGAGACACTGAGGCACCTGTGTGACTTTTTGGGAATCTGCCGGGTACTTGGGACCTGGATTGGCCACTGTTGGAAACAGGGTACTGGGCTTGATGGACCTTGGTCTGACCCAGTATGGCATCTCTTATGTTCTTATGGTAAGATGAATCCAAAAGCAGTTCACGATATTACAGCCTTAGGTCCCTATCTTCCTGTCATGTAGCGTGGGAGTCCTCCGTCCATGCGGGGGGTGCTGCAATGTCACACTTTTAGTCATGATTACTTAACATAAGATTTGCCATACTGGGTCAGACCAAGGTCCATCAAGCCCAGTATTCTGTTTCCAACAGTAGCCAAACTAGGTCATACGTACCTAGCAGTTTCCCCAAGGGACACAGTCTCTACAATGCTTGTATTGGTTCAAGCATTGATATCCTGGGTCCCTTCTTCATAATGGTTTATGGACCTTTCCTCCAGGAACTTCTCCAAACCTTTTATGAACCCACTTACACTAATAGCCTTCACCACATCTTCCGGTATTGAATTGAAGAGTTTGATTATGTATTGAGTGAAAAAATATTTTCTCTTATTACTCTTAAATAGGTTACATTGTAGCTTCATTGGTGTCCCCCTAGTCTTTGTACTTTTTGATGGAGTAAACAACTGATCTACATCAGGATCGACCTGGGTGGGTGGTTTGTGCCGCCGCTTTGTTGCCTGTGGCAGGTCATCTGCTTCGACAGATATGACCTGCCACTTCTGATCTCCCTCTGATGTTGGAGGGTGTCAGAAGGGGCAGACCACGCATGGCCTGGCACAGACAACAAAGTTGCTGCTTTTAAAAGACTGCCACTGCTGCCTGCCTCCCCCGAGATTAAATCGGTGGCAGTGGCATGGCTTGGTGGGGGTAGCTTGGTTGAGGGAGGGTGGCACAACTGGGCCAACCTTGATCTATGTTTACCCGTTCCACTCCATGCATGATTTTATAGACCTGTATCATACCTCCCCTCAGCAGTCTCTTTTCCAGGTTGAAGAGCCCTAACCTTTTTAGCCTTTCTTCATAGGAGTATCCTTCCATCCCCTTTACCATTTTTGTGGCTCTTCTCTGTACCTTTTCTAATAACGCTATATCCTTTTTAAGATACGGCGACCAGAATTGCACACAATATTCAAGGTGCGGTCATACCATGGAACGATATAGAGGCATTATAATATCTTTTGTTTTATTTTCCATTCCTTTCCTTATCATACCTAACATTCTATTAGCTTTCTTGGCTGCCGCTGCACACTGGGCGGAGGGTTTCAACATATTATCCACAATGCACCTAAATCTTTTTCCTTGGTGATAGTTTCTAAGGTGGTACCAAAGTTTGGGTTGTTCTTTCCTAGGTGCATAACTTTGCACTTGTCCACATTAAATTTCATCTGGCATTTGGACATCTAGTCTTCCAATTTATCAAGTTCCTCTTGCAATTTTTCACAATCCTGTTGTGTTTTAAGAACTTTCAATAATTTTGTGTCATCTGCAAATTTGATCACCTCACTCGTTATTCCCATTTCTATGTCATTTATGAATATGTTTGAAAGCAGTGGACCCAGCACAGATCCCTGGGGTACCCGATATCGCAGCACCTCCCCCTACCAGTCCCAGTGTGGATGGAGGAGTATGCAACAGGTTCAGAGGAAGACTGTTCGTTGCTAGAATAGGTGGAGACCCTCTGCTGAATTACGGGTAGGGGGAAGAGGAGGAGGACACTTTCTGACTCCTTGCCATCTATTTATGAGCATTAAGAGAAGGCATAGGGGAGCCTCACTCCTGCCCGACAGTCTCCAGCCTCTCGGAATAGAAAGCATGGTGCAAGTCTCAGCTCTATATGCACGTTTTATTGAATGTTTTTTTAAAAGTCGCATTTATGAAATATATGTGGTGATTCAAGTTCCAGTCTTCCTTCTGAATCCTGTAGTACAATTTGCCAATAACGTCTCTTGTACGTTTCCCTCTGAGCACAGCGCTAAGGGTTGGGAAACCGATCTGCTCTTTTTCTTCTGCTGTCTTTGGATTCAGACTTCCTTAACGCAGCCTTATGAGAAAAAGCGCGTTACTGCCCCAGCATATATCTTCGTGAATATTACTGTTATGACTGTAACTCAGCGCTAGCTAGGGTCACTGTTGAATTAGTGACTGTAAGAGACACCCTGAAATTACTGCTGCATCTACCAGATCGTAGGCAAAAGCTGAAATTTCGGCCGTGGCTAAATCTTTCTCAAAGAAGCCAGAATATAACTGGAGAGAAAAAATGGCGATCAGATACTATCCTGGGTGTCTCTTTCTCTGTGCCCCGAGGCGCGCCGTCTCTCTCTCTCTAGCAGTCTAAAGCTTTGTCTGACCCTGCCTCGGAGATGGGCCGTTTGTAAGAGTTAGATACCGAAGGGTGGAGAAGAAAGAGAGGGCGATTCAGAAGTCTTTTACTCTTCACTGACACCTTTGTCTAGAGGCCCTAAGGACCGCACATCAAAGTGACCGAGTCAGAGGACGCATGAAACGGCTTCTTGTTATATACGGCGCCTTACAGAAGCATGTGCGCGTAAACTGGATACTCGGAACGCACAGCCTGTACAGGACCCTGCAGATGAAGAGGTACTAAACATGCCTCTTGCTATCCTTTCACTGCTAATGGGTCCATATCAGGATAAAGAGAAATAAATCTGTCTGTTGAAAGAAAAGGTCAGACATTTTTCTCTCACAGCATGACATTCGGCGATATGGAAATTAGGAAAGGGAAATCCAAGGTAAACTTGCCCACCGGGTTCCTGTCTAAAGCTGCGACCTTCCCTCCAGCGTTCTCGCCAAGCTACGCGGGAGTCCTCCGCGTTAGGAAGCGATGTTGCAATATGGCATTTTTAGTCGCCTGCTCATCGCGACATCGCAGTACGGCGGCGCCGGCAGAGGACTCCCAAGCAGCTTTGCGGGAATGTTGTTTCCCTCCTTTAGTTTTTGTTTCGTAGTCTTTCATAAAGGAGGTTTTCTTACTCTGTGCTTGTGGAATAAGGTCCAGAAAGAGTAAAAGATATTAACATATTTTCAGCCTTTTGTCTGCAATATGCGGATTTTTTTAAAAATGTTTCTTCGAACAGTCGAGAGACACAAATTAGCTGCCTAATTGTGGAGTTCTTCTAGTTTTACCAAAGTTATTGAGCAGAGAACGAGACATATCCGTCCATAAAGCCAGATCGTTGAACCGCAGTCGGATTCATACATGTACGCACGCCTCTGGCAAGAAGAGGAACAGTAACCGGGAACAGATACTGTCATTCACTGAATAGCGAACTTAGGAACTGAGAGAATTTCAAGTGATTTCAAGGAACTAAACTATTTTGTTAGATAAATCCTGTGGAATTTTATCCGCGTGTTCGTTGCATTCACAGGCTGTAACCTGAACTTTCTAACACTATGTGAGAAGGTCCCGGGCTCACTACAACCCCCCTTTTAAACTAATTACTGAGAAAGAACTTGCCAAAAAATAAGCTGGGTTTACATTCTGAGTGTGAGTTTCTCATTCTCTGTGTGTCTGGGACACCTCAGGGCAGCTTCCCTGTTCCCAAACAACATTCAGAGCTGGTCCCTATCTTCCTTTTCTCATTTATTATTTGAAATGCAATACCTGAAGTAGAAATGAAACCACTGGGTAAGGCAGTAACAAAAGGAAAATAAAGGCAAGTACTACACCAATAAAATACCCCTCGTTAAAAAGACAAGTCCATAAATATTCTCGGGGGCAGGCGATGAGCTTCGAAGCTCTGGTAGGTAGCAGAAGCTCCTCATAGGGAGCGTCACCCACTTCAAGGGGGTTATAGCAGCTGACATGCAAAGCTCTTAGCAAGCCAGCTGCGACATCCGATAGTGTCTCCGACTGTCGCCCCAGGCAACGTTGGCACTAGCCAGTGAGTGCAGGGTGGGGGTGGGGCAGCGTCAGCCCTAACCGCATAGAGGCTGACTTTATCCGGCTAACAGTGCTCACCCTGGATAGTCACACTGCAGCCCTCTGATATTTCACTGCCATTTTGAAAGTCAGCCCCGTAATTACTTTGGGCCCCATATTCAGCACCAGCAGCTGGTATGATTACTGCGGCTAGCTGCGGTCACTAGACCTGGATATTCAAGGCTGCACCATAGTCAGCTGCTACCCACTACATAGGCAGTGGAATGGAGGGCCCCACGGCCCCATCAGTATTTATCCAACATATTATCAGCAGCTAGAGAGCTGGCTCTACCATTAGCTGAACTAGGTGGTTGCCTAGAGCACTGGTGTCCCGGGCAGCATTGTCACCACGTCTGACCCTTTCAGGGTCCTGCAACAGTTGCAGTGGCTTTCAAACCATGACCTGGTGCTTATCTAAATTCTCTGCTGCTGTGTTGCAGTTCCGGTCGGCTACAACCTGCTATATTTGGCCTGGAGGGGGCCGGAAGCGACAGACTGTAGCAGGACCGGCCCTAGAGTTGGTCCGAAATTTTGGAGCCCTAGACAAACCTCAAGCTTTACACCCCCTCTGGCTGTAAAAATCTATTATTTAGCTTTTCTTGCCTCCAGAGGTTGCTGCCTGAGGCGGCCACCTAGTTTGCCTAGTGGTTGACTGGCCCTGGATTGTAGAAGGCTCCAACTTGATTCCTGCTCTCTTGGCCACCGCTGCACACTGGGCAGAGGGTTTCATTGTATTATTCATGATGATGCCTAAATCTTTTTCCTGGGTGGTGGTTCCTAATATGGAGCCTTGCATCATGTAACTGTACTTTATTTTATTTATTATTTTATTTAACAAGTCTTTTATACTGTCCTATCTTTGGGTTGTTCTTCCCTACATGCATAACTTTGCACTTGTCCACATTAAATTCCATCTCCCATTTGGAGCTCTAACTCCCAATTTATTAAGGTCCTCTTGTATTTTAACAACCTTAAATGATTTTGTGTCATCTGCAAATTCGATCACCTTACCTGCTGTTCCCATTTCCAGGTAATTTATAAATATGTTAAAAAGCAGTGGACTCAGCACAGATCCCTGGGGTACTCCACTATTCACCCTTTTCCATTGGTAAAATTGGCCATTTAGCTCTACCCTCTGCTTTCTATCTCCTAACCAGCACAATAGTACACTGCCTCCTATCCCATGACTGTTTAACTTTCTCAAGAGTCTCTCATGTCCCTTGTCAAAGGGTTTCTGAAAATTCAGATACACTCTATCAGTCAGCCCACCTTTATCTATCTACCTGTTCATCCACAACTTCAAAAATATAACCAAAAAGATCCTTGGTTAAATCCATGCTGATTTTGTCCCATTAAAACACAACTATCTATATCTTCTGCCATTTTGTTCTTTATACTGAATTCTACCATTTTGCCTGGCATTGACTTCAGGATCACTGGTTAGTAGTTTTTTGGATCAAAAGAACATAATAACATAAGAAATGCCATACTGGGTTAGACCAAGGTCTATCAAGCCCAGTATCCTGTTTCCAATGGCCAGTCCAGGTCACAGGTACCTGGCAGGTTCCCAAAAAGACACAGGTTCCACAATGCTTGTTCCAGGGCAAGCAGTGGATTTCCCAGGTCCTCTTTAATAATGGTTTACGGATCTTTCCTCCAGGAACTTGTCCAAACCTTTCTTAAACCCAACTAAACTAACAGCTTTTACTACATCCTCCAGTAACAAATTCCAGAGTTAGATTACGCTTTGAGTGAAACAATATTTTCTCTTATTGGTCTTAAAAGGGTTACATTGTAGTTTAACTGTGTGTCCCCTAGTCTTCCTACTTTTTGATGGTGTAAACAATTGATCTACATTTACCCGTTCTACTCCATTCATTAATTTATAGACCTCTATCATATCTCCCCTCAGCCGTCTCTTTTCCAGGTTGAAGAGCCCTAACCGTTTTAGTCTCTCTTCATAGGAGTATCCTTACATCCCCTTTACCATTTTGGCTCTTCTCTGTACCTTTTCTAATAATACTATATCCTTTTTAATATACTGCGACCAGAATTGCACACAATATTCAAGATGTGATCACACCATGGAACGGTACAGAGGCATTATAATATCCTTTGTTTTAATCTCCATTCCATTCCTTATGATTCCCAGCATTCTATTTGCTCTCTTGGCTGCCGCTGCACACTGGGTGGAGGGTTTCAATGTGTTATTCATGATGACGCCTAATCTTTTTTTCTGGGTGATGCTAATGTGGAACCTTTTATCATGTAACCCTAGTTTGGGTTTTTCTTTCCTAGGTGCATAACTTTGCACATATCCATATTCAATTTCATTTGCCATTTGAACATTCAGTCTGTAGTTTCCCAGAACAGTCTTGAAACTCTTTTCCAAAATTAGTGTTACACTGGCCATTCTCCAATCTTCAGGTACGACAGATGATTTTAATGATAGTTCACAGATTTCTAATAGTTTATTTATTTATTTATTTACAATTCTTATATACCGCGCTCTTTGGTATCAGCGTGGTTCACAGGTAACAAATTTTCGCATTAGAACAATCTTTTGCTTACATTACAACAGGGTCGGTAACTTGGAAGTAACAGGGGAAACTATATACATACTATATACAAACGGATATTTCACCTGTGGACAATTTACAGTTAATATAACACATTGAAAATCATGGTGTAGAAACTTTGAGGTCTATGGACTTTTGGGTGTGCAGAGGGTCTGATTGGTGTTCTATCAGGGCTATGTTGTTGGGGTGTCACAGGCTGTGTGGGTGATTTGAGAGATGGGGGAGGGGGCGTAGGGTTAGTGCCTAAAAGGTGAAGACAGAATAGGTAGTGTTTCAGGACCTTTCTAAATTGGGAGAGGTCCTTTATTGATCGGATATGCGGAGGGAGATTGTTCCAGCAGGTTGGAGCAAATAAAGTGAAGGCCCTATCTCTGGTTGCTTGGTTACATTTAGTGTACTCTTTTGGTATAGCAAGGGTATTAGCGGCTGCTGATCTTCTTAGCCTGTTCGTGGGGGTGTTGGTAAGAAGTGAAGAGAGGGAAGGTGGGGCTATCTGATTGATTGCTTTAAAGGAAAGCAATAGTGCTTTGTAGGTGATCCTGGCTTGTAGGGGTAGCCAGTGAAGCTCCGTTAGTATGGGAGTGATGTGGTCTCTTCTGGAAGTACAGCAGAGGATGCGGGCTGCTGAGTTCATCGCCAATTGAAGTGGGTTGAGGGTGCTCTTGGGCAGACCATGCAGGATGACGTTGGCGTAATCAAAATGTGGTGTCACAGGGGATTGGAAGATTGTTCTGAAATTGTTAGGGGCAAGTAGAGGTCTTAAGTGTTTCAGCATTCTTATTTTATTGTATATGGATTTGACAGTCTGCTTTATGTGATCTTTGAAGGTCAGTTCTTGATCTATGGTGACTCCCAGGTAGCGAATCGATGAATTACACGGTAGATCCGCATCTCTCACCTTCAATGTTGTGGGGGGAGAGAATTTCTTATTCCTGGTTATGAATAGGACTTCAGTTTTCTTGAAGTTTATTCGCAGATTCTGTGATAAGAGCCAGACTGTAATCGCGTTGAAGCAATTGATTATTGGAGAGAAGTCGGGGGCATTAGTTAGTCTGCAATCTCTTCTTTCAGTTCTTTTAACACCCTTGAATGTATACCATCCAGTTGAGATGATTTATAAGTCTTCAGTTTATCAAATACTTGTATGCATCTTCCTGGTTTATCAATATTTCTTTCAATTCTTAAGAACATAAGAACATAAGACATGCCATACTGGGTCAGACCGAGGTCCATCAAGCCCAGTATCCTGTTTCCAACAGTGGCCAATCTAGGTCCTACGTACCTAGCAATATCCCCAAAAGACACAGGTTCCATAATGCTTGTACTGGGTCAAGCATTGATATCCTGGGTCCCTTTTTAATAGTGGTTTATGGACCTTTCCTCCAGGAACTTGTCCAAACCTTTTTTAAACCCAGCTATACTAACAGCCCTTACTACATCCTCCGGTAACAGATTCCAGAGTTTGATTACACGTTGAGTGAAAAAATATTTTCTCTTATTTGTCTTAAATAGTTTACCCTGTAGCTTCATTACATGTCCCCTAGTCTTTCTATATTCTGATAGCGTAAACAATTGATCCACGTTTATCCGTTCCACTCCATTCATTAATTTATAGACCTCTATCATATCTCCCCTCAGCCATCTCTTTTCCAGGCTAAAGAGCCCTAACCTTTTTAGCCTCTCTTCATAGGAGTAGCCTTCCATCCCCTTCACCAATTTGGTGGCTCTTCTCTGTACTTTTTCTAATAACGCTATGTCCTTTTTAAGATACGGTGACCAGAATTGCACACAATATTCAAGGTGCGGTCGTACCATGGAGCGATACAGAGGCATTATAATATCCTTTGTTTTATTCTCCATCCCTTTCCTTATGATACCTAGCATTCTATTTGCTTTCTTGGCCGCCGCTGCACACTGGGCGGAGGGTTTTAACATGTTATCCACGATGACTCCTAAATCTTTTTCCTGGGTGGTGGTTTCTAATGTGGAGCCTTGCATCGTGTAACTATAGTGTGGGTTGTTCTTTCCTAGGTGCATAACTTTGCATTTGTCCACATTAAATTTCATCTGCCATTTGGATGCCCAGTCTTCCAATTTATCCAGATCCTCCTGCAGTTTTCCACAATCCTCTTGGGTTTTAACAACTTTAAACAGTTTTGTGTCATCTGCAAATTTGATAACCTCACTAGTTATTCCCTTTTCCAGGTCATTTATGAATATGTCAAAAAGTAGCGGATCCAGCACAGATCCCTGGGGTACTCCACTATTCACTTTTTTCCATTGGGAATATTGGCCATTTAGCCCTACCCTCTGCTTTCTATCTTTTAACCAGTTCCCGATCCACAATAGTACACTGCCTCCTATCCCATGACTTTTTAGCTTCGCCAAAAGTCTCTGATGAGGGACCTTATCAAAAGCTTTCTGAAAGTCCAGATACACTATATCAACCGACTCACCTTTGTCTACCTGTTTATGCACACCTTCAAAAAAACACATCAGATTAGTAAGACAAGATCTTCCTTGTCTAAAGCCATGTTGGCTGTCTCCCATTAGGCCATGACTATCTACATGCTGCGTAATTTTGTTCTTTATGATGGCTTCTACCATTTTCCCTGGTACTGACGTCAGGCTCACCGGTCTGTAATTTCCCAGGTCACCCCTGGAACCTTTTTTAAAAATTGGTGTTACGTTGGCGATATATCACCTTTAAATACTATTTCAGGCATGGGTAACTTCCCTACATCTTCATCAGTAAAGTCCTGGAACCCTTATAAAAACTTGGTATTACATTGGCTGCACTGCAATCTTCAGGTATTATAGATCATTTTAATGACAGTTATAAATTATTAATAGTACATTGGAAATTTCATTTTTGAGTTCTCTCAGCACCCTGGCTTGTTTACCATTTGGTCCAGGTGATTTTCTCCTCTTTAGTTTGTCAAATTGCAGCATTACTTTTTCCAGATTCACATCTACAGGATTCATATTTCATGATGCATCTGCAGGGAAATTTTAAAAAAAGATGTGATGGGGTATATAGATTATTACACGTCCCTCTCCAAAGGGATTATCAGCAGTCCTCTTTAAGAGAGTCTGCAGCCCAGAATTTAGGGCTGGGAGAGTATGACTGACAGGGAACTGTTAAGAACCTAGCAGCCTGCAGTAGGGAGAGAGGCCTATGGAGCCAGAAGTATGCCCTGCAGAAGAGTTCTGTGGTAGCAACTTTAACTGGGACTGGGCAAGCTATGAAAGGGAGTTCTGAGTAAGAACTTTAACTGAGGCTGGAGGAGGGGCCAGGTGAGCCAGCTTATGGAGGTTTAACAAGCTGGGACAGAATAAAAAGCCAAATTTGTTTTCCCTGAACTGTTGTCTGTTCTATGTTTTAAAGAAAGCTCCTTCCTACTGCATGCCATGCTTTTCACATATGGTGTTAGCTTGGGGATTTCCTCTAACCATGTGAGTGAGGGCAAATCCACATCCCTCCAGAGCTGGGCCTGTACAGCAGGTCGGTATTTTTTTTGTTTGTTTGTATGGGTTAAGAGGGTTAGCCTTATGCTAGTTAGGGAGCTTGAAGAAAGTCTAGTCAGTGCCAGACAGGCAAGCTTTGCTTTGGCCACTAGAGGCCACTAAACATTTGTTGGAGTTGGAATACTGCAGGGTTAACTCAGTGGCAGAAGAGGAAGCTGTGGTGGTGTTGCAAGAGAACAGAGACCGGCAAAGATGGAGCGTATCCTCCAGATTCTGGCAGAAGATCAGCAGCAACAGCAACAGGATCAGCAGCAGCCGCAACAGCAATATCAGAAGCAGTTTCAACGTGCCCTGCTGGAAGGGCAGCAATAACGCAGCAGCAGATGCAGGATCTTACTCAAGTGCAAGGGGAGGTACAGAGGAGCCCCCTAGCTCAGTTGACCCTGGCTCTGTAGAGACCACTTCACCCTCCAGCACAAGCACTTCTTAAAATGATGGCAGAAAATGAACAGGACAACCTTTTGGTGAACTTTGAATGAACCGCCTACATGGCTGGGTGGCCCGAGGTGACATGGACTACTAACGTGGGGACTCTGCTGATGGGCAGCAGTCAGACTGCATTCCAGGACACCAACCCAGATGGGCAAGCTACATAGGCAGCTGTCAAGGTCACCATACTGGAATGGGCTGGCTGGATCCCAGAGGCCTACCTCCAGCGATTCAGAAAGGGGGGCTCCAGATAAAAGAGAGCCCTCAGAGGTTCCTCTATCAATTGAGGGATCTCTCATGGAAGTGGCTACAACCGAAGGGAAAGACCGGGCCTGAGATAACCATGATTATGTTATTGGAGCAGTTTTGGAGAGCTTGACTGCCCCAATGAAACAGTGGGGACATCAGCACCCAAAGCTTACACTAGAGAGTGCACTAGAAAAAGCCAAAGGGTATCATATAGGCCAGCCGGTGACAGAAGCAGACAGTGAGAAGGGTAAGAAGTCACCCGCTAGCCCAAGAGGATGGAAGGCAAAACCGGAACAGATGTTCAGCCAAAAAAGATTCACATCTAAACAATCTATTCTCAAAAGGAGGCTTTGGGGACTCATGGGCTCGTGTCTGTTCTGAAAAGGTTTCGTAACCTAGAAAGATTCCAGTTTTCTCCAGGAGCGACTCGGCACTAGGAAAATATTCAGAATTCCTTCTAAAAGGAAACGAGTCACAGTCAGCGGGCAAAGCTGCACCCTGACTCTATTTCCCGCCGGTACGGCTTCACGAGGGGAAGGAGTTAGATTTCTCTCTTTGATGGGAGGCTGGGTTTGATTTTCTTGCCCTACTATTATTCTCTTCACTTTCCAATGAAATTGCTCTTGGTGTCTGTATTATTTAAAGCAAGCCATTACATTTTGCTGCTTTTCGAGGTCATCAGTAGCTGCTTTAAATATGCCTGTATTTCTACAGGAAGCAAACCAGAGTGGGACTTCGGATGGGGGAATAGTTGCTCTGCTTTGCCAGGGAGTGTGCAGCCGCTTCAGCCTAATCCTACTTTCATTTTCGCCGACAAATGCCAAGAATCTATCTGTCTCCTGGTGCATCAAGAACCTGATTACTCAAGAAAAGATTCCCATTATCCTTAGAAGGGGGCAGGAGCCTGTTGTCTGCATCTTCGCACTACTGGCTTAGTAGATGAAGTCAAGAGCAAACATGCTGGGATCTAAGGGGGCTTAAACCGGCTTCAAAGGGCCCGCAGAAGTATCAGCAGCAAGGAAGGGGAGCGGGCGGAGATCTGTGAGGTTCAGCAGGCAAAGAAAGCAACATAAACCACAGTGAAGAATGATTCGTGTGCAAGCTTTTCACATCCCCCTCTTCCTGAGTAAATAAAAAATGCAGTTTATGGACTTGCTGCTTCTTACAGCTTTTTCTCAGCTGAATTTTACAGCAGACGACTTGAAGAAGGAGTTTATGGCAGAAACCTTTTGAAAGGAAGCACGTGTTATTTAATTTACTAGATTTATCAACCACCTCTGGGATTATGCTCAAGGCAATTTACAATATATCATGTTTAAAAAACCTACATAAAATAATTTCAACAGTCCAACTTGCAGTCCTTTCCCAAGCAGTGATGAAATATCCACCCCTCCAATATCCTTCGACACCTCCCTCTGTGACCCCGGCCTGCGCTACTTTATAAGAATGTAGATGAAAGCAATCCAGGAACCTCTCCCGTAAACTAGGGCCAAGCACCAGAAAAGTTTTATCCACCGAGATGTGTAGCTGTGCTTAAGATGATGCACTTAATATTCGTGTTTATGTTTTATATGTAACCCAGTTTGATTCCACTTGTTGGTGAAGAGGCAGAAGATAAAATCTTTAACATAAATAAATAAATAAATACTGCAGTAAAGGTGGAGATAACATTGGGCGATAGAATTTACATGGCAGTAAGAGCAAGACTCTGAATGTGATTGCCACGTTAGTGGTCCTGGATGCAGCCAAAATAAACTCAAGGCACTGGCTGTAGATGGAGAAATTTATAGAGTTTTATTGGCGTAATTTCCAGAGATAGCCCAATAAACAGATTCACCAGTCTATTCACTGACTCCTGTTTCCATGTATCAAGCCTGGGAAACATAGGGGTATGTGTACTATAATTTACTAAGTAAGTGCGCATTGAGGCCCGTTTTTTGGCGTGGACAGGGCTAGGTGATTGGACTGTGCCCAGCATGTCCCCATGCAGATAGTGCGGGTTCAGATCTGCCCCTGGGCTAAGTACATGCACTCACCATCACCCATTGAGGTAGTGGTAAGTGCATTTGGGCTAATTGCAGCATTGTCAAAGATGTCAGCCCTAGCCACAATGTGCACATTGCACCCCTGAACTGCCGAGTCTCGAACCCAGCCCCCGCTAAGCGGTTAGCTTGGGATTTTTAACATGGCTGCATTTTTAGCACATGGTAATGATTACCACAGCGCACTGGCTCCAGTAAACCTCGCGCTAGCCATTAGTGCACTTTAGCAAACATGCCCCACAGTGACTTGGTCAAGGTCGCAGTGAAAGGTGGAGGGCAGGGGCCCTGCGTTAGTTACACTGCAGAAGTGTAATGATGTTCCCAGTCCAAAACAGGGGAAAGTTGCATCTTCCTTTTTATAGCTTTTAGACCGTGTTGTCCACAGATCTTCTCTAGTGTGATGGGCAGGGGGGCGGCGGTGACAGTAGGATGCGCACGAACCTGCATTTTGCATATGAGCACAAAAGGTAAGAGGAAGTGAGACGGAGCAGAAAGCGGATGTGGTCTACCTCGTATTGACTAAGCTGTGTTAGCATCAAGGCAGCGCTGGGCTGGGGGCTGCGTCTTACACTTCACGTTGAAGTCATTAGTGCTCATTAACTATTATTGTGCCGGACAACACAGACTAAGGAACGCTAGCTCAGGGAGCTGTGGCTAACTGCGTCACAGGATATTGACCTTTTCCATGCATTAGTGCTCATTAACTATTATTGTGCCGGACAACACAGACTAAGGAACGCTAGCTCAGGGAGCTGTGGCTAACTGCATCACAGGATATTGACCTTTTCCATGCATTAGTGCTTGGCAGCCCTCACGAAAATGCAGGGAATACCCCAACACTTAGCACTGAAGTTTCACAGTTATCACACATTAATTTTGGTTATTACAAAGTGACAACTGCAAAACTTTAGTACACTTTAGTCAACTGGGGCTTTAGCTTTTTTTGTGTTACATTCTGTCTCTCTTGTCTATGTGTCGATTCTACTAATCAATAGTACAGTGCTACAAGGCACTACAATGCCATCTTATTAGCAGCTACTGGACAGGGATTGAGAGATCTGGGTTTAATGTTAAGACATATTGGAGAAAAAGTAATTTTACCCCTTCAAAACTGTATCTCGGATCATCTGGATCACTAAGGTCCTAGAATCAGTAAAGAGGAGCCACACTGTCCCTAGCTATGTCTGGGGTCGCTCTGGCCTAGAGCTTGCCTTATTGTAACCTCTCGTGGGTGTCTTCATGAGTATGAAAAACAAAAATAAGTAAAAGTAACCGATCTGATATTCAAAAGGATGTGCTCACCAGATAAACCGTGCCAAGAGGGATATTCAAAGGAGCTGCCCAGGGGCAGTGTGGGGCAGGGTGGGGGCAGTGTGGGGGCAGGGAGGGGCAGTGTGGGGCAGTGTGGGGGCAGGGTGGGGGCAGTGTGGAGCAGTGTGGGGGCAGGGTGGGGCAGTGTGGGGCAGGGTGGGGCAGGGTGGGGCAGGGTGGAGGCAGGGTGGGGGCAGGGTGGGGCAGTGTGGGGCAGGATGGGGCAGGGTGGGGGCAGTGTGGGGCAGGGTGTGGGCTTTCCTAGCGTCATGCAGTTCTGCCAGCCAGATGGTAGCTGCCATAAGACCTCTGGATTCTGGTACTGAATATCTACAACCACCGTGGCCGTCACTTTAAAAAGATCACCGATCGCGGATTTTGAATGTTGACCATCAGATCCTTTGCTTTCTTTAAGCGGTTTCGAAGATGCAGCCACTGCCATTGAAAGGCCTCTGCAGCCCACCAACAGTTCTGTGAAGATCCCATTACAATCTGAAGAGGGAAATACATTTGTTTTTAGCTCTTTTCTTTCTAAACAAAGCAAACCATGTGAGGTTTTCCTAACAGCTGTCTGCTAGTCGGTATCTGTGGCTACTGTATGCACCAAAAATGACTTCTATTAACTGTGTTAATAATCTCATGTTAATAGGTTACTGTGTGATTGGGTGAGGAGCAGGTGGGTTCGGGGCAAAATGTGGGTGCTTATGGCACATCACAGTTCCTGCAGGCTTTTTGGGTATGTACTCAGCATGAATGCTTGCCTTAGCATGGGTGAATGGAACGCCATTGCAATGGATGGTGTTAAGTGCCTGCACACCAGTTAGAGCGGCGTTGTACATTAGCGTTTCTTTTACTATCTTAATGCTGCTTACATACACATACAATAAACATAATATTACCTACATATAGCATCACAAACAAATAAAAACAACCTTCCTTCTGCTCTGCCTATACAAAATGGTGAGGGAATGTGAACAGCATGAGATGAAAGTCTTGTTTTTTCACAAGTACGCAGACGGAGACTACTGAATTCGTGCATTAATATTGTATTCCTGGCTGTAACCATGGAATGCATTGACATAACTAGAACTGTTGAACTGTATTTAGTTCAAAACACAGAGAGGAATCCTTCCAACGTCTTTAGGATTTAGGATAAATCTGGATCCCAAGAGTTAATGAGAGTACTCATTGGATATACAACAGAAGTGATAACAGGGAATGTCCCTGAATTATTCCTCGCAGGTTCTTGATGTTAGGAATGATGCACTAACCATCTTCATACTTCAAAAAGAGTTGATTTACCACACTGTCATGGTGAACTTAATGTACTCTATCAAAACAGGCTTTATTTTACACATTTCAAGGCAATTTATTATCCAAGAGTGTGGGGTGCAGCCAAAAGCTTTCTTACAATCAATGCATGCTGTACTGAGATTTCTGCTTTTCTTGGTATTCGCCATGATGACTTTATTCAACACTAATTGGTCTTTGCTTCCATATTCTCCCATCTTATTGCCCTTGTGCTTTATTGCCATGATGTTATTGGACTCGATATGTTCATATATTCTGTTATTTATTTTTATATAACAAGATTTTTTTTATACCACTTTATCATTTCAGTCAAAGCGGTTTACATTGTAACTTAAACTTGGTAATGTACATTAAACAGGGACACTGATAACTTGGATTTTTCTGATTTTTTTTTTTTGTCTACAAATATTGCAATGAGCAGCTTATAGACTGTAGATAAACAAGCTATTGGACTGAACTTTTGGGAATGTTTCTTGGGTCCTCTTTGGAAGGAGAAATGTTCTGCCTGTTATAAGCCATTGTGGTGTTAAGTCTGGCTGCTTGATCAATTGGTTTTTGCAGTGCACCAGGTCTTGGTGGAGGGATGTTAACTGGCTGAGCCAAACGCTAGTCACTCCACCTCAGCCAGGGCTCTTCCATTCTGGGACTCATTTTAACCTGCTTTCCAGCTCTTTTGTTGTTACTGCAGGCCTTTCCATAGGTTTGATGCTTAATTTTTCTAAATGTTCCTGTATGCAGGGTAACCATTCTGCTTCTTGATTGTCCTCTATGGGGTCCTTGTAGAGTGTTCTCTGGAAAGTTTTTGTTTCAGCTTTGGTTGATGGTACTTTTACCATTTTAATGCCCTTTCTCAATTCCCTGTAGAACCATTTTGGGTTCTCTCTAAATACAGTTGTGGCCAACATTGTTGGCATCCTTGCATTTTAGGTATGTTGTATATAATATCTTGAGAAAGAATTGGAAATATTCCAACTTTCTTATCGTCCCTCCAGTATGGTCCAGACTCTGTGTCAGCACTTTTTCACTATGGGCCCGATTCTGAGGGCGACTTGTGGAGCTGCAACTCCCACAGGACATGCATGTCCGCAAGGCATCCTCACCATATTCCCCTTCTGACGCTCCCCGCATGGCCAGAGCAGCAGTACAGGGAGAGCTGACGGAGTGCAGGGGGGGGGGCAGAGTGAGGGCAGAGTGACGGCAGGCTGAGGCGGCAGAACGTGCAGGGCCATATATGTCCTGTGGGGTCAGGGGGAACATGCTACTTATTCCCCCTTGTAGGTGGAATAAGCAGCTTTGACTGGGCAATCGTGGCCAGAAACGCCCCCCCCCCCCTTCTCCACAGAGGGTAGGGTCGGTGGCACGTAGGTCCCTGCTGCTCAATCCTGGCCCTGGCTACCCCGCTAGGGCTGAGCGGCAGGGAAACAGAGGATTGGCACCACAGCAGTCAGGTGGGCCTGTGGGAGGATGCCCCCATTGGTATGCTGTCACGGTGGGCCGTTTCGTGGTCCGATCCTGTACCAGTGGGAACATCTGTTTCCCACGGTACAGAATCAGGTCCAAATGGGCCCATCCTGCTCGGGCCATCCAGACGGCCCAGACATACTCCTTAGGGAATCGGGCTCCACATTTGGGCATGTGGCGCTGCACTGGAATTGAGTTTTTTATTTCTGTATGAAAGCAAAATGGACTATGGTGGGTCCTACCTGTATTGGATGATCTTGCGATTCTTGGTCCGACAAAAAAGTATTTTGAGTCACTCTGCTACATGGGATCTTTTATTATTTGATCATATTGTGGACTTCTTCGACTTTGAAATACAGTACAAAATAGTGAACACGCTATACAGACCATCACACATCACAAGGCATCTTTCTTTACAAGATGCACCTTATTAAAAAGCAATGTTTTCAAATTCCTCTCAAAAGCATTGTGCTATCGGCAGTGGGACAGATGCACACGCCACCAAAAATCAGCATAGGCCTCCGTGCTATCTTGGCGGCAGATTAGCGCACCAGCAGCGCACTCCTTAGTAAAGATGCCCCTTAACTGCTAACACTAGGATTACAAGGAGTTTAAGCTATTATAAGGGTATTTTTCCTTTCGGTACCACCTTTGTGGAACCATTTACCAGCTTATTTACAGATCTTTTAGTTTATAGGAAGACGTTAAAGGGTTGCCTGTTTTAGCCAGGCTTTCAATGTTCTTAATCTATCCTGGAAATGACATTTAATTTACATGATGTTTCACATTTTATGTTTTGTTCTTTGTTGTATGCCTTGATTTTATTTCTGATGTGATGCTGTAACCTGCTGGGCTATACATTTATGTAAATAAATAAAATAAGTAAATAAAAGTACATGCTAAAAACTATGGTACCTAATGCACCTGCCCGAAGTCAGATTAATGCCACAAAGTAACAGAGCCTCAAACATTTCTTCCTGAGATCTAGCCTTTAGCAACAAGAAATGATAAAAGAACAGACTGATTAATTTATTTGTATTTTATAACCAGTTTACAAACAAATCCCCCTTGTGGGAAGGAACAATAGAGCTAAATCTGCAAATGAAACCCCTGAAACGAATCCAAACCACCAAGTTCCTAGTATCTTTCGAAAGGCCAGATAATCTGGTGAGGAACTGAGATGACTCTGAGCCCCGCTAAACGTCTCTGTCCCTGTGGCAGCGGCAGACAGCTAACTGCAAAGACCAGAAGGTTCTAGAAGCTAGGTCAAGCCCAGTCCACACATATGATTCAGAACTAAACTACAAAAGTAATCCTCGGAGCCACTGGTAAACCTGGAGTGATATGTCCACATAATTTAACCCCATCCCTATCCTAGCAGCCAAACTTAGAATGAACTGTGGAATATGGCAATCTTTCTTGAGAGCCTCATTGCAATATTCAACCTACGGAAATCAGCACTTGGACTGCAAGGCAAACCTGCCTCACAGACAAAAAGTCTTGAGCTTGTTTCAGAAGTCATAACACTGAAAAGCACTAGTCACCAAATTTCAGACTCTTGAGTTAGACCACAAAAGGAACTAGCTAATACTGTAATACTCCCCCTAGCTGAACTTCCAAACAGGTCACCAGGGATCACTGTTCATTGCCTCGCCCTTCCCTAACCACAGAACTTCCTTTCTCCTAGGACCAGCAGGATAAGTCAGCCACAATAGGTGACGTCATCCGACGGCGCCGAGATGGAAGTATTCTCAATAGGCCACTCAATAGGCCAGCAGGCCACTCCTCTGGGTCTGCCCCTAGCTAGCCACTTTTCATCCTTCTGCCTTGCCAGCAAGACAGACTCTCCTACCAGCAATCAACCAATGTGCGTTTAGCTGGGAAGACACAGACCGTGGCATCATGATCAGATTCTCCAATGAGTGCTATGGCGTAGAGCCCAAAAGATATACAATTATATATCACCCGCAAAGACAAAAATATTCACATCTTGTTGACACAACCCAGTCAGATGCAAGTTAAATAATAAAAGACAATAAAAAAGAGCAATGGGGGCAGATATCAGACAATCCCACAGAAAGGAACAAAGCCTGTCCAGATTCACATCAATGAAGCCACATTCAGCTGATCGGAAGAGCATCAGATCATGATTCGGCACATTGGAGATGTATTTCAGATCTAACAAGACTAGTGAACGATCCAAACTTTTATCTACTGCAAATCAGTAGTTAAAGCCACCAACATTGTTTCACTTCTATGATCCAAACAAGACCCTGCTTGATGGGGGTCTAAGATGGAATGATCAGTTACAAAATCAAGCAGCTCTACCTACATTGCTTCTTACTTAGAAACAGGTTTATGGTGATTCATATCTGTTCAGTCTAATGAAGATCGGGTGAACAGCCCAACCAAATATAATTAAAAGAAAGCCAGAAGAGTACTTGGCTAAAGCTTTGGACCCCTACTTTGCTGAACAATCATAACAAACCACCTTCAATCTTTTCTGTCCCATCTCTTTAATGAAACTTCCCCAGCCCAAGGGCCAGTGCCACCACCTCACCATCTTTCTAACTCCCATGCCAATCACAACACTTCTCTACTCTTCAAAACAGGGCCCAATATTGAGTTGGGCAGGCTATGCGCTGTGGCGGCGAATAGCCTGCCCACTGACCCCCCCAACCCGTATTTTCACACGCTGGCGCATAGCCCAGATGCCCCAGCAGCCGCAGAGGCTACATGGGTAGCAGTGATTTTCATTGGTACCCGCATAGCCTCTGCATTAGGTGAGGTTTTTCCTCACCTATCTTTAAGATGCAGAGGGCTACGCGGGTAGCAACAAAAATCGCTGCTACCCATGTAGCCCTTTCCTCCATCCCCACTCCGCCCCGGAATGCCCTGATGGTATGCAGATAGCATTGGGGTGCATTAGGGACTTAGCCAGGATTTTCAAAGGGCACTACCCGTGTAAGGAAGTTACCCGTATAAAGGCCTTTGAATATCGGGCCCATAGTATATGACGGCAAATAAAGACCAGCATAGTCCATCTAGTCTGCCTAGCAAGGTGGCAAGAGTAGGTGCACCTTCCGCTCCGTGCAGGTCACCACTCCACATGCCTTTGTTTAGGGGTGTACCCACCACTCCATGCAGGTCACCAAAACCTCTGCAATGTGGCTCTCCAGTCCATTCCCTCTCTGCTCTCTGTTGGTCCTTCCCTTAATGGGCTTCACATCCCAATTGTCAGACAACTTAGGTACCTTAATGTTGTCCTAGTTTCAGCTCTCTCCTTCCAGTTCCATATTACCTCAGTAGTAAAACGATGTTTCCATACTCTACAACAGATTTATGCTATTCGATCTTTTCTCTTTCCATCATGAATCACAACACCTCTACTTACTCTTATCGTTGCCAAGCTTGATTACTGCAACATCGTGTATCTTGGTCTTCTTCATTAGCAAATTAAATGTCTTCAGTCTTCAATGTCTTCAGTCTTCAATGTCTTCAAATTAAATGTCTTCAGTCTTCAATGTGTTCAGAATATGGCCATATGGCTACTTCATCATGCATCCAGATTCAATCATATTACCCAACTCTTCATGCTATCGCACTGGCTTCCACTTTCCTACCGTTCTCAGTACAAGCTGCTTACGATCATTCATAAAGTCCTCCATTCCGGCGTTCCTTTATATCTCTTTTCCTTTTTGGTACCATATGCTCTTCTTCGAGTCCTTAGGTCTGCACATGAGAATAGGTTACATCTACCTTCTCCCGCGCAGGCTCGGTTAGAAAGGACAAGGCAGTCCGCTTTTTCCTTTGTAGGCCCAGCTATATGGAATTCTTTCCCATCCAGTCTTCGGTTAGAACCCTTATTCACAAAATTGAAGACTTTTTTGAAGACACACTCATTTTCCACTGCCTTTGATATTCCTACTGCAACATAATCTCTTTTGGCTTTTCTTCTCTTTTATTTCTTCCAACTCTCTCTTTTCTTATGCTTTCCTATCAGTTTTATGAAGTTCCTTTCTTCTTTTAAATAATATTTTTATTGTATACTGCTTTGATGTTACCGAAAGGCAGTATATCAAATTCTCAATAAACCATAAACCCTATTTGTTCAGATATAAGAGATAGTTATGTTTATTTAGATTTTATCCTGTTGCTATAAAGGGATCCACTGTGTCTGTCCCATGCCATTTTGAATTCTGTCACTGTATTTGCCCCCACCACTTCCATCGGGAGGGCATTCCAAGCATCCACCACCCTTTCAGTGAAAAAGTATTTCCTGACATTGCCTTTCAGTTTACCCCCTTGCAGCTTCATGTTATGCCCTCTAGTTTTACAGCTTCCCCGTCTTTGGAAGAGGTTTGTTTGTTCATTCATACTCTTTAAGTATTTAAAGGTCTGTATCATATCTCCCCTGCCCCTCCTCTTCTCTAGCATATACATATTTAGGTCTTCTGGCACAGTCTCCAAATCATTTTGGTCACCTTCCTCTGGACTGTTTCCAATGATCTCCAAAACTGAACACAATATTTCAAGTGAGGCCTCACCAGCGACTTGTAGAGTGGCATTAGTACCTCTTCCTTTCTGCTAGTAATTCCTCTCTGTATGCAACCCAGCATCCTTCTGGCTTTGGCCACCCCCTTGTCACACTGTTTCGCCGCCTTGAGATCCTCAGAAACAGTCACTCCAAGGTTCTTCTTCTGGTCCGTGCACACCAACCTCTTGCCCCCTATCACATATAATTCCCATGGATTTCTGCATCCCAAGTGCATGACACTGAACTTCTTGACATTAAATCTTAACTGCCAAGCATGAGCCCATTCTTCCAGCTTTTGTAGATCATTCCTCATGTTATCCACTCCTTCAGGGGAATCCATTCTGTTGTAAATTTTCATGTCATCTGCAAAAAGACAGACTTATCCATTCAGTCCTTCAGCAATATCACTCACAAATTCATTGAACAGTACCGGTCCTAGGCAGTGTTCCCTCTAATTTTCTGTAGACCGTGTGCACATAAAATATCAGCTGTGCAGCTTTTGAAGGAAGATTAAATTTTTGTGCGCCACATAACAACACTCGGAGTTATATACTTTAAAATTTGACTACACGTCAGAATACAGTAGGTACACCACATTGATTGCACTAGAAAATATTGTAGAACTTGTGAAAAACATAAATACACAACAACTTTTACATTTTAAGACGTCTGTGTTGTTTTCTATCAGAATCAGAACTGTAATTTTTGTGCGCTCTGTTATAAAGTATGTGCGCTCGCTCGGCAAGGTGTGTGCGCGCGCACACGCGCACAGCTTAGAGGGAACAGTGGTCCTAGGACCAAACCCTGGGGCACACTGCTAATCAACTTCCTTTCATCCGAGTGAGTTCCGTTTACTGTCACCTTCTGTCATCTGCGAATTAACCAATTTCTGATCTAGTTTACCACCTTGGGACCCATCCCCAAGCTGTTGAGTTTATTGATAAGCCTCCTTTGAAGAACAGTTTCAAAGATTTTGCTGAAATCCAGGTAGATCACATCCATCGCATGCCCTTGATCTAGTTCTCTGGTCACCCAGTCAAAGAACTCAATCAGATTTGTTTGGCATGATCATCCTTTGGTACAACCAAGTTGTCTTGCATCATGCAAGCTATTGGTTTCAAGAAAGTCCACTAGTCGCTCTTTCAGGAGCGCCTCCATTACTTTTTCTGCCACCAAGGTAAGGTTTACTGGCCTGTAGTTTGTCACTTCTTCCCTACTGCCACTTTTGTGAAGAGGTACCACATCATCCTTTCTCCAGTCGTGTGGAACTTCTCCTGTCTCCAAGGATCTATTAAAAACATCCTTTAACAGCCCTGCAGGAACCTCTCTGAGCTCTTTCAGTATCCTGGGATGTATCCCATCCGGTCCCATGGCTTTGTCCACTTTCAGTTTTGCAAGCTGTTCTAACACATCATCTTCTGTGAATACAGTAGTGTGGTATTTGATCCTTTCCCATTTATATATGTGTCAATCACAGGTGGTCCTTCTCCAGGATTTTCTTTAGTGAAAACAGAGCAGAAGTATTTGTTTAGCATTTTTGCTTTTTCAATGTCATTTTCCACAAATCCATTCTCGGCACTTTTGAGTCCTGCAATTCCTCTTCTCCTGAATATACCTGGAAAAGGTTTTGTCACCAGGCTTCAGATCTTTAGCCATCTTTTCCTCTGCCTTTGCTCTTGCTATCCTTATTTCTCTTTTTGTCTCTTTTAATTAGATCCTGTATTCTTTTCTGTGTTCCTCTGTATGTGAACTTCTGAATTTTATGAAAGTTGTGTTTTTTGCCTTTATTTGTGCAGCCACTTCTTTGGAGAATCAAATAGGTTTCCTTCTCCTCTTGCTTTTATTTACTTTCCTTACATATGTATCTGTTGCCTCTTTTATTGCCTCCTCTATTTTAGCCCATTGCAATTCCACTTCCCTCACCTCCTCCCACCCTCCCAACTCCTTCTTCAGACACTCGGCCATTTTACTGAAGTCAGTGTTTTTGAAGTCTAGGACTTTGAGCTTGCTGTGATTGGACTCTTCCTTGGTTTTTATCTCAAACCACACCATGTGATGATCACTGCTGCCCACATGGGCACCACCCAGACATTCAATACGCAATGCCTGAGTCTCTCCTCTTCTCTACATGTCAAGCAATGTCACCACTTTCACTACTAGATGTTCTGCAGAAACGCAAGAGACAGTCCTTGCTCCACGGAGCTTACAGTTTAGTCGGGACTCACAGACAAGACAAATAGGAAGTGATAAGAATTTTCCATTCAGTTCATCTTTTCAGTTTGTTTGACTGCTAATCTTTGGACCATTCAGGTTATTTGGCTCCATTAAAGTCACCAGTTTCAAGATACTTCCCGTGCTAATATCTGGATTTAGTGATCAGCAGTGGCACTAACTCCGGATAGACAATCCGCACATCACTTAGGACAGCTTTTTGCTGAATTAAATTAAGTGGATTGTCATTCTGCTCTGAAAATTACCACTATCTAGATACGTGCCAGTTCCTCCCCCGCTCCCTCCCATAGACCACCATGGAACTATCTGGATAGTGCCAAGGCAGTCCGAGGAAAGATCTAGATAGTGCCTCTGAGTCTGGTTTATGGTTTGATTGGGTCCTTCCAGAATTACAGAGCAGTTTGCAATTTAAAACAATTCAAAACAGAAAGGAATGCCCTTAATTTCAATAGGACAGTAAAAGACAGAAGACAAAGACAAATGGACAAGCTCACTCTAAAGCCTCCGCTATTTGACCTTTTCCACAAAAGCTTTATGAAAAAAGTAGGTCTTCAGGGCTGGCCAAATTTTTTTATATGAGGATTCATCATGAAATGCTAGTAGCAAATTATTCTGCAAAATTAGAGTTCTGAAAAGGAAGAGTGAAAGTTGGGTGGGTTCCGATCCCAGACAGGAGACGGGTTAAGTAGGAGCCTTTGCTCATGAAGGAAGCACGTGCAGGATGTGTGTGGTATAATCCTACAGGAACCTGAATAACAGGCCTTGTGGGCCAAAGTCAGGATTTTGAACTGAATACAATACTGTACAGCACTGGAAGCCCTGATGTTGAATCAACAAGGGGAAACATGGTCACATGATAATATCCTTGGAGGTTTTTTCCAGTGGATGCTGACATAGAAGGTGTTCAAGTAATCCAAGCAAGTTGTAATAAGAGCATAAGCTTGCCCTTTCACCTCAACTTCTCCAGCTGGCTGGTCCTGCTAACTGGGTAAATCCCAATGAATGTAGTGCAAACAAACCCTGAAGAAAACCAGAGAGCGGGCAACAGTGACTGAAATGGCAACTGGCAGAACCACGGCAAGGTGTGTGTTAGTGGAACTGTCCAGTCAGTCCTCCCCTGAATCTCACGGGCAGGAGGAGGTCAGTCTTTGGCAATAGCAACTTTTCCATCATATCTAGTTCTAGTCCCCTGCCATTGAAATCTCCACACTGGTTGGTGAGCAGGAAAGAAACACCGGGCAGCCTTTGCCAGACTATGGGCTTCTGGCTCAGTCTGCCCACAGGTCTATAATCATGGCCTCAAGACAGGGCCAGTGCTACCGTCAGGCAAACTAGGCAGTCACCTAGAGCTCCAGCCCTCCAGGGGTCCCTCTTGGGACATGCAGTGGTGGCAATGACTGCAAGCAGCCCTGCAGTGCTTATCTTACACCTTTACTGCTGCCCGATGCTGACTTCCTGTTTGCAGTCCAAATAGAGGCCTAGTGCTTAGAGCAGTAGGCTGAGGACTAGGGAAGTCTAGCACGCCTTGTGGCCTTGGGCAAATCACTTAAGCTTCCCGTGCCTCAGGCACCTAACTACACTGTAAAGCCTCTAGGAACAAGGAAATGGCCCCAGTACTTGGATTTATTTATTTAACAGGTTTTATATACCACTTTATCATTTCAATCAAAGTGGTTTATATTGAAACTTAAATTTGATAATGTACTTTGAACAGGAACATTGATAACTTGGATTTTTCTGAGGCAATGGAGGGTTAAGTGACTTGCCCAAGGACACAAGGAGAGCTAGTGGGAATCAAACCCTGGTCTCTGGGTTCCCAAGCCAGTGCTCTAATCATTAGGCTCCTCCTCCACACCACACATTTGCAGTAATTCACTTTCAGCTACTAATTACAAGGTCTGTCAGAAACATCTATAAGCAGAATCCAAATCATCATCTGCCAGGCCACCAAACTCTAATTTCTGCACATTCAGGCACTTACGCTCCTGTGCTCCGATCACTGCAGCATTTGCAACTACCTCAGCCTATTCTATTTTGAAGTATTTGTTTCCATTTCTATACATCCCTTGGATGAATTCCTGGAGGAAAAGTCCATAAACCGTTATTACAGTGGACCAGGGAAATCCGCTGCTTACTGCAGCATGGAATCTGTGTACCTTCTGAGAACCTCAGTTGCTGGATTGGCCACTGTTGGAAACAGGATACTGGGCTTGATGGACTCTTAGTCTTTTATGTTCCTACACAGCGCTGTGACTAGAGATGGGGGAGAGGGGTAGTTGCCCAGGCTGCAAAGCCTCTTGGGAGAGGAAATGTCATTGAAATGCGGGAAGGGAGGAATTGCAGTCGCTATCTGAGCTGGGGTGGAGGCAAGAGACCTAGAGATGAGGGCGATGAAGGACAGAGAAGAGGAGCAGAAAGCTAGGGGGGTGAGAGGGGCAAATCCGCTTGCCGGGTGCTAAACGTTCTAATTATGGTTTTGTGTAAATACAGACATAAGAAGTGTGCAAACTCCCTGCACGCTATACAGTAAATATTCCCCTCTAAACATGGCCGCCTGAAGGCTTAATTCTGCTCTAAGGATGAATGATATTCTTCATCACCAGTCTTGAGAAAGGGAGCCAGTCTGACCATCTGGACATAGCAAAATTAACTTGGCACTGTTTAGCTGGAAATTCTTCAATTAAATGCATTGGTTGTGTCTAGAGAGAGAGGCCTCGAGAGACACCTTTTCTCCTTTGACTGGTCTTTTACCTGTGTGAAATGAAACTGGGATGAAAAGAGAAAAGGGAAGTGGCATTTCAAAGTCCTAATTAGATGTAAAGAAGAATGGAGAGAGGCTCAGCTTGCTTGTTAAGGGATTAGCAGCTAACACCAGGAATAAAAGCCGGTATTACTGATAGCAGGCTGCAGACCAGAGAGAAGCTTAATGGCTTCCCCTCTCCCTGCTGAATCAGCGCTTCCAAATACACCATAGAAATGGGAGGGAGGATGTCCCAACTTTTCCAAAGTACTTACTATAAACTAAAAGTGCCTACATGTTAAACGTGTTGTAATTATTTAACTTATAATTAAGGAGCAAATGAACTTTGGCAATATAATATGATGCAATTCTCTTAGTGCTAGTGCATCTTGCGTCTCCGAGCTTCACTGCGCTTGCTTTCATTCGTTCTTCCACCTTCTTCTTGTACTGCGCTTAGATTCAGAGTTTAACCTTTTAAATAAGGCCTAGCCACAGTGATTTGGGCTGTGGAGGACCTGAAAACTTGTTTTCTTTCTGATTTCCATAGCTTTATGCCTGTGAGGATTTGGTACTTAAAACTAGCGGACAATCTCAGAGTCAAACTGAGTTCAATAACTCGCTTTTTGGTTTTCCATAGCCTAAGCTCAGTGGTCATTTTATCCCACTGGCAGGGCTAATATTGAGCACTCTGGGGTGTGGATATTTCTTCCTTCTGATTGCAAATAACCCAAAGATTAGTACCAGCAGCTGCTTGGAATCGGAACAATGGACAGACCTAGTATGTGAAGAAATTGAAAAGGCGAACCCCTAATCACCCCTGCTCATAGTTCAAGGAGTCAGACTTCAGGCTCAGCACATGACCTTCAGCCCATGCCTCAGCTGATCATTTAATGAAACCATCGAGAGAGCAAGAAAAATGCCTTTTAGAGTTGCTCTTACCCTTTGCAATGACTGGCCTTTAAAGGAGGCTAATTTGGAGCAAAGGTTGTAACCCCTTCTCCCCCAGAAATAACTTTAGATTTTTAATAATAATTAGAAATACCTTTTATCCAAGCAGGCTGCTAGACAAATTATAACTTAATACCTTAGAAAAACATGATACAACTGCTTGTAGGTGGAAATTCTGACTGCCAGGTTTGGTATATGAGTTGCATAACATCTTCCAAAGAAAAGAAGCAGAAACTTACCTAACACAACCGTTAACGTTACCTAACACTACCCGTTAAAGTTACCTAACATTACCTAATGCTACTTGTTAACATTACCTAACAAAACCGCTAACGTTACCTAACACTACCCGTTAAAGTTACCTAACATTACCTAATGCTTACTTGTTAACATTACCTAACACAACCGTTAATGTTACCTAACACTACCTGATAATGTCACCTAATATTATCTAAAAAAAATAGTAATGGGCAGACTTATCACAGAGCAAAATTTGTCAAAAATGGAAAAACTCTGTAAGTTTAACCCCAAAGTATGCTAATATCAGCAGTACAATGATGTATTCGAGTAGAAATAATTCAAACTCATTCAAAGCGATTGCTTCAGGCAACTAATAGGTCTCAGACTTAACGGGCAAACCAGCTCCAGTCAGTAACAACTGCTCGAGCAAAGCCCTTATTGCATCAACGACCTTTAATCTTGTAGTTGCTCTGAACTGAAAAAGCGAAAGGAAAAGCATCCACTGACTCTTTAAACGCGATGAACTGCGTAAACTTCGAACTGTATAAACAACTTGTAAATAAGAGAAAGCGGTAACGCTTGGATACTCTACAATCAAACTGCCATGAGTGTTTAAGCTACCCCCTGAAGAAACCAGCTTAGGTGAAACGCAGGATAGCGCAAGTGAGAGCGTTGGGGATAAGGCGATGGCCAAGCACTTTTTCAAGCAAAAGCCTGTTAAAGCTAAGTTAAGCTGACCGCTTTCTCTTATTTACAAGTTGTTTATACAGTTCGAAGTTTACGCAGTTCATCGCGTTTAAAGAGTCAGTGGATGCTTTTCCTTTCGCTTTTTCAGTTCAGAGCAACTACAAGATTAAAGGTCGTTGATGCAATAAGGGCTTTGCTCGAGCAGTTGTTACTGACTGGAGCTGGTTTGCCCGTTAAGTCTGAGACCTATTAGTTGCTTGAAGCAATCGCTTTGAATGAGTTTGAATTATTTCTACTCGAATACATCATTGTACTGCTGATATTAGCATACTTTGGGGTTAAACTTACAGAGTTTTTCCATTTTTGCCTAATATTATCTAACAATACCTCTTAATGTTACCTAACATTACCCATTAACATTACCTAACACTACCCATTAATGTTACCTAACAATACCTCTTAATGTTACCTAACACTACCCGTTAAAGTTACCTAGCATTACCTAATGCTACTTGTTAACATTACCTAATACTTCCCATTAACGTTTCCTAACACAACCCGTTAACATTACCTAACACTACCTGATAATGTCACCTAATATTATCTAACAATACCTCTTAATGTTACCTAGCATTACCCATTAACGTTACCTAACACTACCCATTAATGTTACCTAACAATACCTCTTAATGTTACCTAACACTACCCATTAAAGTTACCTAGCATTACCTAATGCTACTTGTTAACATTACCTAACGCTTCCCGTTAACGTTTCCTAACACAACCCGTTAACATTACCTAACACTACCTGATAATGTCACCTAATATTATCTAACAATACCTCTTAATGTTACCTAACATTACCCATTAACATTACCTAACACTACCCATTAATGTTACCTAACAATACCTCTTAATGTTAACTAACACAACCCGCTAACATTACCTAACATTATCTAACATTACCTAACCCGCTAACATTACCTAACCCGTTAAAGTTACCTAGCATTACCTAATGCTACTTGTTAACATTACCTAACGCTTCCTGTTAATGTTACCTAACACAACCCGCTAATATTACCTAACATTATCTGACACTACCTGATAATGTCTAATAATATAATGTCTAATAATATAATCTGACACTACCTGATAATGCCTAATATTATCTAACAATACCTCTTAACGTTACCTAACCCTACCCATGAACGTTACCTAACATTACCTAATGCTACTTGTTAACATTACCTAATGCTTCCCATTATCGTTACCTAAAACAACCCATTAACATTACCTAATGTTACCTAACACTACCTGCTAATGTTACCTAACACTACCCGCTTACGTTACCTAATGTTATCTAATACTACCTGATCTTGATACCTAATAATATTTAACACTACCTGTTAATCTTACCTAACATTACCCGTTAATGTTACCTAACACTACCTGATAATGTCACCTAATATTACTTAACACTACCCATTAATGTTACCTAACATTACCCGTTAACGTTACCTAACACTGCCTGATAATGTCACCTAATATTATCTAACACTTCCTGTTAATGTTACTTAACATTATCCATTAACATTATCTGTTAATGTTCCCAAAACTACCCATTAATGTCACCTAACATTACCCATTAACATTACTTAACACTACTTTTTAACATTACCTAACACTACCCATTAATGTTACCTAACATTACCTAACACTACTTGTTATCATTACCTAACACTTCCTGTTAACGTTACCTAACACAGCCCATTAACATCAGCTAACATTACCTAATACTTCCCATTAACTTTAGCTCAGATTACCTAACAGTACTTGTTAACATTAGCTAACACTACCTGTTAACATTATCTAACATTTCCCGTTAACGTTACCTAATGTCACATAACACTACCTGCTAATCTTACCTAACACTACCTGATCATGTTACCTAACATTATCTAACTCTATCTGTTAATGTTATCTAACCTTATCCATTAAGATTGCCTAACACTAGCTGATACCATTACCTAATACATCCTCTTAAAGTTACCTTACACTACCCATTAACATTACCTAGCACTTTCTGTTAATATTACCTAATATTACCTGTTAATGTTACCTAATATTACCTGAACATTACCCATTAACATTACCTAATGTTACCTAACACTACCCATTAACATTACCTAACACTTCCCGTTAATGTTACCTAAGACAACCCGTTAACATTACCTAACATTACATAAGACTACCTGCTAATGTTACCTAACATTACCTGATCATGTTGCCTAATATTATCTACCACTACTTGTTAATGTTGCCTAAACTTACCCATTAACATTACCTAACACTACCTGATAATGCTACTTACCATTAGCTAACACCACCTGTTAATGTTGCCTAACATTACCCGTTAACATTACTTAACACTAGCTGTTACTATTACCTAATACACCCTGTTAACATTGCCTAACACTTCCTGTTAATGTTACCTAACATTATGTAACAATACCTGATAAAGTTATCTAATATTATCTAACACTACCTGTTAATGTTACCTAACATTACCCATTAACATTACCTAACACTAAATGTTACCATTACCTAACACAGCCTGCTAACATTACCTAACACTTCCTGTCAACATTACCTAACACTACCAATTAATGCTACCTACCTATTAATGTTACTTAACGCTTCCAGTTAATGTTTCCTAACACTATCCATTAACGTTATCTAACAGAGGTAAGCTGGTTTTGACTAATTTGTAAGCTCTGATGAGCAGGGACTGTCTCACTCATGTCTGCTGTGCTGTGTACGTCTTGTAGCACTATAGAAATGCTTCAGTAGTAATAGTGTCATTTTTTTTTTTTTTAGTGCCATCAAGTCAGTGTTGACTCATAGCGACCCAGCTACCTCTGGGTTTTCTTGACAATGTATTACTGGAAGTAGATTGCCAGCCTTTCCTTCCAAGGCAATAGAGGGTAAAGTGACTTGCCCAAGGTCACAAGGACACAAGGAGTGCCAGTGTCATAGTGTCATAGCTCACATAAAATTCTGAAAGAGTAAGATCAGTGTTCAATCAGCTCTCCTGACTTGTTCTACAGCCGCTGCTTATTATTCACGTAGAGGTCACTATTGAAAAAGCACTTAGACGTCTGGAGGGTAATTTAATTTAAGAACAGAATGCCGAGTTGCAGCACAGTTTAATGCATCTAAATTATGCTTATTTTATAGAGACCTTGCCTCTATAACAGTCTAGCGTGTGCAACGGAGAACGAAGCTTAAATTAAGGCATCATCACTTACCCCAGCCCTAGAGCTGCTCTCAGTAAACAAGTACTCCTCACACTCCACCCCACGCACCTCAGTGAAAGCACGCACAGCGCAGTTACGACATGACATCATTTACACAAATGAATGACTAAAATAGCAACATTTATGCAGGCTGTAGAGCCTAAAAATAGATGCCTCCTTATCAAATTATCAATGTGCTGCCAGGCCAAATGTCTAAGTGCTTGTTTAAAAAAAGATTGTGGACATCCTGAGAGCAAGTCTATGATCTCCCGCACAGCTTCTGCACATTTCCAGATGCATGAGTAGGGCTAGTCTGTATCATAAAGTACAGGCATAGTCTAATGTATAGAACAGGGGGGGTAAACGCATCCCTGGAATGGCGCAGGATGTATAAATGCCTGCACATTTGCCCCTTCTTTCACTTTTCGTTTTAAAACATGATTTGACTACTTCTGCTATTATATTAAGAAAAAGATGGACTGCTGCTGAGTAACCATTTAAGCAATTCTTACACATGTGGAGGAGTAGCCTAGTGGTTAGAGCGACTGCCTACTACCCAGAGGATCAAAGGTTCAGTTCCCACTGGCACTCCTTGTGACCTTGGGCAAGTCACTTTACCCTCCATTGCCTCAGAAGAAAAGGCTGGCAATCTACTTCCAGTGATACATTGCCAAGAAAACCCAGAGGCAGCTGGGTATCTAGGAGTCAGCACTGTCTGGACAACACTAAAAGAAAAAAAATACAATCCTTCTAATATGGTCTGACAAAAAATGTTCTCTTCCATATTGTTAGCTATCTAGTGGTTATCATTTTTGCATTCAGCATTATAGAATATATTTGTTGACCCCTATTCTTCACTTTACACTGTTTTCTCATGTCTACAAGTATATTCAGCTGCAACAGCTATAGAGATACCACCGCTGAATATAGAAAGAATTTGGGATGTCAAAATTCAATCTTTCAAAAATTTCCCCACACATTTTATTGTATATTGACCTGATAGTGCTTAAAAGGGGTTCCAAGGAGCAAAACAGTCAAGGATAAAGGTGTCACAGTATTATTTTAAGTAGTGGCCATGGCAACACTGAATATAAATGGAAAATAGTGACCGCCAGTGGCCATAGGATAGTGGCGAGATTCAGTTGCTGTATGTAGAGCTATAAAGCTATGCACTTTTCATCTGGATTACATTTTACAGATGAAGGGCTGGGAGTAGGACCTCAGAAAACACCGATGAATAGGAAGAGACGTGAGGTGGGTCTTGAACGATTTTCAGAAGACTGTGTTCATGAGTAGCTAGCTAAACTAAATGTTAACAAAGTGATGGGCCCAGATAGGAGACATCCATGAGTGCTGAAGGAACACTCATGGATGGGCAGTTCTAGCAGCTCCACTATCTGAACCTTTCAGTGCTTCGTTAGAGTCGGGAGTGGTCCTAGAGGACTGGAAAAGGGTGCATGTGGTCTCTTTACACAAAAGCACAAGTAAGGATGAGATTGAGAACTACAGATCGGTTAGTCTGACCTCTGTGCAGGGCCGGCCCGTCCATTGAGCGAGAATGTTTTTTGCACAGGGCCCCGCGTTTCAGGGGGCCCCGCGCAAAAAACATTCTTTTGTAAAAGTAAAATTGAAAAAAAAAAAGAAAACCTGTCTCCTGCCGCTGTCGGGGCCGCCGCGGCAGAATCGAGCGTGCCGCGGGGCCCCCTGTACCCGGCACAGCCTCTCCTCCCTGTAGCAGCTCTCTCTTCTGAGCTGCAGTCAGACGCGCCGGCTTGCAGAGCGCGAAGGGAAGAGTTTCCCTTTCGCGACTCTGTTAGGCCCGCGGGGGCTGATGGGAACTTCCCATCAGCCCCCGCGGGCTTAACAGAGCAGCGAGGGAAAAACTCTTCCCTCGCGCTCTGCAAGCCGGCGCGTCTGACTTCAGCTCCAACTAGAGAGCTGCTACAGGGAGGAGAGGCTGTGCCGGGTACAGGGGGCCCCGCGGCACGCTCGATTCTGCCGCGGCGGCCCCGACAGCGGCAGGAAACAGGTTTTCTTTTTTTAAAAAATTTCCCTGGGCGGGGCTGGGCTGGGCTGGGCGTTAGGAGTGGTGCTGGGCTGGGCTGTGCTGGGCTGGGGGTTAGAAGTGCTGCTGGGCTGGGCTGGGGGGGTGGTGTTAGGAGTAGTGATGGGCTGGGCGGGGGGGGGGTGTTAGGAGTAGTGATGGGCTGGGCTGGGCTGGGGGGGGGGGTTAGGAGTTGTGTAGAGAGTCGCTGGTGGGGGAGGTGTTAGGAGTAGTGATGTGATGGGCTGGGCTGGGTGGGGGGGGGGTTAGGAGTGGTGATGGACACTGGGCTGGTTGGGGGGTTAGGAGTGGTGATGGGCACTGGGCTGGCTGGGGGGGGTAGGAGTGGTGATGGGCACTGGGCTGGCTGGGGGGGGTTAGGAGTGGTGATGGGTGCTGGGCTGGGGGGGTTAGGAGTGGTGATGGGCGCTGGGGGGGTTAGGAGTTGTGATGGGCGCTGGGGAGGGGTTAGGAGTGGTGATGGGCGCTGGGGGGGCTTAAACTAAAAATTGGGTGATGGGGGATTAGGACTGGAAATGGGCTGGTGGGATTAGGACTGGAAGTGGGTTGATGGGGGGTTAGGACTGGTAATGGGCTATGGGAGGGCTTAAACTAAAAATTGAGTGATGGGGGATTAGGACTGGGAGTGGGCTGATGGGGAGGTTAGGACTGGTAATGGGCTATGGGGGGGCTTAAACTGAAAATTGGGTGATGGGGGATTAGGACTGGAAATGGGCTGGTGGATTAGGACTGGGAGTGGGCTATGGGGGGGCTAGGACTGGTAATGGGTTGGGGGGGTTGCTAGGACTGGAAATGGGCTGAGTGGAAGGGGGCTTGAACTGCAAATAGCTGTTGGGGATGGGGCTTGGAATGGAAATGGGCTGAGGGGAAGTGGGGGGCTTGAACTGCAAATAGATCATGGGTACGGGGCTGGGAATGGAAATCAGCTAAGGGGAACTGGGGTGCTTGAACTGCAAATAGCTGATGGGGACGGGGCTTGGAATGGAAATGGGCTGAGGGGAAGTGGGGGGCTTGAACTGCAAATAGCTGATGGGGAGGGGGACTTGGAATGGAAATGGGCTGAGTGGAAGGGGGCTTGAACTGCAAATAGCTGATGGGAAGGGGGGCTTGGAATGGGCTCTTAGGGGAGGAGCTATGACAGGAACTGGGCTGATGGATGGGCTAGGATAGAACTGAGAATTGGGTGTTGGGGGGAGCTAAGATTGGAAATGGGCTGTGGTGGGGGCTTGGATTGAAATGGACTCATGGAGGGGCTAGAACTGGAAGTAGGCTCATGGGGGGCTTGGTTTAGAAATGGGCTGAGTGGAGGGGAGCAAGGATTTAACATGGCATGATGGTGGGGATAGGAAAGGACTAGAAATGGGCTGATGGGAGGCTGGTATTGGAAATGAGCTGATGAATGGACTCGGATAGGACTGGAAATGGATGGGGAGCTAGGACTGGAAATGGGCTGATGTGGGGACTAGAAGGGAGCGGATACTGGGTGGGCTGGAACTAAAAGGGAGCTGATGTTGGGGGAGATTAGAAGGGGATGGGGCTGGGAGAATGAAATGGAGAGGGACAAAATATTTTGTGTGGGAGGGAAGAAAAATGTACAATTGGCCGGGTATTGGGAGACTAAGTGGGGATTGAGGATGGAGGGGTAAAATTTGAGTGGATGAAATAGGAATGAGGAAAGAGCAAAAGGAGAAAGATTATTATGTTAAAGCAGATGTAGAGAGAGAATGGAAAAAACTAGAAGAGAAGAAAGGACAAATGGACAGCAGACGATGGAGAGATAGCAGAAGACACAAATAAACCAGAAGAAAGTGGCTGGAACAATTGCAACTGAAAAAAAAATGCACAAAGGTACAAAGATATCTCTTTATTTTGAATTTATTAACTGGAATATGTCAGCTCTGGGAAATGTGCATCATTAATGTCTGTGCTTTGTTTAGTACAAGAGGAAATTAATTTATAGTTTTTATTTCTACATTGTTGTTGTACATTCCAAGTTTGGCTTTTAGGGTTCCCAGTTTAATTATTGTCTTCCTGTTTTTAAATTGTGATTCCTTGTTTGGTGATAGTCTATGTTCTGCATGTGTAACTGAGCTGAGGTATTCTGTTTATGTAATTCCTATTTGACATTGTCACTTGTTCTCTTTCCCCAGTAGGTCATGTATTGTTATTCTCTGAAATGTATTGGTTTAATATTTGCAGTGTTGCCTTTTGATAGGTAGTGTATGGTGCTTTATGAGTCCTGGTAGTGCTGTTGGGATACGGTGGGTTTGCTATGGGTTCTAAATGGGCAGTGTTTGTAGTAGTTCCTAATGTGCCTGGCGGTTGGCACTGGATTATAGTAATGTAGAAATCTTTGTCTTTTTTAATCCATACACTCATGAAGAGGCATGTATACTAAAAGTTAGTGTATGGTAACATTATGCAAATATTTATGCAAATGAGGCCCCTTATGCAAATGAGGCCCCGCACCGAGTCTCCGCACATGGCCCCGCACCCCCCTTGGGCCGCCCCTGCCTCTGTGGTGAATAAATTAATGGAAATGTTGCTAAAAGAGAGGACAGTGGGGTTTCTGGAGTCCAGTGGATTGCAGGATCTGAGGCAGCAGGGGTTTACCAAGGGCAGGTATTGTCAGACAAATCTGATTGATTTCTTTGACCTGGTGACCAGAGAGTTGGATGGAGGGAGAGCCCTAGATGTCGTGCACTTAGATTTCAGTAAAGCCTTTGACACTGTTCCGCACAGGTGACTTATACATAAATTGTGTGTCCTAGGGATAGATCCTAAAGTGACTGACTGGGTTAGAAATTGGTTGAGTGGGAGGGGGATGACCTGCATGGAGTTGCAGATACAACCACTCTAGCCACCTTACTGGGCAGACTAGATGGACCATACTGGTCTTTATCTGCCGTCGTATACTATGTTACTATATGTTACAACAAAGCGTACAGGTAAATGGAGCTCACTCTGAGGAGAAGGAGGTTACCAGTGGTGTGGTGCAGGGATCTGTTCTCGATCCGATTCTTTTAAACATTTTTGTAAGTGATATTACAGAAGGGCTATTGGGTAAGATTTGCCTCTTTGCGGATGATACCAAAATCTGTAATTGGGTAAACACCCAGGAAGGTGTAGATAACATGAGGAGTGATCTAGTGAAATTATAATAGTTGACAGTTCAGTAGCTGAGATTTAATGCTAAAATATGAAGAGTCATGCATTTGGGCTGCAAAAATCCAAGGGAGCAATACAGTATAGGGGGGTTGAAGTACATCTGTCCATAAAAAAAAGAGCAGGAACTGGGTGTGATTGTTTCTGATGATCTTAACGTGGCTAAATAGGTAGAAAAGGTGATGGTGAAAGCCAGAAGGATGCTTGGGTGCATAGGGAGAGGAATGGCCATCAGGAAAAAAGGTAATTGTGCTTCTCTATAAGTCTCTGGCCCTTTTCAACTCCATGCTAAAATCTCACCTCTTTGCTGCCGCTTTTGGATCTTGACTCACCTGATCTCCGTCATGTTTCCTTACCATTCTCCCTAGATGTATCCTACTACTGTGTTGTCTGTCTTGACTAGACTTGAAGCTCTGATGAGCAGGGACCATCTTTTACATGTGTCTGTGCAGCACTGCGTACGTCTTGTAGCGCTAAACAAATTTTCAGTAGTAGTAGTCTTTGATGCGACCTCATTTGGAGTATAGTGTGCAGTTCTGGAGACTGCACCTTCAAAAGGATATAAACAGGATGGAGTCAGTGCAGAGGGTGGCTGCCTTCTTACCTTTCCTCCTTAACCATTCCTCACACGCCTCATAGGGTTCTCCATTCAATTCATGCCAACCATCTCTTCCTCTCTTCTGCCGTACCAGCTAGATAGGATTCCACCAAACACTCTGCCTTTTATTTTCTTGCACCAAGACTATGCAATGACTTTCCCTCAGATCTCCATTTGGAACTCTCCTATGCTACATTCAAAGCCTCTCTCAAAATCGACCTATTTCAGAAAGCCTTTCGTCTCACTCCCCTAGAGGTGTGCACGCTTTCGTTGGTTTGACCTGTGTCTTCTCTCCTACCTCAGACACTTTTCACATCATCTCTTATATGTTGCTCCCATTCTCGTCTGATGTGAATGTTTCTATCTCTTTTGTCATAGCCAGTGAGGTCCTTTTCTAAGTTTTATTACGCGTTTTAACGGCTTTCCTAGCTCAATGCATACCAAATTTTAATAAACTAAACTAAAACTAGCAAAATGGTCAGTGGGCTTTTTCATAAGGCATATAGAGACAAAGATCTCAATATGTATTCTTTGGAAGAAAGTCAGGAGAGGGGAGATATGAGAGAGACATTTAAATACCTCCAAGGCATAAATGCACAGGAGAACCTTTTTCAACTGAAAGAAAGCTCTGCAACGAGGGAGCATAGGATGAGGGTGAAAGGAGACAGATTCGGGAGTAATTTGCGGAAATATTTCTTCACGGGAAGAGTGGTGGATCCGTGGAATAGTCTCCCAGTGGAGGTGGTAGAGATGAGGACAGTAACTGAATTCAAGCATGGGACAAACACAGAGGATCTCTAAAGGCAAGAAGTGGACTGTTGTAGTGTTTGATATGGAAGGACAGACTAGATAGGCCATGTGGTCTTTTTCTGCTGTCATGTTTCTATGTGACCATGGTTCTCATTTCAGGGAGCCCAAAGGTCTGATCCTACCTGTCTTCAGGCTGAGGGTACAGCTGAGACAGGACCTTAGGGTCCCTAGAGTCGAGCTCACTAGTTTCTTCCCTAAAATCCTATGCGTTCATGCATTGGATCAGACACCGCACATCATCCCCTTATACTTTGCCACAGGAATCTGCACTCTCTTCACTGCTTTTCAGTATTCACATTTGGCCTCTATGCACAGCCATCCAGAGGTTCAACATCAGCTACCAGATCTATGCTCATGACATAATGATATATGCTCCATTCTCCACAACTGCTCCCGACTACTCCATTCTCACAGCCTACTTCAAGGAAATAGTCAAATGGCTTCAGCTCTGCAACTTGGCAGTCAACTTCAGAAAGATGGAAATTCTCCAAGTCACCAGGGACCCTGCTTTTACGTCCCCCACAACCATCAGAATTGATAACACGGATCTTCAGGTCAAAACCCAAGTCAGATACTTTGGCATCACTCTGGATCAGCAACTGAACTTCCAAGCTCGTGTCCGGAACATCACCAAGACAGTCTATTACAAGCACAGAACTCTACATAACATACATCGCCTCCTTTCGTTGGACAACATCTCCGCAGTATGCCAAGCTACTGTCACCCCTCTTTTTGGCTACTGCAACTCTATCTACCAGGGACTACCTAAACACACTATCCTACCACAAGAACTTGCTCAAAACACCACAGCACGCACCATCTTTGGAGCACCCAGACACACCCACATCACACCCATACTAGAATCCCTCCACTGCCTGCCTATTGCCTCAAGAATCAAACACAAAGCCTTCACCATTATTCACAAAGCCCGGAACAACTTCACCGCTGCGCACCTCCAGACATTGATCAGCACCCCTAGTACTGCTAGATCACAAAGACAAAGTATGCAGAACCTACTTAGCCTGCCACCACAGATCTGTAAGAGCAGCCAATATTCTCATCTAAGAGAATTCACACTCTATGCCCCCACCTTCTGGAATACTTACCCCCCCCACACACACACACTACGAAACATCCAGTCACCTCAAGACTTCAGAAAAAACCTGAAGATGTAGCTCTTCCAGGAGCACTACGGTGCACATCAACCAGGGGTGGTTCCATAATGAGGCCAAGTGAGGCGGTGGCCTCAGTCGGCAACTTTTTGGGGGCGGCAAAATATGCCCCCAAAAAGGCCACCTCACTCGGCCTTAAAAATTTAAACAAAACAAAACAAAAAAACAGTTGGAGAAGCTGCTGCCGCTGCTGCCACTGCTGCAGCAACAGAATCAAGTGCCCTGCCTGCCCCTGCTGCCCCAGAAGAGCCCTACCATTCTTTTCCCAGAGTCGGCTCAGCTTTGCTGAGCCACAAAGGGAGAGCGTTTTTCTTCTTTCCCGCAGCTCTGTTAAAGTTGAGCCTGCCAGCGCTGATGGGAAACAGGCATTTCCTGTCTCACACAGGAAATGCCTGTTTCCCATCAGCGCCAGCGGGCTCAACTTTAACAGAGCCCGGGAAAGATGGGAAATGCTCTCCCTTTGCGGCTCTGCAAAGCTGAGCCGGTGCCAGGAAAAGAATGGCAGGGCTCTTCCGGGGCAGCGGGGGGCCACGGTGCCCTTGATTCTGTCACTGCAGCAGCGGCAGCAGCTTCTCCAAACATTTTTTTTTTTGTTTAAATTTCCTGCATATCAGCTGAGAAGATCTGGGGCTGGGCTGGGCTGGCGGGATAGCACTGGAAATAGTAATGAGCTGATGGGAGGGGCTAGGACTGGAAATGGGCTGATGGGGGGTTAAGAATGGAAATAAACTGATTGGGAGGAGGGGCTAGGACTAGTAATGGGCTGATCGGTGGGGTTAGGACTGGAAATGGGCTGATTAGGGGGGCTAGGACAGGCAATGGGCTGATTGGGGGGGCTAGAACTGGAAATGGTCTTATTGGGGGGTTAGGACTGGTAATGGGCTGATGGGGGGCTAGCACTTGAAATGAGCTAGGACTGGTAATGGGCTGATTGGGGGGCTAGGACTGGAGTGAGCTGATAAGGGGGATAGGACTGGAAATGGTCTGGGACAGGAAATGGGCTGATGGGGGAGGGGAGGAGAGTGCTGCTGGCCCTGGAAGAAAACTTGGGACTAGGGCTATAAATGGACTGATGCAGGTGGATGGGAGAATAGGATTGGAAGGGAGCAGATACTGAGAGGGTCTGCCAAGGGAAGGAGAGGGCAGAAAGGGAGCTGACACAGGGGAGGGAGAGGGCTGGAAAGGAGCTGACACCAGGGATGTACTGAAGTGGGACTGGAAGGGAGCTGACACTTGGGGATGGGAGTGGTAGGTGGCTGGATAATGGGGAGGAGGCTGGAAGGGAGCAGACATGTGTGAATGGCACTGGAAAGGGGATGGACAGAGGGTAGGGTGACTGGAAGGGAGCTACTGGGGGTGGCACGGAGAGTGGATGTGAGCTGATACCTGGGATGGTTTTTGGATTAGAAGGGGCTGGACAGTGGGGAAGGAGGGAGACTGGAAGGGAATGGACACCAGTGACAGTCGTGGGAATGCAAGGCGGTTGACATTGGAAGGTACTGCGAGGGGAGGACTGGAAAGGGGGCTGATAATGGGGAGGCTTACTGGAACTGGAAATGGGCTGATGGAAGGAAGTAAAGAAAACAAAAGAAGAGATAAGAAATGGCAGATGGATCATAGACCACAGAAAGAGAGCTAAGAGAAGACAGGAAAGCAGAAGCCTCAGATCGGGACCAGCATGATCAGAGAATAAAATGGTCAGACAACAAAGGTAGAAAAAAAATTGTATTTAATTTTAGTGATTGGACTTTGTGCTATCTTTATATTTTACACAGTATGAGGGAACTGAATCTCTTATTTATCTGATGCTGAATTGCATGCGGAGTCTGGCTTCTTGGGGTTTCAGTTTAAATTTTGTCTACATATTTTTATTTTTACTGTGTTCTGAGTGTGTGACTGAGGCCAGGTGTTCTGTTAACATGGAGTTTGTACATAAAGATCTATACTCTATCTTAATCTGCCGCGGCTTACAGAGGAGCAGAGGGGGGCGCTGGATCAACCCATCACCTCCCAGGAGATACAGTCGGTTATATCTGCGGCAAACTGCTGTAAGGCCCCAGGACCGGATGGCCTGGGTGCGGAATTTTACAAGATACTGGGTGATTGTGTCAGTCCTGTGTTACGGGAGGTGTTTAGTATGAGGGGGGACCGGGGGGCCTTTCGTTGGGGGCAGAACCATGCCCATATTACTCTGATTCCCAAACCGGGTAAAGATCCGCTGCTCGCGGCCTCTTATCGGCCGATTTCTCTCCTCAACTTTGATTTAAAGGTCCTTGCGAAAGTTTTGGCTTTGCGGCTGGCTGAAGTATTGGGGAACCTCGTACATGGGGCGCAAGTGGGTTTTGTTAAGGGGCGATACGCCGTTCGGAACCTCCGAAAAATCTTGGCCTCCTTAGAATGGGTACACGCGCGACAGATACCCTCGTTACTTGTCAGCTTTGATGCTGAAAAAGCATTTGATAGGGTGAATTGGCAATATCTCTGGGGGCTGCTGCCACACTATGGAATAGGGGATGCTTTTTGTAGCATGGTGCGGAGTTTGTATATAAATCCGACGGCGGGGATACTGTGCAACGGAGTGCTCTCGGAAGGGTTTGCCTTGGAGAGGGGAACGCGTCAGGGCTGCCCCCTGTCTCCGTTGTTATTTGTTCTTTCCCTAGACCCCTTGATTCGCCAGGTTGAGACTTCGGATGCGATTAAGGGAGTGGAGATGGGCTCGCAGGAGTTTGTCATTTCGGCTTTCGCGGATGATCTATTGGTCCATGAGACTTCCCCGGTTGCGTCTCTTCGAAGTCTGTTGGAGGAACTTGGGCGATTTGGGGCCTTAGCTGGACTCCGCATTAATCAAGAGAAATCTGAAGCGTTGGATACGCTGGGGGGTATTCGTGGGGCCTGGGGGGGCTATTTCCCCTCCGGTGGGCGGAGGAGGAATTTCTTTACTTGGGTATAGTGCTGCCTCGTCAACCTCAAGTGCTCTATAGGCGCAATCTTGATCGTATTTTGCGGCGTTTGATGGCACAGTTGCAAGCCTGGGAACCCCTCCCATTGTCCTTGTCGGGTAGAATTGTGGCAGTACAGATGGTTATCTTACCACGCATCTTATACTGGTTACAGACTCTGCCCGTTTGGCTATTATGTCGGGACTTGAGACGGATTGAAGCTTTGCTTAAGGGGTTCCTTTGGAGAGGGAAGCGGGCTCGGATTCCATGGGGTAGGTTATTGGGGAAGTGGAAGGACGGAGGTATGGGGCTACCTGACTTGAAGATGTACGCACTGGCGTGCCAAGCGCGACATCTGGGAGATTGGTTGGGTGGGACGGACGATTATACCCCTCGGGCTATGGAGGAATGCGTGGTGGCTCCATGGACCCTATTGGGGGTATTGCATGGGCGATATAGTGATTTACCGGAGGCGGTACAGAAGAGCGCCTTAGTGGATTCGGTTAGACGTACTTGGCAACAGCTTAATAAATTCTGGCTTGTGCCTTGGGGTGTTTCCAGTTGGTTACTCCTTCGAGGGAATGTTCAGTTCTCCCCGTGGTCCGAAACAACGGCGTTTAGAGACTGGTGGGCGCGTGGGATACGGACGGTGGGTCATCTCGTGGAACCCTCGGGGCGCTGCAAGTCTTTTTTGGCCCTGAGTCGGGAGTACGATCTGCCTACTAAGCATTGTTTTGCATATATGCAAGTTTCCCACTATGTGGCCTCGTTACAGAGGGAGGCACTGCACATCGACCGCTCCGCCAAGATCTTGGAATTTTTTGGGATAGGAGAGGAGAGTCCCCCGTCCATCTCTCAATTGAAGGGTCGGTTGGATTGTTACCGGGTCTTGCCCGACTATCGTGGGGTCGAGTTGGCCTGGGCTGTAGAATTGGGCGGGGAAGTGGCTTCGGGGTCAGTCGGCAAGGCTTTGAAGCGCATTGTCTGTGTGGCACAGGGGTTCGTTGGAGAGAGCTCCAATTTAAGTGTGTGACTAGAGCTTATTTCTCACCGCGGAGGGCTCTTCGAAGTCGATTGGGGGCGGATGGTAGTTGCCCTCGCTGTTCGGAACCCCTGGCGACTTTGCTGCACATGTGGTGGAGTTGTCGCAGAGTGCGGCCTTACTGGGCGAAGATAAGGGAATTTCTCAGCCAGTTGTTGCGGCAGCGGGTAAGATGGACTAGCTCCTTTGTGGTTTTGGACCTGCTGGCCCCTCCCGGGCCTGCGAAAGCAGGGGAACGACTGCTCCTGAGGAAGGCCTGTCTGGTGGGTAAGGGGCCGATTCTCCGATTATGGAGAGAACACCAACCGCCAACATTCAGTGATTGGCGGAATAGTTTTCATCAGGTGATGTTGCTAGAACGTTGGCATGCAAGGGGCAGTGTCAAGCGCTGGACAGGGTTCATGTCAGTCTGGGAACCCTATATTCAGCAGTTAGGGGCTCGTAGCCGTAATGAAATCCTCCAAATGGGGTGCTGAATGGTTATGGGGGATATGGGGTGAATAGTTGGTGCTTCCATTTCTTGTTCTAGGTTTAATTGGCTGCTGAGGGAGTGTGGGGCGGGGGGGGGTGGATGGGCGGGTGGGCGGTTGGGAAGGGAGGGGGGAGGGGATAATATGATAAAAAGCCACCTGGTATATTCTTTTTCTGTTGACTTCCAGGGGGGATAAGAGTACACCCCTTGTGGATGGTCTGTTCATTGTACCATTTTGGTTTGCTTGTAATCTTGGTGGATTTAAATAAAGTATTTAAAAAAAAAAAGATCTATACTCTACTGTAGTAATTTGACTTGTTCAGCTTTTCAAATAGGTGTATGGATGTTCCAGTGCCCAGTGTACTATTTACAGTGACACCTTTTTGGATGGGCTCCTTATGTGAGTTTTGGAAGTTGGTGCTGATTTGGAATGATAGATTTGCTCTTACTTTGTTGTAGGGTTTTGTATTAGTTCACAATATGCCTGGTACTGGAGAATGTTTGTTGTTGTTGTTAGTGAGATGATCAGAATCTTTTTTTTAAAGATGAGTTCTGTGGGTGAATGTCCTGGTTCTGCTCTGCACCCACTGTTGAAGGGGGTTCTGTGGATGCAAAATATATGTTGAAAAAGTAAAGCAAGAACCATAATACAGTTTATAACAACAAAATAAAAATGAGCTATAATTTAGTTTTATAAACTGTGTTGTTGGTTCTCTTTTAGTTCCTTGGTGTGCAAACATCTTGCATTTCCTCCATATAACCTAATCGTCTTTTTGGTTTGGTTCAGTCCCTGATTGGAGTTCTGAAAAAGCCCCGCTCCCCTCTACGGAGGGGGGGGGGGGCAGTGCCATCTCATCCTTCGCCTCAGGCAGCAGATTGCCTTGAGCCGCCCCTCCCATCACAGGAACACCCTCCTCTTGCACAGAGCATCCCTCCCACCCCACCACCAAAACACAACCCCCTTCCTATATTTCTCCACAAGCTATAAGCTCCACTCCTTAAAGGTTGACATAACCTAAACCATACTGTTAGCTGTCACTCTTCATGGTGTTAAAGTTTGTTGTAACCTACATGCACCTCATGCTGCTATTATACTTTTACTTGCACCTTGTTTACTGTGAACTATTTTGACTGGTAGAAAAACAGTATAGCAAAACCTGTTAAATAAATAAATAAACCCATGAATGCAGCAGGACGCTGGATACCCTCCAGGAAAAAGAGAGGGGCTCACCTACTAACCCCATCCAAGAGCCGGCTCTACTACTGGAGCTACCATGGCATCCTAAGAGGGCATAAACAGGACCCATCTGTGAAATATGTGGATCACAAAGACCCGAGCCTTCCACCAGGAGAAGTGCTCCATCCTCCTCAGACATGCCTTCTCGGGAAAAGGATTTTGTCTTGCGAACCTCAACCTAACCTCATAGGAGATAAGACTGGACTCCTGGAGGAATGGATAAGTGCAAGGGCAAAGTGGGGGCCTTCACATCCCTGCTGCCCATGACAGGAGCACTCAAGGGCCCTTTGTGCCCTGAAGGGGAGGCTGGGGCCTCAGACCCTGCATGCAGGGGGCTGCCAAGCAGCTAGAAGAGACTGAAACTGCCCATGGCTAACTGATTTGTGGCTAGGGCATCGTCAGGCTCCGTGTCTGCCAGGATGAGGCAGCCATTTGCAAGAACCACAGTGTCCCCCGGTAGGAAAACAAAAGCAAAGGAATGGTAGGTGGCCACAGAAATGGCATTAGACCCCTGGCCACCCCCCATAGGGGGGGGAGGTGTCCCAAAATTCCAAAAATAATGTGCCCCAGACATTCCCACTATACTCAGCAAAATGAAGCAGCCATGGGGAAAACAAATGCTGGGGATTGTAGGCTACAATGAGCCGTGCAACTGAACACTGCAACCACAAGACTGAGTGGAATGGAACAGGTGAACATAGATCGGGGACACAATAAAAAACAATAAAACTACAATGTAGCAGATTTAAGATTAATCCGAGAAAATATTTTTTCACTTAACACATAATCAAACTCTGGAATTCCTTGTCGGAGGATGTAGTAAAATCCGTTAATGTAGCTGGATTTAAGAGTATTTAGACTTCAGTAAAGCCTTTGACATCATTCCTCACAGGCGACTTATAAACAAGCTGAGCACCCTAGGGATGGACCCTAAAGTTACTGCTTGGGTTAGAAATTGGTTGAGTCGGAGGCGACAGAGTACAGGTAAATGGAGCTCACTCTGAGGAGAAGGATGTTACCAGTGGTGTGCCCCAGGGATCTGTCCTTGGTCCGATTCCACAGGTCTGCAAAAATTTTTTTTTCGAGAGCTGTTTTGGTTATTCCACGTTATGTTTTTTGGTGCGCTGAATCTGAAAATGACCTCCATTTTGTCAGAGGACATCACGTTTCCTGACAATTTAGGTAACTGTGTTAAATAAGGCAATACCTCAAAATAAATGGAAATAGACTTATAAAATTAATGTTTTATTACAATATTTTCATGAAAATCCTTTTTTGAACTGAAATGAGCTCACCTACACACACTAAACTCGATTCTTCTTCCTTGTGAGGCTCCTCTTGGTGCATTTACGCTTGTGAGTAGCATCTGGAATGTCTCTCTGAAGCATCCAACAGTAGTCTGCCATCATTGTAATGCTCCATTTTCCCTGGTATCTCCTTTCCATCTCTTTAATGTTTTGGTGGAATCGTTCACCTTGTTCCTCACTCACAGCTCCCAAATTTTCAGAAGGTGGGACTGGAGGAAATGCACTTTCAAACTCATCAGGCAACCTAAAGCTTGAAATGCTTTCAGCATTCGTCCGACGATCTTTTTGTAGTGAGGATCTTTGTTATTGACTAAAAATTTCTGTACAACTTCTTTAAATGTAATCCACCCTTCTTTTTGAGGATCCGTCATGGTATTGACAAACTCTTGATCAACTATAAGCCTTCTAATGTCTGGTCTGACGAACACACCTTCCTTCAATTTTGCCTCCGACAGGCCTGGAAACTTGGTGACCAAGTATTTGAAGCATTCTCTGTCTCTTGGAAGTGATTTTATGAATTGCTTCATCAATCCCAATTTTATGTGGAGAGGTGGTAGAAGAACTTTATGGGAAGGTACCAAAGTTTCTCGGAGGACATTTTTTTCACCGACTGTTAGCACCCTTGGCTGCCAACTCTTCTTGGTCCAGTGATTTTGTCGGTCTCGACTGTCCCATAGACACAGAAAACAAGAATATTTGGTATACCCAGCTTGTTGCCCGAGCAGCATGCACAAGACCTTCAAGTCCCCACACACTTGCCAACTATGGTCTTCATATTTAAGTTTACGAAGAACCAATTCCAAGTTCTTGTAGGTTTCCTTCAAGTGTACGGAATGACCTACAGGTATGGAAGCGTAAAAACCGTTGTGGAGTAAAACTGCTTTGAGACTTCTTTTTGAAGAATCTATAAAAAGATGCCATTGCTCTGAATTATATTGGATTTTAAATTGACCCATCAGACCTTCAACATCGATGCAATAAACCAACTTATCTTCCTGGGCGAAGTAAGGAACGAACTCCTTTTCACGATGTCTGAACCATGAAGATGACACTCCTGGCAACAATAAACTCCTGCTTTTCAGCCTTGATCCGAGTAACTCAGCGGCATCTTTGGGAAGATTCAAGTCTCTTACCAAATCATTCATCTCCTCCTGAGAAAACAATTTTGGTCTTGTATCATCTTCAAAGTCAGAACTTGATTTGTCATCTGGTTCAGGTATGACTTCACCTTCATCGGAGCTAGGTATCTCTTCCAAGGTAGCAGGGGGCTTGGGTACTGGTATATCTGTGCCATGGGGGATGGGATGAATTGCCGAGTGAAGATTGGGGTATGAAATGGAATGCTTCCATTTGGAATTAAATCCTTTCACATCGCACGAACAAAAGTAACAGTCATCACTATGGTTCTTTTGCTCTCGCCATATCATACTTTGTTTCTCTCTCTCTCTCTCTCTCTCTCTCTCTCACATACACACACGGTCACACAGTCACACTTTCCTTTTCTGTCTCTCACACACAAACATACCAACATACTTTCCTTTTCTTTCTACACATAAATACAAACACATCATCACATTTTCCTTTTCTCTCACACACAGAAATAAACACACACACACAGACTCACACTTGCCTTTTCTCTCATACACACACACATGTACAGCTACACTTTCCCTTTCCCTCTCTCATACACACACATGCAGTCATGTTAATTTTCTCTCTCACACACACAGTCACTTTCCTTTTCTCTTTCTCTGACACACACCCAGTCGCCCATTCTTTTTCCTCTCTTTCACACACACAACCACACTTTCCCATTCTCTCCCTGATTTTCCTTTTCTCTCTCACAACACACTTACACACACACATTCCTTTTCTCACATACACACACACACACACACATACACACAGTCACACTTTCCTTTTCTGTCTCTCACACACACAATCACACTTTCCTTTCCTCTCTCTCACTCACATACACATACACACACATACACAATCACCCTCTCCTTTTCCTCTCTCTCTTGCGCACAAACACACATGCATACAGTCATACTGTCCCATTCTCTCTCTGTCACACACACACATACAGTCACAATTATTTTCTCTCTTTCTCTCACACACACACAGTCACAATTTCCTTTTCTCTCTCTTTCTCTCACACAGTCACAATTTCCTTTTTTCTCTCTCTCTCACACACACATAGTCTCACTTTCTTTTTCTCTCATACATACAACACATATATTCACACTTTCCTTTTCACTCTCTCTGACACACACATAAATTCAGATTTTCCTTTTCTCTCATACACATACACACACACAGACACAGAGAGTCACACATTCCTTTTCTCTCTCGCTCTCTCTCTCTCTCTCACACACACACACATAAAGTCATACTTTCATTTTCTCTCATACACATATACACATACAGTCACAATTTCCTTTTCTCTCACACATACACACACAATCACACTTTTCTTTCTCACACACACACATAAAGTCACACTTTCCTTTTCTCTCATACTCTATCCTTTACTCTCTCTCTGACACACACACTGTCAGATTTTCCTTTTCTCTCTCACAACATACATACATTCACACTTTCCTTTTCTCGCATACACACACGTGTGCGCACGCACAGTCAGACTTTCCTTTTCTCTCATACTCTATCCTTTGCTCTCTCTCTCTGACACACACAGTCACAATCACACTTTCCTTTTCTTTCTCTCATACACACACACATTTATTTTATTTATTTATTTAGCTGGATTTATATACCGCCTTTCTCTGGGTCAAAGCCTATACATGAAAGCATAGTTACTCACCCTGTAACAGGTGTTCTCCAGGGACAGCAGGAATCAGTCCTCACGATAAATCAGGGTAAATACGGACCGCAAAACCTCGAAAGGGAATTTTCCTTTTACGGAAGAAAAGCTTCAATAACCACTCTCTGTCTGAGAGTGGTTATTGAAGCTTTTCTTCCGTAAAAGGAAAATTCCCTTTCGAGGTTTTGCGGATATTGAAGCTTTTCTTCCGTAAAAGGAAAATTCCCTTTCGAGGTTTTGCGGTCCGTATTTACCCTGATTTATCAAGAGAAACACAAAAACGTCGTAGAGAGTTTCTGTTGTTGCGATCTGGGGTTTTACAGTTGGGGGGGCTCTTTTTTTTAAAACATCCTTGTAAGTGTTTGATTAAATATCAAGATGTTTCGTATGTATTTTTCGAGCCCTCCCAACTGCTTGCCTTTATTAGTGCTAGGTGTGTGGAATCCTCTACTCCTCCTCCATAATGGTGCTCTGATATGGATTGTTTGAATTTGAGTGCTGCTTGTTTCTTCGCTTATTTGGTGTTTTTTATTACATATATATTATATTCTATGAATCGCCTCTCCTTTTGTGGACTAGATAGGTTGGACAATGTTTTGTTTGTATTGCTATTAATTGTACACTTTTTCTTTATTTTTCTTTTCCTTTGCCAACCTGTTTTCTTTCAAGAGAGTGCATTGTTTGCTTTCTTGATTTATTTGTGAAAACTGCATAAATAAATAAAAAAAAAAAAAAAAGGAATCAGTCCTCACATATGGGTGACGTCGGCACCGACGGAGCCCTCGTGCGGAGCAATTCCCCAGCTTTCAAAGAAAGCTTTTGGGATTGCATCACGCATGCGTGGTCCCCTTCCCGCCCAAGGGTGCCATCTTGCTCAGTCAAATTAAATAGCTAAAGAGACGGCAAAATGAACAAAATATAAGAATGATAAGACTGGAACTCCAGGGGAGGAGGGAGGGTCATGAGGACTGATTCCTGCTGTCCCTGTAGAACATCTGTTACAGGTGAGTAACTACGCTTTCTCCAGGAACAAGCAGGAAGTCAGTCCTCACATATGGGACTCCATAGCTATAGGTTACCAAGAACCCATAGCTAAAAAATGGCTCCCTCTAGAAGAGCCGCAGCAGCTGTGATAGTAATTCAGTGGAGAACGCAACACCTCCGATAGCCTGACACCAAAGGGTCAGAGGGTAGGCGTTGCCTAAACTTCAAATAGGTTACGGAGTACCGCCTGGCCAAAAGCACTGTCCCGTCGGGACTCCCTATCCAAGCAGTAATGAGCTGCAAAAGTCTGACCTGAAGACCAGGTGGTGACCTGGCAGATGTCTGCCAGTGGAACAGAGCGGAAATGAGCCACCGATGTGGCCTTAGCCCTGACACGGTGGGCCGTGATTCAACCCTGCAATGGGAGGTCGGCCGCCCTGTATGCCCAGGCAATGCAGTCTGCCACCCAGGTGGACAACGTGCGCTTGGAGACAGGTAGCCCCAGCTTATTGGGGTCATAAGAGACAAAGAGCTGGGTAGACCTTCGATGTCCCTGCGTACGCTCCAGGTAGAAGGTCAACGCCCTCTTACAATCCAAGGTATGCAGGACTACCTCCACCCGGCTGGCATATGGTCTGGGAAAGAAGGTTGGAAGAACCACCTTTTGGTTGAGGTGGAATGAAGAGTCCACTTTCGGAAGGATCTTGGGGTGGGTGCAAAGGACCACCCTGTTGCTATAAAACCGTGTGTACGGCCTATCTGAAACAAGAACTTGTAGCTCACTCACTCGTCTGGCAGATGTGAGTGCCACCAGGAAAAGCACCTTCCAGGAGAGGAAGTGCAGATGGCAAGTGGACATCGGCTCAAAAGGTGGGCGAGTAAGCTGCTCCAAGACCACATTCAAATCCCACTCGGTTGCCGGGGGACAAACAGGGGGTTTTAGTAGAAATAGACCTCTGAGGAATCTGGACACCAAGGGGTGAGCTGAAAGAGGTTGTCCTTCCACTGGAGAGTGGTGTGCTGACAAAGCTCTCAGGTGGACTCTGACAGAGTTAGACGTAAGACCTAATTCTGAGAGGTGAAGCAGGTACTGAAGCACCACTGGTACAAGGCAAGAGAAAGGGTTTTCATTGTGCTGGGTACACCACCCCTCAAACCTGCACCACTTGAAGACATATCTTCTTCTAGTGGACTGTCTCTTTGAGGCCAGTAACACTTCTTCTACATTCTTGGGTAAGAGGAGAGGAGCCAGCACTACCCTTTCAGCAGCCATGCCATCAGGTTGAGGGACCTGAGGTTGGGATGTAAGAGAGAGCCCTGCTCCTGGGACAGGAGGTCGGGCTGCATCCCCAGAGGGAGTGAGGTTTCCACTGCCAGCTGGAGGATAAGCAGAAACCAAGGTTGTCTTGGCCATCTGGGGGCTAGCAGGATGAACGAGGCCTTGTCCCGAAGGATTTTGAACAGAGTTCGGGCCACCAGAGTCATGGGAGGAAACACATACAGGAGGCCCACTGACCAGGAGATCAGAAAAGCATCTGCAGCCACCCTCTGAGGATGTGGCTGTCTGGAGCAAAAGCTGGGCAACTGGTGATTTTGTGGACTTGCAAAGAGATCTATGGACGGATACCCCCAGCAGTGGAAGATCTGCTGGGCCACTTCCGGATTCAGTTGCCATTCGTGAGGTTGAAGAATCCTGCTTAGCTTGTCTGCTAGGAAGTTCTCCTGACCTGGCAGGTAAACTGCTTTGAGGGACATATCCTGCCTGATTGCAAAGGAGCAGAGGTTGAGTGTTTCCTGACATAGGAGACGGGACCCTGTACCTCCCTGCTTGTTCATGTAGAACATTGCTACCTGATTGTAGGTCTGCACCAAGACAGACTGATGTGAGAGAACATGGCAGAAGGTTTGAAGAGCTAGGCGAATCACCCAAAGCTCTAAGAGGTTGATTTGTTGTGTACTCTCCTGAGGAGACCACACCCCTGAGTGTATGATCCCTGGCAATGGGCTCCCTAGCCCAGCAAGGAGGCATCTGTCGTCAGCACTCTTGTGTGCGAGGGAGGCTGAAAAGGCACTCCCTTGAGTAGGTTGGGTGGCTACAGCCACCACGCCAACGACTTCATCAGTCATTTGGACACTCTGATCCTGTCTCGGAGTCGTCCTGTGGCTTGTTCCACTGATCTCTGAGGCACCACTGAGCTGTCCTCATGTGGAGATGGGCATTTGGGGTTACATGTACCGTGGAGGTCATGTGGCCTAGGAGACATAGAAAGTGTCTCGCTGAGATCAGAGACTTGCGGCTGACATGGTGCACCAGCGCCAGAAGTCTCTGTGCCCTGTCCTCTGGCTGGTAAACCCTTGCCCGAGGGTGTCTAGCCGTGCTCCTATGAACTCTAAGTTTTGAGTGGGGAGCAAAGTGGACTTTGCTTGATTTATGACAGAGCCTAGATGCTGTATCATGTTGATAGTGCAAGCTGTGGCCTGTTGGGCCTCCTGAGGCGACTGGGCCCTGATGAGCCAGTCGTCCAGGTAAGGGAAGACAAAAATCCCTTGGTTTCTGAGGAAGGCCGCCACTACCGCCAGGCATTTGGTAAACACTCTGGGAGCAGAGGCTAGGCCAAATGGAGCCAAATGGAAGTACTCTGTACTGAAAATGGTTTCCTCCCACTACAAATCTGAGATATTGTCTGTGCTCTGTATGTATGAGGATGTGCGTATAGGCATCCTTCAGGTCTAAGGAACATAGTCAATCTCCCTGGTGGAGGTAAGGCAGCAATATTCCAAGGGAAAGCATCTTGAACTTTTCCCTCACCAGGAACTTGTTCAAGTTTCACAGATCGAGGATGGGTCTGAGGCTCCCTGTTCTCTTTGGTATCAGGAAATACCTGGAGTAGAAGCCCTGTCCCTGCAGGTGGTAGGGCACTGGTTCCACCGCCCGATCCTCTAGAAGACCTGCTAGCTCCTGCAAAAGGAGGTCCCTGTGTAGAGGGGGTCTGAGAGGCTCCCTGGAAAAAACGAGGGAGGTACATGGTTGAAGTGGAGCAAATAGCCCCTTTTGGACTATTTGAAGGACCCAGGTATCTGTGGTGATTGTCGGCCACCTGTGGGCATACAGGCTCAGCCTTCCTCCTGTGCAGGACCTCACCCCTGGTTGGAGAGAGACTATGCTTTGGCAGTCAAAAACCCCCTCCCGGCTGGGTCGGAGCCGGAGCCTGAGGATTGGGGGTCTTCTGCTTACGCAGGCCATGCCCCTGTCCCTTGGCCTGCTGCCCCTGTGGGCGAGTTGGGGTGACCTGGTGAGTAGGGTAGTTGTGGTAAGCAGCACCCTTCCTTGGGAAAAAGGGCTTTTTACCCGAGCCCTTCTTTTTAGAAGTGGCAGAAGTCTTCTTGGAAAGTCTTGTCCGGGTCAAGTACTCGGATTTGATTTCAGCAGCCTTCTCAGTCATGGGGTTGCCAAAGAGGTTGTCACCCCAGCAAGAGACATCGACCAACTTGTCTTGAACCCGTGGCTCCAGGTCCAACGACATTAGCCACGCCTGGCGGCGGGCACCGATGCCGGCTGCGGCTACTCGGGCTGAGGCCTCGAAGCCATCATAGGCTGCTCGAGACAAAACTTTGAGCACTCCCGAATCCTAGTGGACAGGTTCTTGTAGCGCTGCAAGGGTTCCTCGGAGAGGCCAGCTGAGAACCTGGCAAT